>SKCR01029800.1:0-128221 GCA_019454045.1 Zanthoxylum bungeanum
ACATTTAAATCTTCCTTGTAATATTTTGTGAGTACCCAAATTGTTGTTATTAAATTTTCATTTATCAAACACCTGTGTGGAAATCATTTGTTTGAGTGGTGATAGCTCTCAATGGTGGATTTGTGTAAAGGTTAGAGATGAGTCTTGAATCAAAAACCCCGTGGTTGTAAAAGTTTATTGAAACTTACTGGAAAGCTTCAAGCGTGACTTTGAGTAGTGGATGTCAACAATGCATTGGTCGAACTATTATAAATCCGGTATCAATTTCCCTATCCATATCTCATTTATTTATTGTAAGTTTCATATTATTCTTCTATATCATATATTAAACTTGTCATTATTAAAATTAATAATTAATCACTTTTGAACAATTAAAGTAGAATCGATATTTTATTAATGTTAATTATTGAATATATAAATGGTAGAAATTGAATTTCAAGCTTAATCGATAAAACTACCAATTAAGTAGCTTAATCGATAAAACTATCAATTAAATAGTTTAATATTGAATTTTTTTTTTTAATTCTGCATTATTTGATGAAGTATCCAATTCACCCTTATTGGGTATATTCGATACTTGATCCATGTGTCTCTTCATCGTTAAAGAGTGGAAAAAACAAACAACTCCGAAGGCTGAAGACAAAATAATTTAATAATTATTTGTGAATTTGTTTAGTTTACATTTGAACGAGTTTCCACTTGGTGGTAACAAGCAAATTTTGATATACATTTATTTTGCACGTAGTCCGTGGTCCATCGAAGGACTAATTTGAAAATAGAATTAGGTGAACAAATGTTTGTGTTCACATTATATGTTAAACTACTGCATCGTTATCATTGATGTAACACATAAGTTGATCAACCAACTCCTAATAAATATTGGAGAACATGACCACTCTATTTTCTTATTTTTTTTTTTTGAAAGAAACTGAAACTGAAACTTCCTCGAGGAGAAACCTAAATTAATATTTTGACAAGTCTTAATATAGGCACGAGACGTCCTTAAATGACGTGATTTGGTGGTGCAAGGTTTAAGATCTCACCTTAAAATTCTAGGTTCGAATCCAAGGAATACGTTTCTTATAAGAGTCTGGGACAGCCGAGGGTTTTACTTACTCCGCTTAAGCTCGTAATTGGTGGTTTGGCGGCGGCACGCCGGCACGAGACGTAAATTTAAATCTATAATAATTCAGCTTATTGATTGTACTCTGAATTTCAAATTTATTTCATTGAATCTCTTTTTGACTTCTAGTATCGCCTTTCACTAGACTGATACTGGTTACACATTTAGCATTCGGCTCAAATTACAAATACAAAAGAAGGAACAAAAATATCAACAATTCATCGAACAAAAGAATAGACAATCCAAGCTCTATCTGGACCGATATTGGGTTTGAATAGATAGAAGGTAGAGGATGAATAGTAAATCACTTTTCACTCAATCCATTGGCCCAGTTTAAAAGACAAACAGATCCTTGAATGGGCCCTTGGGCCGGGTAATCTCAATTTAAAACCAATCAATTGGGAAGCCCAATAGTTCGGTTATTTGTGGGCTTATCCCTAGGCCCGGTTAAAAAGACAAACAGATCCTTGAATGGGCCTGAGGGCCATGTATTATCTCAATTTAAAATTCCGGTACCCGCAGTGGATCCAATCTCTCTTTGTTTGTTCCTGCTGAGAGAGAGAGAGAGAGAGAGTTAAGAGAGACGATAGTGCAAATAACGAAGCCCCGGTGGTGCGCTGAGAACTTCAATTTCAACTGTAATAACTGAATCAATCTACGCCGTTGGATCAGTGATAGAACTGAAAAAACAGAAGGATTTTGGAACTGAATTCCGGAGATCGAAATGACGGATCCGAATCTGTATCTACAGGAATCGGGCTGGGAGGAACTGAGGAAGGAGGCACGTAAGATCGAGGGCGATCTCGATGTTAAGCTCTCTTCTTACGCTAAGCTTGGCGCTAGGTTCACTCAAGGAGGTTTGTTCTTTTCGTGCTACCTTATTTTTCCAATTTAATATGAATTACTTTAAAATTGTCTGTTATCGATAGTGCATTTGGATCTGAAGTTGAAGATAAGAAAGATTCGAACTGTTTAGATGAAATGCTTATCATTTACATTTCTTCATTGTTAGATTAGATTTAGTTAAAGTTTTGTTTTAGTTTTAGTTTTTAATATATATGAATGTGAACTCAGTTTGACTTTTGAATTTCCGGATTGTTGGTGCAATTGTTAAAATACTAAATGAAAATGAAGTGAAAACAAGTAGCTTATGGCAGTTTAGAAGCTTATTTTATTTGTGCTCTAAATTGTAAATTATTATTAATATAATTCTGGTAAAAATTTGCTTAATTAGAATCTGTGGTCTTTATTCTTCCTCATTTGGAAACAATAGAAATGTCTTTTTTAGCGTAGATCTGTCTAATAATTAATCTAGGTCCGGTGATGTTGGATGGAAAAGACATAATCTTGTTAGATTTTGTCCTGGACGGACTGTGTTTTGCTTTATAACAATTATGCCTACACTTTTTGACAGGATTATAAAGCAGTTTGCTAACTGTGTGATTTACTTGATCACATCATGACAGTTCATAGAAAAATCCATGTCATTTTAAGAGTAATTATATGAAATGGAAATATTTCGACTGTGTGAAGTTCCTATTATTTTGCATGCTTTGACAATGCAGTGGACATGATGCATTTCTTCGAGGAAAATTACGAGTTGATGCTTTTTTATCAGGGTATTGCACTATTTCTAATATTTGACTATCCTCGCTGGTGATATTTGTTTTATCAGGTTATGTAGATACTGGATCACCAACTGTTGGGCCTGGCAGGTCATGGAAGTCCATGGAAATGGAAATTCAATCGTTGCTCGAGAAGCTACTTGATATAAATGATGCAATGAGTAGATGCGCTGCATCTGCTGCACCAACTACTTCTGTAACTCAGAAACTTGCAAGGCATCGAGACATACTTCATGAATTAACCCAGGTATATGCTCTGCTACTATGTTTTTTTTTTCCACTTGTATTTTCTTCTATTGAATTCCCACTAGTGATATATCAACTAAAGTTGACATGGGTCGGTATACATAATTAGATTTTTCGGTTAAGTACATCTATCTGACATGTCACTTCTTTTGACAAGAAGATGAAAACTCTTGGGAACCTTGTCTGTGATAACCCTTGTTATTCCACATGCTCCTTACATCACTTCAAAAGGCTAACTTTCTATTTGTTCAGCTACGTTTATTTTATTATGATTTTTTTTTTTTTTTTTTTTTTGGAAATGTTGGAAACCTTGCCGCCAAGCCAAACCATCCGACCCGGGCTTAAGCGGAATATGTAAAACTACCGGCTGCCCCAAGCTCTTACAATAAATGCACCCCCTGTCGAACTCAGGACCTGGCAACCAAGTCCTAACTCCTAAGTCCTTTGCCACCAAGCCACACCCCTTGGGGGCCAGCTACGTTTATTACTAATCTATGAAGTGCAACCTTAGGATCTAATTTAACAATTTGTTTGCTGCATTAATATTTGTAATTTTACCATATACAGATGCATTCTGTTCCAAATCTCATTATGATTTGTACTGTTGCCAATATGGCTTTTCCCTGAAGTTCTTTAAGGTCTTAATTCTATTCTATCTTTTCATGGGATGGGACTCTCTGATTCCCCTGTAACAGCTGATACTGTTGTGGACTTGACCTGCTTTCTGATTTATCTCTATTAAAGATGGTATGCTTGAACAAATGGCATATATTTTGTTAGGAATTTAGAAGAATCAAAGGAAACATAAACTCAATGAGGGAACATGCGGAACTTCTGAGTTCTGTCAGAGATGATATCAGTGAGTATAAGGTGAGTGATCAAAACTCTCAAATGACGTCATAATCATTTTAAGTACTACCATTCTTTTTTACTTCTCTGAAATCTAAGTTTGATGTATCTCCCTTCTTGCAGGCGTCTGGGAGTATGTCACCAAGAATGCAGATATTACGAGAGAGAGCTGCCATACATGGAAGCATAGCTCATGTAAGACTATTTTTTTTTAAAATGATATATCTGCTGACAATGTTTGTGAGTAATTTCCACCTACTCAATGCTATATGTTTTCTTCAAAAAACAAAAAGATGCTATATGTTTTCTTAAAGAATGTAACATTGTAACTCGATGGGTTTAGATATGTAAAAGTGGATATGGTAGTGTAGCCCTCGACTTTTGAAGACAATCTGCAATAACATCTATTCTTATGATTCATATTGACAATGAGGTTTTAGTTGGGGCATCAAGTTGAGCTTCATAACACAACCCCACTTTTCATTGGAGACGATGGGTTGACTATTTGACAGTCAGCAATTCTGCATCCCCCAGTAATCTTTTTTTTTTTTTTTTTTTTTTCAAATGGATGAAATGATGCATAGATTTTAACAATAAGTGAAATTGCAAAACAATGAAATGGTGGATATTTGTAATATCAGCTCAAGTGAAGCCCCAAGATTTTGAAAATTATGTAACATCAAATTCAAATGCCTCTCTCATAATCACACACAAATGTGAATGTACATGCACAGACACATGGACATCCATCCACGCACTGTCATACATCCAAAAGCGATTTATTTACAAGCACCCTAACTTAAAATTATTCAGTGGTATGCCTTTTTTAATTAATAATCTCAACTTTATTTTATTTCAGTATTGCACTTCCCATCTAGAGAAGTGCTTGGTATTCATCCATGTTGGGACTCTGGTTTACTTTTATGCAGATAGATGATGTGATTTCTCAAGCTCAAACAACAAGAACAGTCCTTGGCTCTCAAAAGGCTTTGTTCGGAGATGTTCAAGGGAAAGTGAAGGTTCTAAGTGACAAGTTCCCTATTATTCGTGGCTTACTTGGTACGTGATAAAGCAATTATATTATCAAGTTTACTTGTGGTGTATCATTAATCCCAAGTCTGTCTTTCAGGTTCGATCAGAAGGCGGCGATCAAGGGATACACTTATTCTGGCTGCAGTCATTGCTGCTTGTACGTTATTTCTTATTATCTATTGGCTCTCAAAGTAACAGAAAAATGTGATTTATTGATAGATGGATTTGAAAATGTTGGTGCTTTTGCCTAGGAATTTTGCTTATGTTATTTGTTAGAACATATAAAATTGTTTTTTTCAAAAATATAAATTTGGTGGCACCAGTCCGTGGTGCCATAACTGTGAAAAATGAAAAAGAATCTGATATATATATATATAACTATTTCAGAGGCCTTGTCTAGGAAAAAATAGGTTTTGGTTATGAACAAAAAAGTGAATGTGAATTGCATAGGAATCATCAGTTTGAAAGTTGGTTCCTTGTCATGGGTCAACCTCACTAGCTGTCGCAGGTTGAGCTGCCTTTATCTCCCTGTATTGTCTTTTACTTCAAATATATGTGATTTGCATGTGCAATAGCTCTTTTATAACATTTTTATTTTAATGATCAAAGATTGGCTGAATGGTGCATGTGAATGTCTAGTGCTACTAGTACTCTGCTTGCAATAATGCCTGAAATAATGGTCCATCCATGACTTGTTTTTGTTGTGGTCCAAATTGGTAAGCCACATGATCATAATCTATAGCACCAACCAGCCTTTGGTAGATCTGTTTTAGCATGTACTACAGCTCATGCATTCGGGTGGTTGGGTGGCAAAAGGTCTAGGACTTGGTTGTTAGGTCCTGGGTTCGAGTCCAGGGGATGCATTTCTTGTAAGAGCATTGGGGTAGTCAGTGATTTTAGCTTAAAACCCGGGTCGGGGTTTGGCGACGTGATTTCTAAAACTTATATTTGCCTAAAATAAACATAAGATGTAGATCTGATACTGCTTCCTTGTCTTGGTAACAATGACCTCTAATTATCATTTCCTTTTACCCTTAATTAGAGTCCTTGATAACCTTATCTCCATCATAATCACAACCCTAAACAGTGCAAGGGAGCTGATAGAAACTTGAAAGAATATAATCAAATTCAAATTGCAGTCTATTCTGTGAGGGGGCTGTTCTACATTTATGTGTGTAACTTCTTGTACTTTCCATTTCGACTTGATTGGTGCCAAGTAAAATATTAAAATTGTGATTAGTAGAGTTATGAACCACTATAAGTGCTAGGGGTATCCAATTTTTTACCCGACTAGCTCAAGCGGGTTTGAAAATTAATTTTTTTTGGGCATATGACAATTATTCTTAATAGTTATTTATTATTTTTAAGTTTAATTTATATCAAATATGTCTATATTCTTGACCATCGTCGGGTTTCTTTCTAATGTTTTGAATTGCAAGTTAGCATTTTCTTTTGCCCAAACTCAACTCGGGTTTAAAAAATAATGATCCGAATCGACTGCCAAATGAACTAAGCCCCCTAATAAGTAATAAATGCATAAACAGAACCATATCACAGCACAAATGGCGTGAAATTTTTCAAAGCTTGTATCATCTCATCAGATAATAAAACTAGAACACAGCAAGCACTTGTGCCGAGAAGGTTGATCCTTTTTTTAACTTCTTGCACTAGGGGCACTAGTGGCTCATCGCTTGACCCAGTGGGTTCATGAAAGCTTTGGCAACGATTTTGAGATGACTAGCAATGACCAATAAATAACCAAATCTTCTGTATCTGAATTCTGAACAGATGTACGTAATTAAGGGGATTGAGGGCTCTAATTTTGGAATCTCTCGTGTTAAATCTGGGATCCAATGACCCAAATTTCAAGATTACAAAAATTAGGAAAGATAAATTTTTTTCATTCTCTAAATCTCAAGCGAGCTCTAATATATTTTGTATTGAAGCCCCCGGGCTCGTAATTATGTAATTTTAAATGTAAATACTTTTTTCTGCTGTTTATATTGACGTACTGTACAATTCATTTTATATTATTAGATTTGATCATAACTAAACTTGAGTCTTACATATTATTAAATAATTATCTGAGTTAATTTTAATTTTTTTTTGAAGAGGTGTTTATGAAAGCATATTTCAAATAAAAATCCTTCAAATTGACTCCGGGATGATTTTGAAAATTAAGAAATAAAAAGGATCGTGAATTCGAAACACGTATTAGAATTTAGACCTAGCCTGCTAGAGGCGAGCAACAATATCAAATATATGGTTGAAAATGAACTCTTAAACTGCAGAGTTTTTACCAGTAATGGGAATCGGGACGCGTGGCATTAATTCACTTAAAGGGAACACTTACTTCGATGTATTTAGCAACGTGAGCCTCGAGGAGGCCACAGCTTGAGTTGAGATGAGAAGAGGTATCTACAGCTACTTCCCTTTACTGTATTACAACAGAGCTTATAGCTAAGCTACCTGTCTAAATGCCATTACCAGTACGTAAACAATTATTTTTTGATGCCAACGATAATACACATAAAATCATAATTCATAATACATGATTATTTTTGACACTAATTATATTATAACATTTGTTATAAAATTTATAAACTAGTTTTTTTTTTTATTTATGTTTAGTTTGATTATTGGTATGTTGCCATTTGCGACTGTAAAACACAGCCTGAAAATGCTAGAAGAAACCCATTGTCATCTCTAAATACAATATTGGGTGACATATTTTTGGGATTCTACCCAGTGAATCAGAGAGAGTGCGCGAGAGAGAATCAGAGAACGCTACCCATGCAGGCTTTTTACGGTGCCATATTTTTAGCTACCTACAACTATTGAGTGACAGGGATTATAATGAAAGAAAATTATAAAATTAGGAGGCTCTAATATAATAATTATAAATTTTAGGGTAAATTTACAAATTTACATAAGATGAGTAAAATCTCAGTTAAATCTCTTATTGTTTTTTGTATTATTTTCTTGGCCAGGACAGGATTCAACATAATTCCACCCTTGCTGGCTTATATACATGAAGCCTTACAAATTATGGTTTAATTTTAATATTTAATCGCTATAGCAATGAATATAATTTAGGTCCTTCTCTCAAGTTATTGTCACATAAGCTTCAGTACCCTTTCATATTTATACTATCCGCAAATTGCAGCAGTACAAGGCCATGGGAGTATGGGACAGAAACTGGCTTAAGCCCTAGAGTTTCATAAATCTTTTTCTTTTATAAAAAATAATCTAGTTCCATATCCTAAAAATGTTCTTAAGTTGGTACTCAAAATTTTAATAGAAAGTAACTACATCATGAGAATAATTTTATTAATTAATATAAATATATTGAGTGAATACATACCAACAGTTAGAGAAAATACTAAGATTTTTCCATAATAAGAGTCAAGAAGGTACAAAGCCTTAATAATTTGATTTTACTTCAATTCTAAATGGCTTATACAAGCGAGAATTTTACTCAACCAGATGGTAAATTTTTGTTTTCTTCTTTATACCTGGTCTGGAGGGTCCTTCAAGTTAATTTGAGCATGAATCACAACAAAAAATTTATTGCTCTTAGCAGAGAAGAAGCCAAGGGACTCATATACGTACCAAAGTGATATAATGCTCTAGTAATTGATATGTCATCTTCATGCAAAGCCGTATGCTCCATATATATATATATATATATATATATATATATATATATATATATATATCACTTTATGCATGCCTATGAACAGTGGCTTTCGTTCATATGCCACAATTAGAGATTTGGCCCAAGCAAGAGAAACGTAGGATATGATCATACAAGCCAACTGTGTGTAATAAATAAGTAAAACAGTGAGGCATCCAATAGGCACCCGAATATGCTGATCAGGAAAATATCCGAAAGAAGTGATTTTGGTATATGAATATAAAAATAAGACAGGCTTATAAATTTTAACATAATATTAGAGTCAATTTCATTATATATTTACGTGATACAGATTGAACAAAAGGCCGGCCTAGATATGAGGGGAGTGTTGGATCAAATTATAAAATATTGCACATCGATTGAGAAGTAATTAATTTTAATATATAAATATAAATATAAATATAAGACTACCCTCGACTTTTAATCCAGTTTTGGGTTCTCATGCATTTTAACACTATTATAAACCCAGCTACAGCTACTCAAATATAAATGTGTGAAGGTTGAAGATAGGGTGAAATGTACTTTGATAGTAAGTCATTTGCTTAGGTTCCTCATGGAAGATGCCGATCTGTCAATCAATTCTATCAAACAAAATATATTTTCTCTTTAAGGATAATGTTACAAACAGGTAGAAATCATTCTTAAACAACTCATCCTTAAATATATTGCTACTCATGTAAGATTTGAGATCCTAATATTTCATCATGTTTTACAACAAACGTCCGGGGTGGTCCAATGGGTGACTTCGCTACCTATACCGAACCAGTACTCGGTGTGATATTTGCTTTGATACAATTGTTACAAACCTATGGAAATTACATATTTGAAAACGGGTTTATAAGGAGATGTTAGATCATATAAAAATGATTTATATTCTCATTTAATTAGTTTATTTAATCCATGAAAAATTCTCGATATTAACGGGTGATAAAAATCAATAGAAAATAATCATCATATTATAACTTTTATTGTTTTTTTTTTTTTTTTTTGCAAATTGACCCGTAAATTTAAAAAATCGTTCCATATTAACTAGTTAGCTGTGCCCTAATTCTAACAACAAACATTCAAGCTGCCAAAAAGCTAAACAACACCCACGGTAACATGTAACTGAATCACTGGAGACTTTACCTTTTAAGGGCAATTTTAGGGCAGAGAAAAGCATTTAGTGATATTTTTAAAAAAAATAAAAACAAAGCATGTAATCTGAACGAAGTTAGGGTTTCTAAGCAACATATTTGTACTGTAATAAAAAAGTAAAGCCATTGGAGAGAAGATAAAAGTGTAGCCAGATCAATCAGCTAGTAGCAGCCAAAAAGAAAAACAGATCTATGCAATGCAATCGCAATTACAGGGAGCCAAGGACAAAATAAATTTAATTTTAAATAATAAAAAGGATCTCTGCCTTTCTGTTGTCACTGACAACTACGTATCTCTGTACATTTAAGAGGGAGAGAGTGAATGTCTGAGTAGTCAAATCGGCCCAAAAATAGATTAAACTAAATTAATCTTTAATATTTGTCTTTGGAAATTTTTGTTAGCATTACTTAGTTTTTTTTTCTCATGCAAATAACACGAGGAGATGGAATTTTTTTTTTTTATTAAAAAAAGTTTATTATTACTCTCAATTATAACAGGCGAAAACCTTAATACAAAAACAAAAGAGAAACTCAATTAATCCTGACCGTAGGAATTAATTTGAAGAGCATCCGTCTGTAAGATCCCTCTAAGAATCACAGGAACACAGCATCCGTTTCTAATCACTCATTGATGATGTCACTAGAACCCATCCTTGTAATAGTATCTGCTGCCTTATTACATTCCTGAACTAAATGACCAATTATAAAATTCAACCCCCTGCCTTAACTACTTAGTATTTTATGTAATGATGATAACGAGGCGAGTCCTCAATAGGTATGGTTTGGTGACAAATGATTTATGATTTTGTTGTTAGATTATGGGTTTAAGTTCATGGGGGTGTATTTTTTTGTAAGAGTCTAGGGCAGTCGTGAGTTTTACATGTTCCGTTTAAATAAATCCGGATCAAGTGGTTTGGCGGCAGGGTATTGAAAAAAAATTATGTTGGAGAGAATATTAAATGAAAGCAAATCACAATTTAATATCGTATTGGTCCGGTTCGTAGCATAGTTAATTGTACAAAATATGGAATATTTAGCTACTTAATTGAAGAGGACCTTGGCTAGTGCCTAGTTGAAATGAGATAACCTCTTGGGTTGAAAGTTTTACGAACGGTAAACTTTTTATATGAGTTAATTTCTTTTTAGCTAATTTTTTATATGATGAATTAGGTGAATGAGCTTATTTGGCATTACAGTGAATTTATGAATATGTGGGCTCACACCATCTTTCACATGACAATGATTAATACATTTCCATGTGACAATATTCGGTCTACTAAGTACTAACTCATGCATAAATCTTTGATTTTTTTTTTGAAATGTTGAAAACCCATTCAATAAATTACTCGACTCGAGTTTAAGCGGATCGGGTAAAATCTCCTGATTGTCCTATGTTCTTATAAGAAGTGCATCCACTATATTCGAACTTATGATTCGATCAACTAAATCTTTCATATGACACGCACCAGTTAAAAAAATCGACTTGCATGTAATAAGAGGTTCACAAATAGATTCACACTACATCACAAGTGACAAGAACTAATTAAAAAAAAATTGGCTTACACGTGACGGAGGTTCTTTGCCACATTTGCTGATAATGAGTTCTCTCAAGTCCCCAAGGGGGTGTGGCTTGGTGGTGTAGGGTCCAGGATCTCACCTTGAGGTTCTGGATTCGAATCCAGGAGGTGCACTTTTTGTAAGAACCTGGAACAGCCGGTGGTTTTACCTGCGCCGCGGCCCAAAATTGGTGGTTTGGTGGCGGGGTTTCCAAAAAAAAAAAAAAAAGTTCTCTCAAATGTTGAGCAGTGGTAGAGCCATTAAACCAGCTCAATCCGACAATATATATATAGAAAGATGTGTTAAAAATTAATGAAATATATGATTTGTAATGTGATATTTATACTTTATATCAGTTAAAATAAAAAATATTTATTACTTTTGTAAAAATTAAAAAATTTCCCTACTATATTGATGTTCTGATTACGTCACTCACTAGCTAACCTTCACCTACATTATCACAATTAGAGGTGAGCAAAACTGATTTCGGTTCCGGTTCCACTTGAAACCATAAATTATTAGGAAAAAATCGATCCCTACTTATTAGGAACCGAAACCAACCATATTATCATATTTATCGGTTTTGATTCAGTTCCAGGTTATTCTGTTTTGACAATGAAAGGAAAATATATTAGTTTTTCAGCTCTCTGTTGTATGAAAATATAGCCTGTGAGATTTTATAAATTAAAAGTTAATATGAAGAAATCGACCACAATTATTTGATACTAATATAAATTTAAAATAAATTATTCCAAAGAAACCATAAATTATGAGTTAATTTAATATTAATTCAGTTATATATTTTCGGTTCAAAAAATGCAGTTCATGGTATGGTTTTGTTTCTAAATATTGAAGAACCGGAACTTATCCGGAAAAATTCGGTTCCTAACTATTAGTAACAGAAACATACTCTAATGTAACCGATTTCGGTTCCGGAACCGAATTTTCGGTTTAGTTCCAAGTGATTTCGGGTTCACCCCTAATCACAATAGTTATAATCATGAGTAGAGTTGGCAATAGGTCAGGACGGGACGGGATTTTTCAATCATGATCTCGTCATGTTTACGAAATTAGGACTAAAAATCTTTCCGATCTTGTCCCTTTATATTTTTTTAGGACAAAAAATCGTCCCAATCCCGCTAAAGTCTGTCCTGTCCCGTTGTCTCGTCTCGTCCCGCTTGAGATTCGAGAATTTTTTTTTGATCCCATCTCATTTTTAAAACATAACATAAAAATATGTCCCAAATAAAACGAGATCTCATTGGAATGAGACGGGACAGAAAAAATGAGTGGATACATTTAAAGAATGAAAGGGCACATGAGGTGGAAGTTCAGGAGCTGACAATGGCACTAAATATCTACAATAACAATACAAAGAGGATAGGTGCCCGGCATTTAGGGCTTTTAGGTTTAGAGTGAACAACAGCACACAAGTCAACAAAAGAAAGATTTTAGGCCAATTGATGGATGGAATGGATCGATGGGTTCACAATGGAATTGTAGTGAACCAAGAAAAGGCATCATCGATCCAGAGGCAGGCTGATGAAAATAACAGGTGAATGAGCCAAAAGCTAATCACAAGTCTCTTTCTCACTTCTCACTCCATCTCCTCCCCCACCTCTGCCGCCTCTGCTCTCTCTCTCTCTTTGCATTTCCTACCATTCATTCATTTTCTCTTATTTTACCTTCAGTACCCCTTCTGTTTACATCCCCCTCTACCGTGGCTCGTTTATGTACATCAATGACTTGTATAAACAAAAAAATGATAAGTAGATTAACCAAAATTATATAGCTTTTTGGAGTTTATTTTGTTACCCTTTTATCATATCTTCATCAGTCATCACCATTTTATACAAATATCATTTTTCTTTAAACATTTTGATGTGCTGTGTTATTTTATCTAGTAATAATAGCTAGTCTCATAATAAGTTTCAATAATAATCACATATATGAACATGAGTCTGATTCATAGTAAAAACTAGCTCATGAGTTGTTGGAAATTGTCTCAGAGGTGTGATTTGGTGGTGTAGAGATCATGATTTCACCTTCAGGTCCTCAGTTTGAATCCAGAGAGTATGTTTCTTGTAAGAGCATTGGACAGCTGAAAGTTTTACCTGCTCCGCTTAAGTCTAAAATGATGGTTTGACGATGAGATTTCCAAGGATTTCAAAAAAAAAAAAAAAGTTGTTGGAAATTGCCTCAAACTTATATATTTCGCCCAAAAATAATATTATATTCTTGGCCGATGTAAAATTATTCCTTTAACATCCCGAGAATGGTGTTTTATGGACTAGTTTTTATATAACAGAAAGGTGTGTTGAAAGTCATGCACTTTACTCAATTCAAAAATTAGCTTTAGTGTTAAAGATTGTCTTAAACTTATATTTAGAGAGTGAGATCATTTCTCAACCGGTATGAGATATTTTCCTCAACACTTCCCTCATGTACATACCAATCTTTTGCATGTTTCGTGTCACGTAGGTAGTTGGTGTGAGCGCACTCGTGTATGAGTTTACCTCTTATACTCTCAACACTCAAGTTAGCTTTTGAATTGAGTTAAACTCATGAATTTCAACATCATGGGTCCACTCGTTTCGCTCTAATACGCACGTACGTACATACATACCATACATGCATATATCATTACTTAATGACATTTCGAAGAATGTAAATATAATAATTAAAGTATTCTAAAACTTAAGCTTAATTAGAAT
This sequence comes from Zanthoxylum bungeanum, assembly GCA_019454045.1. Taxonomy (NCBI): domain Eukaryota; kingdom Viridiplantae; phylum Streptophyta; class Magnoliopsida; order Sapindales; family Rutaceae; genus Zanthoxylum; species Zanthoxylum bungeanum. The sequence continues at coordinate 13,980 of SKCR01029800.1, forward strand.
AAAACTTAACAGTATTATCTTTATGCACTGCGTATTTCCCATAAATGATCAGAAGCCTTAATAATCACATAAGATGTTGGATGAATTATGGAATCAACTTAATCTTTCCACTTCAGCTAACGTCGGTGAATACAATTTCTTGAATTGGAGCGAAATAACATAATATACTGATTATAACATAAAATTTTTACATCAATTATATTAAATCTATTACAAGTAAAAATCAATGAAACTTTTGTTATTACTATTCTAATTATATTAAAAAATTGATGTTCACATCTAATAAATTTTAAAAAAAAAATTAAAAAAAAAAAAAAAAAAAAAAAAAAAAAAAGAGAGAAAGAAAAAGGTTTCTTGGGTGTATTCTATATCCTACTATATATGAGTGGTGGGTCTCTATCTCTCTTCTCTATCTTCTTCCTCTCCTTTTACATCTATCTATAGTTACTCAACAATCAAGAAAAGATCAGATCAAGTTAGGATTTTATCATACCATCAGTCGCCTGATCAGTCAATCCATCAATCAATCAAATCAAAACTAAGAAGAATTTTTTTTTTTTTTTTTTAAAAGAATTAAAAGAAAAACAGTATGTCATCTTCAACTACACCTACTGCTTTTTCACCGGACCACCTCTCTTCCTCCGAGCAGCTCTGTTACGTCCATTGCAACTTTTGTGACACTGTCCTCGCGGTATCAAAAATCATCATATCATCTCTGCTCCCCCTCTCCCATTCTATTTTTCCCTACATACACGCCCGATTTCGTTCCGATTAAGGAAAAATTTTAAGCAATAGTATAATTTTATGTATTTGAAAATGAAATCAGGCGTGTGTCGGAAAGAGAGTAACATTTTTGTTTCTTTTTTTTTCTATTTCTTTAATGGTCATTTTGGTTAATAAGTTAATTGGTTCAGGTGAGTGTTCCTTGCACTAGCTTGTTCAAAACGGTGACGGTTCGATGTGGTCATTGCACCAATCTTTTGTCTGTGAACGTGCGTGGCCTGCTTCTTCCTCCTCCTAATCAGTTTCATCACTTGGGACATCCTTTCTTTACTCCTCAGAATTTTCTGGTACAAAATGTTATGTTGTGTAATTACTTGTTCACTTTTTGTCACTTTAATTTCATTCTAATCTAATTAGTCTTTTTTTTTTCCATACTGGGGATATTTATACACATATATATATATATATATAACAGGAGGAGATCAGAAATGTACCACCTAATATGCTGATGATCAATCAGCCAAATCAAGCTGAACAATCCGTTATGCCTGTTCGAGGAGTTGATCTTCAAGAGATCCCTAAGCTTCCTGTTGTTAACAGACGTGAGATTACATATATAACACACACATATATGCATTCTTCACTTTTTATTTCATTATTTCATTCACATTTCATCAACCTTATAGCTTTCTAGGTCTATGGCCTTTCATTTCATTGTAACCCTTTTTTCTTTTTCTTTTTTTTTTTTCCTAGAGAAGAGAAATTTGAGAAAGCACTTGCATGTTACATGTAGCCTTTCGAATTCCCTATGGACTTTTTGATTAAAAGAATACAATTTGAAAAAAGTTTAAACTAGACTTGTTTCTCATCAAGAGTGCTTGTGGGTTTCTTTATGTGGCAAAAATATCTAGGGCATTAATTCATGCCTATAGCCTTCTTCATTTCATTCCAAATCCATATACCATTCACATAAAACCCTCTTCAGATCTGCACCTTTAGCTAAGTTGCAATAGCTTCTGAACTTTGAAGATCAACTTTAACATAAAAAACTATACATATATGCATTGGTCTAGCCATAATATTAATTTAGTGGAATTAAAATTTGATTTTCACAAAAAAAATATTGGATATTTTTCTTTTTACAAATTTTTAGATTGAGAGGGACAGTCCTCTATTTAGCCCCAGCATATACACTAATATGACTTTGTTGAAGATCATGAACTGTACAAAACGTAGAATTTAATGAACCCATATATAATGATATGATGATGAAGAGTGTGATAAAAATAAAACAGACCAAAAAGTCAGTGAAGTGATTTTAATGTGTCTGTCTATTTGTCTCTGTGTTTGTGTTTTGTTTTTCGGTTACAAAAATGTACAGCTCCGGAAAAGAGACAGAGAGTCCCATCTGCCTACAACCGCTTCATCAAGTAAGTGTTCATCTTCTTAATACTACTTTTTATAACATCGATTCGGTTAATAAATTTTCAGATTGGACCCGCTCATCTCTATCTGGCTCCGCCGCTTTATCTTATATATATATATATATATATATATATGCATGCATGAAGCATGAACATATTGACATTAATAAATTTTAACTGATGCAGGGATGAGATCCAACGCATCAAAGCTGGAAATCCTGATATAAGCCACAGAGAGGCCTTTAGTGCCGCTGCAAAAAATGTGAGAACCCAAGAAAATTATAAATTACAAACTGGCCTTTGAGGTTCTAGGGTTTTTATTCATTATCGTTTAATTAAAAAAAAAATTACGGTTTATTATAAATTTATGTCTAAATTAATAGAAGAAAAAAAATTGTTCTTTCAGTGGGCCCACTTCCCTCACATCCATTTCGGACTTCTGCCTTCTGATCAGCCCGTGAAGAAAACTAGCATGCGCCAGGAGGTACCTATTTTACAAACCCTAAAAGCAAAATAGCTTTTTTTTTTTTTTTTTTTTTTTTTTTATATATTATTATAAATAATTCTTGTCACATTGTACACATATTTTAATGAACTAAAGATGTAATTTATGGGTTTTTTAAGTCTGAAATTGGGATTTTATTTTTATTTTTTTATTTTTTTATTTTTTTGTAGGAAGGAGAGGATGTGATGACAAAGGATGGTTTCTTTGCTTCTACAAATGTGGGTGTCACTCCCTACTAAGAAGATGTGATAATATTGCTAGGGTTTCTTTTGTAGTTCGTCTCTTCTTCTATGTGTTCTGTTTAACTGTTGTTAGGGAAGCCGTTTTAAGGTTTCTTCTTAGGAGACTCTTAAGAATTTGGGTTGCTTGGCCACTGCTAGCTGTTAATTATGCTGTGGGGGAAGATTTTGAAAGCATCATATGAATGTTTATGAAGCTTAATTTTAGCTAACAACTAATCTCTCTCCCCAGAAACCCATCTGAAATGAAGACTCATAATTATACTATTGTGTGGTGATATCGACTTCTGAATAATTTTCTTTGAGTCAGGAGTGATACTTAACTAGCGATTTCAAGTATTTTTAACATTGAAAAAAATAAATTTTAATATAATTTTAAATATTTCCAAATAAATTTTTATGTTTCTTGGATATTTGTTTGTTTCATTTAACATATTATAGGAGTTATCATTTAGCATGTTAGTCAATCAAAAACCCCAAGGGGTTGCCTCAGTGGTAAAGACTTTGGGCTTGAGTGGTTTGCTCCCTCTCAGGTTCAAGGTTCGAATCTCACTAGATGCATTTCCTTGGGGCCATGCCCCCTGATGTGAAAAGCCAGCGACTTACCCTGATCTGTGTTAGGAAACTTTTGAGGGCACGGGGCACAGGTTCCGAGGATTAGTCGAGGTGCGCGTAAGCTGGTCCGGACACCCCGGTTATCAAAAAAAATAAAAATGTTTGTCAATCAAACACACACAAATATTGACACAAAACTGGGAGAGATATGCTTGTCAAATTGTCAGTAATATTGTCGTTTCTCATACATTCTAGTTGTATAAATGAGTGAAAAATTGGTCAAATTAGTAAAGTATCTAGCCTGCTAGTTTAGCTATTGCTTTGCTCCAAAAATCTATGACAGAAAAGAAGCTAAGTGTCTATATATACTTGAAGGAAAATGATTTTGCTTAGGATGCAAGTCAACTTAGGTAACACATCTTTGTTTTGTATCTTTGACTATTCCACTTCATTTAATGACTACAAGTATAATTTTGAGCTTTCATGTTAGCAAACTGCAAATACAAAGATGTGATATGTCCTTATGTATAGTTGATAAAATAATAATAATAATAAATCATTAAAGAGCTAATTATTTGACAAAATCCACAACTTAAAATATCCTATTCATTTTATCGAAAAATATTCTTTTTTCCACTTTTCAATTAGTAAATAGTGTTGTGTTGAAGCCATGCAGACTTGACAGCCACCGAAAGCAAGCTTGACTTGCCTTGCTTGCATAGGCCAAGGCAGCTGGAAAAGCAAACCGCGTGACACTGTTCACACGGTTTGCTCAGCTATAAAAGAGAGCCAAAGATCATTTCCAAATCATCCCAATGTGTGTGTAGAGAGTAGAGAGTGTAGTGAGGTTTTTTGTGAGTTTCTTGTTTTGCAAACTTGTGTATTATTCTTGGTAGTAATAATACGAATTTCGGTTTTTCCTCAATCTTCTCTAAAGTGATCGGTGAATCACAACAAGTGGTATCAGAGCTTTGGTTCTTCATTGGGATCGAAAAACCGAAGAACGGAACTTGGTTCGGAAAATTCGAGTTCCGGCAAAGTTGTCAAAAATTCTTTTTGAGGGTACCATCAGCTAGATCACGTCGAGACGAGGACGGTGGTATTTTCCGGCGACCGAACCGACGTCCAGAACGGCCGCACGCGCTCCACGCGCCGACCAGAGAGCTTCCCACTCTCTCCCACTCGCAGCACGCGCCTCACGCGCGCCAGAGGTTGAAGACGATCCGAGTCAGCATCCACGTCAGCGACACGTGTCAGCCACGTCAGCATTCGGGTCCCACACTGCCACGTCAGCCATCCGGTCCCACATTGCCACGTCAGCACTGCCACATCAGCGCCACGTCAGCAGCCTGGTAAATTTCATTTAGCCCCCTGAAGTTTTGAAATTTACAGTTTTGCCCCAGAATTTTTAGGAATTTACAAATCAGCCTCTGTGTCGGATTTAGACCAAAGAAGTGTCTATTCCACCATTTTCGACCGTTCCGGACGCAACGGTGACCTCCGATTTGTGAAATTCAGACCCAATTTTACTGTATTCCCATTTTAAACTTTAAAACTTAAAATGGAGATGGAGGATTCTCATTCTGGTGAAATGATTAAGTTGGCTGCCACTAATTACTCCCTATGGAGACCTAGGATGATAGATTTTTTACATTGTAAAGATATGTTTGATGTCATCGAGTTTAAAGGAGAGAAACCAGATTCTGTTAAGGAGAATTAATGGAATAAACTCAACAGCAAAACTTTGGGACAGATTAGGCAGTGGATTGGTCATAGTGTCTTTCACCACGTAGCACAGGACACAGATGCTTATGAAATGTGGAGGAAATTGGAAGACATGTTCCAGGCCAAAACAGCTCGGAATAAGGCCTTAATCATGAGGCGATTGGTGAATTTGAAGCTACGGAGTGGAACTTCCGTTGCAGAACACACCAACGAATTCCAGAGCCTGGTGAATCAGTTGTCTGCAGTAGACATGCAGTTGGCAGACGAAGTCCAAGCCCTCTTGTTACTCAGTTCTCTACCTGATAGCTGGGAGACTCTGGTGGTTACTCTCAGCAACTCAGCTCCAGGAGGCAAACTTTCCATGCCTATGGTAAAGGATGCCCTGTCAAATGAAGAAGCCAGAAGAAAAGATGTGGGCTCAGATCAAACAGAAGCCCTTGTCTCGGAGCAACGAGGAAGACGACATGAGAAACATCAAGGTGGGAGAAGAGGCAGAAGCAAAAGCAGGGGCAGGTCCAAAGACGGGAAAAAGACATACAAGTGCTTCCACTGTGGCATAGAAGGCCACTTGAAGAAAAATTGCCGGAAACTGCAACGGGAGCAGGGACAAGGCAATAACCAGCCGAATAAGAATGATGCGGAGACACTAGTAGTTACTACGGTGGATGTAGCTATATGCTCGGCCAGGAAGAAGCATGCCTTCACACCGCAACTCAGGATGTCGAGTGGGTGGTAGATACTGCAGCATCCTACCACGTCACTCCTCACAGGGATTTCTTCACAACATACAAAGCAGGAGACTTTGGAGCAGTGAAGATGGGGAATACCAGTTCTTCTCAGATAGTGGGAATTGGTGAAGTACAGTTGCGGACAAATGCAGGGTATACAGTAACCCTGAAGGAGGTCAGACATGTTCCAGAACTTCGGCTCAACTTACTCTCGGGAGTAGCCCTTGACAAACAGGGTTATGCTAACCACTTCAGCAACGGCACTTGGAGGATGATAAAAGGTGCCATGGTCATCGCCCGAGGACACATCTGTGGAACCTTGTACAAGACTCATGTGAAGATATGTGCAGAAAGCCTCAATGTAGCTGAACGGGAGGCTTCTCAGAATCTGTGGCACCAGAGACTCGGTCACATGAGTGAAAGGGGGTTGTCTACCTTGACAAAGAAGGATCTTATCACTGTCTCCAAGAATGCTACTCTGGATCCTTGCAATCACTGTCTATTTGGTAAGCAACACAGAGTCTCTTTTAATTTCACTTCTACAAAGAAATCAGAGTTACTCAGTCTGGTGTACTCTGACGTATGTGGTCCCTTGGAGGTAAACTCTGGCGGTAACAAATATTTTCTGACTTTTATTGATGATGCTTCTCGGAAAGTATGGGTGTATTTTCTGAAAACAAAGGATCAGGTCCTGGATTATTTCAAGTTGTTCCATGCCATGGTCGAGCGTGAAACAGGGAAGAAACTGAAGTGTCTTCGTACAGACAATGGAGGCGAATACACTTCCAGGGAGTTCGATGCCTACTGCGGAAGTCATGGTATTCGACACGAGAGGACTGTTCCACGCACCCCACAACACAATGGTGTCGCTGAAAGGATGAACCGCACCATTATGGAGAAAGTCAGAAGTATGATCAGTATGGCCAAGCTGCCAAAGCCATTCTGGGGAGAAGCTGTCCGTGCCGCCTGCTACCTGATCAACAGATCACCATCTGTACCGTTGAACTTCGAGATTCCGGAGAAAATGTGGTCTGGTAAGAATCCTTCATATTCTCACCTCAGAATATTCGGATGTTTAGCATTTGCACATGTATCCAAGGAGCTCAGACAGAAGCTCGATGCAAGGACTACTCCATGCATCTTCATAGGCTATGGAGACGAAGAATTTGGATACAGGTTATGGGACCCGAAGGAAAGGAAGGTCATCAGAAGCAGTGATGTAGTGTTTCTTGAAGACCAGACAATAGAAGACATTGAAAAGCCCAAGATGCCTTCTAGAACCAGTGCCGATAATGTTGATGAAAATCCAGACACAACCCCAGCACCAACACCAGTGGCCACAGATGATGGGGTGCAAGACATACCAGAAGCAGAACCAGAGGAGGAAGAAGGTATTGAGCAGGGGGAGCTGCAGCCTGCTCCATCAGAGGCTTCAGGGTCATCCACAGATCCAGATGACAACAGACAGCCAGAACCTCCAGTTCGAAGATCTGAGAGAGGCCGGATTCCTTCAGCCAGATACTCAGGATCAGAATACATTCTGCTAACTGACGAGGGGGAGCCAGAAACCTTCAACGAAGCAGTATCTCATAAGGACAAAGACAAATGGCTGCACGCAATGCAGGATGAGATGGAATCTCTGCAGAAGAACAACACTTATGAGATAGTGAAGCTCCCACATGGAATGAAGGCACTGAGGAACAAATGGGTATTCAAGCTCAAGAAAGATGGCAGCGGGAAAGTGGTGAAACACAAAGCTCGGCTAGTGGTCAAAGGATTCCTACAGAAAAAAAGGATTGACTTTGATGAGATTTTTTCACCAGTGGTAAAAATGGCTTCAATCCGAGTCATCCTAGGATTGGTAGCCAGACTGAACTTGGAGCTTGAACATATGGATGTCAAAACAGCATTTCTTCATGGTGATCTGAATGAAGAAATCTACATGGAGCAGCCAGAAGGATTCAAGGTTTCAGGTAAAGAAAACCTTGTTTGCAAGCTGAAAAAGAGCTTGTACGGGCTCAAGCAACACCGAGGCAGTGGTACAAGAAGTTCGACTCATTCATGATGGGTCAAGGCTATAAAAGAACTGAAGCAGATCAGTGTGTATACATCCAGAGGTTTCCAGATGGAAGTTTCGTTGCTCTTCTACTGTATGTAGATGACATGTTGATTGTTGGACAAGAAGCAGCGAAGATCAGCCAGCTGAAGAAGGAACTCTCCAAGGCTTTCGACATGAAAGACTTAGGACCAGCTCAACAGATTTTGGGAATGGAGATTGTTCGTGACAGACAGAACAAGAAGCTGTGGCTTTCACAGGAGAGGTATATTGAACGGGTGATCAAAAGGTTCGATATACAGAAAGCCAAACCAGTCAGCGTTCCGCTAGCGCACCATTTCAAACTGAGCAAGAGTTCATGCCCCTCATCCAAGAAAGTGATAGAGGAGATGTCAGCAATACCGTATTCTTCAGCAGTTGGAAGCCTAATGTATGCAATGGTTTGTACCAGGCCAGATATTGCACATGCAGTTGGTGTAGTGAGCCGTTTTCTCTCTAATCCTGGAAAACAACACTGGGAGGCAGTCAAATGGATTCTCAGGTACCTGAAGGGTACAACGAAGTTTCGTCTGTGTTACGGGGGAGCTGATCCGATCTTGGAAGGCTATACAGATTCAGATATGGCGGGAGATCTTGATGGTAGGAAATCTACATCAGGATTCATTTACACTTTTGCAGGGGGAGCTGTGTCATGGCAGTCAAGATTGCAGAGGTGTATCGCATTATCCACAACAGAGGCTGAGTACATTGCCATAGCTGAGGCAGGGAAAGAAATGTTGTGGCTAAAGCGGTTTCTCCAAGATTAGGGAACAGACAAACAGACTACAAGATACACAGTGACAGTCAGAGTGCTCTGGACTTGAGCAAGAACTCAATGTATCATGCCCGGACGAAACACATTGACATTCGCTATCACTGGATACGCGAAGTGATGGATCAACAACTGCTGAGACTAGTGAAGATCCATACAGATGAGAATCCAGCCGACATGTTAACAAAGGTGGTTTCCCGAGACAAGCTAGAGTTGTGCAGAGACGCAACCGGATAGCTTACAGATGATGTTTTTCAGATAACATAGAACTACGATTGCTTGATCCCAACTCATGGTACGTAGGCAGTCATTCAGATGCAGCCAGGGGAGGATCCTTTGGAGGATCCGGATTTGGAGGATTAATGGTCGGCTCAGATTTTGGGGAAATCTTCACCGAGAGGGAGATTTGTTGTGTTGAAGCCATGCAGACTTGACAGCCACCGAAAGCAAGCTTGACTTGCCTTGCTTGCATGGGCCAAGGCAGCTGGAAAAGCAAACCGCGTGACACTGTTCACGCGGTTTGCTCAGCTATAAAAGAGAGCCAAAGATCATTTCCAAATCATCCCAATGTGTGTGTAGAGAGTAGAGAGTGTAGTGAGGTTTTTTGTGAGTTTCTTGTTTTGTAAACTTGTGTATTATTCTTGGTAGTAATAATACGAATTTCGGTTTTTCCTCAATCTTCTCTAAAGTGATCGGTGAATCACAACAAATAGAGCATGCATGGAATACTGTGAACTAAACCCATGTTTAAATTAAAATTGAGTAACTAATGCAGTATCTTCTTTGTAAATCAAATAAAATTCATATGGAAGGGAGACAAGGGACTACAAATATACCCCCAATCCTATAACTTCACTGAAGGCTAAAAATGGGAAGCCACTGTCAAATATTATTGTCTCGTTAATCTTGGGGATGGTCCATTGTTGGTGACAGTAAGGACTGCAAATTATATAATGCAATCGGGTTAGCCACCATCCCCGTTTATTGTGTCAATTGATTCAATCCACCACTTTAGCCGAGTATGGTAAAGAATATTACACTAAGTGTATGAGATAGTTTATAAGTTATGACACAAACGTTAGAATATAAGCTAATGTTAACGTCAATATAGAAAAAATTTACGTTCGTGCAGTTCAATTTTGTGAGAATATAAGTTAGCGTTAACTATGCGTTTAAACATTAGCATATAATATATATGCTAACTTATTAGCAAATGCCACCTAGCTTAATTGGTGCAGCATGTAGCTGTCGCGGTTCCTATAGAATTTTATAAGCCCATCTCAATCCAAAAGCCAATTTAAGAATTGAGATTACCTAATATTTATATTATGAGCCAATGTGATATATATTTTTTGACACTCCATTTACATGCATATCGGTATTTTTTGCCTAGTCTTTATCACATGGGTAGATAATGTGAGTCTACTCGTACATGAGATTTGTTGTAATACCTTGTTGAAATTCATGAACCTAATTTAACCAAAAACTAATTTAACAGGTTACCATATTTATATTATATTAACTTAAGAATTGCTCTTAGCTCATATAAGATATTTTTTCCTAACAGTCCCTATTGCTACTGCCTCTTAACTTTTTGGTCTTGTTATTATAATCTACATAGCTTTGCTACAACAGCAGGAGGAGACACGGCATTGAGTGGGCAACTCTTGAGTGAACTAGTATTAAAATAATAATAATAAAAACTATGCCATCTAATTTCATTTCAAAGAGGAATCGCTTCTATTTTGTATTTTGATTTTTTATTGTATCGAATATATTTTCGACTAAAGAGTGCCCTTAGAATACTTTTTTCTTTACTTTTTAATACTTTAAATACCTTTTGCTTTACTTTATTTTTTTTACTATTTTATTTCCAATGCCTTGAAAAAAAGTATCTCACAATCAGATCACTCAAAAAATCAAATTTTTATTTTGGATCAATTCGATTTTAAAACTAAAATTTATTCTGCGCTTTTCCCTTATAGATTTTCCGTTTTGTCTTTCCATATTCTATATAAAGGATAAAACCCGCACGTTATAGTTAGGTCAACAAAGAACATTTGGATCTAATACAACAACATGGGCATCACAAATCTAGATTATTAGAATTCTTTTAGATAATTTTCTCGTTCGTTTATTTTTATCAAATTCTATCTCCCACCACCATTACTTGTTTCATACATACTGTCCGAATATTCATTTTCATTTTTGTTACTTTGAAAAAAATATATATATATACTCGTAAGTAACAAATGGGCTTCATTGACATTTAAAATATTATTTGGATTTGAGTTAGGTATTGGGCTTAGGTGGGGTTTTAAAGTTCCAACTGAAGTTGGGTTAGGTTATGTGGATCTAAATGAGTCCACGAACAACTAGCTCAGCTGGATGCAATGGGGTGATAATGGGGTGATCACGGTTTAAGGTCAAATCGTAACCTGACCCGAACCGCACCACGCGGTCTGAAAAAAAATTAAAAATAATTTCGGATCAATCGAAACCGAATCGTAAATTTCGGGTCGGTGTGCGGTTTTGACCCAACCGAGACCCGAACCGCCTAAAACCGTAAATTTTGACCCGAACCGCGTTCAAATTAGATATTAATTTATATTTTTCTTCTTTTTTAACCATGAAATTTAAGATATTTAATGATCATATGGCAATATGCAATGTATAAATGAAAATTATGTATTTTTTGCTCTTCAATTTTTATGTGAAAACACACAAAAATTCCTTAAAAAAATTTATAATCCAAACCGCCGACCCGAACCGCCCAAACCGCTAAATCGCCAACCCTAACCGCCGCGATTTTCCTTAAAAAATTTGCAGTTTCGATTTCTAATTTCCCAAACCACCAACCCACGCGGTTTGAAGTGAAAAACGAAAAAACCGACCTGAACCGCACCCCGAACACCCCTAATGCAAAGTGAATGTCAATCTTTTTGATTAATTAACCATTCAAAGGAACTCAGGATTCGGATCTGAAGATATATTATGTTTGGTTATTGAAGGTACACTTTTCTGTTAATCCCATTTATACGACACATTTATCCACTTTAGATGAAATATGTATTTAGTAATGCAGAACCTCGATCTAGAGGGACTTGAACCCTCACGATTTCTAAAGTCGACGGATTTTCCTTTTACTATAAATTTCATTGTTGCCCGTATTGATATTGACATGTAGAATGGGACTCTATCTTTATTCTCGTCCGATTACTCAGATCTTCGTAAAGTTGATCATTATGAGTGTTATGACGAATTTGATTGGGAAGTCCAGTGGCAAAAAGAAGGAGATTCATTAGCTCGTTTTTTAGTCCGAATCGGTGAAATGACGGAATCTGTAAAGATTCTTCAACAGGCTTTAGAAGGAATTCCGGGAGGACCCTATGAAAATTTATCCAAAACGGATAAATATACCAGGTTGATAGAGTCACATACTCACATTCACTTGGAAACTGACAAAAAATACAGCCGAAAGTGAAGGAAAAAGAAAAAAGAAACATTGCCTCAGTGTAGTAATTTTTACGATTTGATATAAACCAAATGTTCACTGCCACCAGTAAAAGAAAATTACATCCAATACAGATTGTGCAAACAATGGAACAAATTCCTGTTATTTCAGCAGAACCAATCAATAAGGGATTTTTACTTCCAAGATTATTAAAATCGGAATCTTTTAATCCCGGCAAAGACAAGGTTTCATAGTTTAGTTTTCAGGGCTACTCTTCCCCCCTTATTTCCCTGCATATTTTTGAATTTGTCCCTCCATTTTATAAAAATTCTCACCTCCAATAAACCAAATTATTCCTACATATGTATATAAATTTAAAAATAACATATATATATTTATTTTATTTTATTAATTAAATTTTTTATTTTATACTTTTTTTAAATTTATATTTTTTGCTCCTTTTATATATATATATATATATATAATAAATATTACAAATTGAATAGTTATTGTTATTTAGTTTGTGTTCATTTATTTGTTTAATTTTTGTGATTCTTTTTTAATTTATTTAACACTACTTATGTATTATAAAAAAGTTACACTTAAATTTTTTTAAAAAAACAGTACCATAATTGATTTCGAATCCTATAACAAGTGGTTCATTCTTTAACTTCGTACGATGAATGTTCCCACCACCACATTACAAATCTTTTAAATATACATTTTTCTAATATATATATAAGAACATTTTTATAATACACAAGTAGTGTTAATTAAATTAAAAATGAATCAAAAAATTAAATTAATAAATACGAAATTTGTAATATTTATTAAATAAATAAAAAATAATATATATTTATAATGAGCAAAAAAAATTAAAATAAAAGAAATTAATTAATAAAATGAAATAAGTATATATATTATTTTTAAATTACTATATATATATATAATTTTTAGTAAATGAAGGTATATATTGGGGAGAATTTTTGATTATGAGAGTGGCATTTTTGAAAAATCACAAGGAGACAAGGGGTTTTTTTTGTCAGGGGAGGGGGGAGTAATTTACTTAGTTTTTGGAGAGGAAAAGTATGGACCAAATTTTCACACGGTATGTTACTGGGAGAATTCAATATGTACGTTATCTTATCTTTACTATTTTATTTTTTAATAAAAAGATTGTTTCCGTGACTCAAATGGAATAGCCTGGTTAAAAAGGCACACGGCCAATGAGGCACAAGGACAGCTCACATTGATTGCATGAATCTCCCTTTGGCTCAAAGCAACCACCAGGGGGAATCACTAGCAAATCAAAGTACCAAATGATATACCTTAGACTTTGATCTGCAATCCACACTGCTGCTTTCTGATCAAGACTTGTATTGAGTCATTGTATTTGTGCAGATAGTATTATTCTCAATTTCTCCCCCTGTTAAAAAATGATCATAAGAATTAAACAAATTAAATCTGTACCTGACATTTCTGATTCTATAAATAACAAGATCAAGAGGAAAATAATCCAAGGGTTGCCTCAGTGGTAAAGATTTTGGGCTTGAGTGATTTGCTCCCTTTCAGGTTCAAGGTTCGAATCTCACTAGATACATTTCCTTGAGGTCATGCCCCCTGGTGTGAAAAACCAGCGACTTACTCTGATATGTGTTGGGAAATTTCTGAGGACACGGGGCACAGGTCTCGGGGATTAATCGAGATGCGCGTAAGCTGACTCGGACACCCCGGTTATCCAAAAAAAAAAAAAAAAAAAGGATCAAGAGGAAAATCATTCAGCTCTGCAGAAGAAATAAAACCAGGAACATTACCGCAGACAACACCAAACCGGCAAATACTATTCTTACAGTATTAGGATATGCAAATGAACTGCAATTGCAATGAGATTTGCAAGAAGTGATTGGATGCAGAATATATCAATCCGCAATTAAAGAAATGAAATGGGTAGCTCTCTGTGTCCAACCAATAGATACAAGATAATCTGTGTTTCATAAAAGGAAAATGAGATTCAAGAAACAACTTGGTAAAAATATTTACAGACATAACAATCTTCAGTTAAAACTTCAAAGTGAACTTTTATATATCAGAACACCTAATATATAGATACATAGTTTGGTGAAGTAAAGTAAAACAGCTTTACAGCATTTCTACATGGGATTCAACAAGAGAACCCATAAGAGGAAAAATAAATCACAAACCAGCTAAGGATTTACAATGAGTCCCAGTGCCCCGTGCGACAAGGAGCAAGCATTCATTAAGTATTTTTGTATTAATTTTCCTTCTTTAGATCAGTAAATCACAATTACCATTACAATTCCAACTCGAATCCTTCGGATTCTTGTGCACTATGGATTCTCAGGAATCCTGCCCTTCACAGATTGTCGAGTCAAGATTCAAACCCTAACCTATTTCCCTTCTCGTGATTTTCATGTCCGAGGGAAATTTCTAAATTTCAAGAGAGCCAAATGAAGAACTATTCTGTACACTTCAAACCATACAAATAAACCTGAGATTGAATCACTGTCCTCCCAACTTTAAAACCCGGAACCACAGTGAATCCAACCTTTGCCCTAGTTTTTCCCACCAAGTTAGTAGTAACATTTTCCATGTACACCATAGAAAAATCCACTCCTCTTTCGACTTGAAAAATATCGACCACAGGATCAAATGAAAAGGCTAGCTTATGAAGCATCCATATAGAACTAGCCATATTAACAAACGACTCATAGAACACACTGAGTGACCTCCACGAATTCAGAACCACTTCATTTTGATCCAAATTGCTAAAAATCGACGTTTCCATGGTAGGGTGGATAAGCTCTTGGTACTTCCTTTCACAAAACCTAGAAAACTCACCATTAAGATTCCAATTTATCATCTCCAAAGGATTACTCGATGCATGCTCAAGTAATTGCTTCATGGGACTTCTAGTGTTACCAGAATCCAGATCATGCCCATTACACACCACTTCATTTTCATCCATACCAAATCCGTCTAAATCAAAACCTAGAAACATCCCTAAACAAACATACGAGAGAAATGCATATTGATTATGCCCCTTCTTAGCATAATTAATATCACAATATACAGAATTTGCTGCCAAATCCAAATCCCACCCAGCCTTTTTCATCAAATAGATCAATATCTTAGTAAACTTACGTGCTGCTCTACAAGCATCATGTAACATAGAAGCAAAAACCCCAACAGTCAAGAGAACATCAAATGATGAATTCAAATTATTGGATAATTTTTTCGATAACTTTGAATTACACTTACGAATCTCACCCAACTGTTTCCTCAAAGCAGCAACTTGGCTATCTTTTTCATCAATCTCTTCTTGTAACCGATTTGAAATAACTTCTAAAGTCCTTAACTTGCTCTGATTCTCTTGCACTCGATGCTCTAAACAGGACCCGATAGCTAAATCTTCCTCAGCGCCAATAAAATCAGGATTCTTGCAAACATCTTTATAAAACTGCTTGAAACCAGACAGTCTCTGAAGATGCGAAACCAGAGCCCTATCAGCCGCTTTTATATTTTCTTCAACAAACGGCACATGCGCTGCCTGTAACTGAAGATACGACGCTTCAAACGAAGAAACCGTAGCAAATATCGAAGAAATCAACGTATTTGCCAACTGGGTATTCACCAAACGGTTCGTTACCGTTGATTTTGAAGAAAGATTACAACTTGGTCCAAATTTTGTGACCCGGGTCTCTGTCCCTAGAGACTTCGGAACTAAACTCGGCGATTTTGGCGGCGATTGTTGGGGAAGCTCCTGCAGCCGATCAGGCTTGATGACGACGACTTTTTGGTCGGTGATGAAATCCTCGGCGGAGTCGAGAAGTGCGAAACATTCGGAATCGGAGGGATCATGATCGTCTTCATCGGCGAAGAATTCGAAAGTTTTGGCCTTGAAAGCGATAGCGATTTTCTGAAACATATCGGAGATATGTGGGGGCTTCGCTGCTGCTGGTGTTGTTGCAGTGATTAATGAACAAGACTCGTCCATATTTTGAAGCATGCTAATTTTTCAAAAGCAGAGCTTGAGAATAAAATTGAAGCTTGAGGTTTCTTGTGTTCTAGGCTATTACAAAGATTTGGTTAATACCTAGGCTTGAGTTTTACTTCTACTTGTGTTGTGCTTTGGGATGTCTTGGAAGGAAAGAATGCTAAATGCGGCTTTCACTTCCTCAACTTTTTCCGTTGGGTTTCTTTTCTTCCAAATTTTTTTTTTTTTTTTTGGGGAGATAGGTAAGGATGGCAGAAAAGTACGGGTCTTGATCCGGTCCTGTTCGATCCGTTTGGCCTTTGGTCTGGTTCAGGATAATAAAAAATTCGGACCGGACTCCATAATGAAAGCCTGACTTGGGCTTGGATCTGAGTGGGATTTTTTATTTTTGGCCCGGACTTAATTAAAAAAAGACATATATATATATATATATATATTTTGTAGCATTTTTTTTTGTTGGTAGCATTTAAATTGTTAATTTATCGATGAAACTTGTGATTTATTTGTTAATTGTTTTGCATATAGTGTGAATATATTTTATATTTGTATGTTTTTTAATTTTTTTTTTAAATTCGGGCTAGAATCGGCACGGAAGACACCCGGGCCGAGTTTTTCCCTGGCCCGGGCTTTTTTTTTGTCGGGCTCGGGCCGGGCTTATCAAAGCCCGGGCCCGGCCCGACCCGTTGCCACCCTCACATCTGGGTCTCTAATTTTTATACTTTCCAATATAGGTTCCTGAATATTAAGAGACCTGTCTAGTACCGATCTTATCCTGTCTCGTTCTATTTTTTGAATATGAATGATTTTATCCGATCTTGAACTAAAATTTTTATTTAAAAATATTTTTTATTTCAAATTCAAATCAATTTTCAATAAGGATTCCGAATTTTATGACAACCCAAAATAAATAACTAAATTTCCCTTTATCATTCAATATAATGGGTGTGTAAAATAGACTCAAGTCATTTATAGTTTGTCTGAATCTTGTTCATTTTTCTTTGTTTAAAAATTAATTCCCACAATCAAACTGAAGCAACCCGAGCGGTTCAGTGTAGTTTATTTATTATTATTATTATTATTATTATATTATTATTATTATTATTATTATTTTGAATCTTTTGATATTCCGTTGACAAATCACTTCTAGTCTTATTGGACTTAAGCGGAACATGTAAAATTTCTGTAATCAGAACTTCAAGATGAGATCTTGAGTCCTACACCACCAAACCAAACCACACCAATATTTTATTTTTATTTATTTTTAACTATTTGGGACTTACTTTCACAGAAGAAAACATTTATGTCAATTTTGGAGAAACCTAAATAAATTAGGGATCCAAATGCTATTATTCTAAATCTATTTACTGTAATTATTTCCCCCTCTAGTTACTACTTTGTGCAACTTTCTAGAACTATAATGTGTTTTAACGGTAGAGCAATGATACACTTACACATACTTATCCCTAAAATTTTCCCAACTCTCTCACTGTACCTACAGTGAGAGAGTTGAGTTGAAAAAAATTTAGGGATAAATGTGTGTAAGTGTATCATTTTTATTAACGATAACATGTCTTGTTTAAAATATTATTTAAAACACGTCTTGTTTAAATAATTTTTCTTCTTTAAAACGGTTTCATGTTTCTTTGCGTCTGGTCCCGGAAACTGTAATTATTGACTGCATTGTTGGGCTGAATGTGATGGTCATAGTGCTGCAAAATATTATTTATTAAATCTTATGTTAGAAATCTAAAGTTGACAAAATGTAGTAGTAGTACTTGAGCAACAAATTAAATCTTATTATATGCTATTAAATATTAGTAACCTGAATATTAAAAAGTGAAATTTAGCACTTGTTTTTCATTTAATTAATTACTAAACTGAACTAATTCTGTTGTCTTATTACTACTATTCAACGGTGGGTGTAAAATCACTTCAGATTAGGCAGAAATAAGAAAATAAAATGAGTCCTCTCTCTGCAATTATGCCTTTAAAAGGTTGTGATGCTTTTAGCAGACAATTTTTAGTGGTTCAACTTTTTGCAAGCGAAGCTCCTGTGCCTTGGCTTTTATCATCTCTAAGAAAAACAGGGAAACAAGTAAAAAAAAAACTGATGAAAAATGAAAGATAAAAATGTCCAGAAATCCTGAAGATTTTGTAAACAATAATAATATCAAATATCCAATATAAAATTTGCCAAAGTAGTTGAAAGTTGACTCAGGAAAACAGAGACATTGATGCCAAATGCGAAGGCCCAAATGGATGCTTGTTTAGTGAAAAATTGGTGGCAAGATTGGGCAGCTTAGGTGAGAAGTTGTTAAATGGAAGTCAAAATGAGATAATATATTTGTCTGACAGTTGCTATGTTAACTGTGGCACCATCTTATTGTCAGAAAATTAAAGCCCTTGCCAGAATTTCTCTAGCTGCTGCTTGTCAATAACTTGCTGATAGTTAATATGCACCATTGGTTTTGGTTGTTAAATGTATCAATCAGATTGGTTAGGATACACAAATGTCGTCAACAATCTTGGGTGTAATTTAATTTCACAAAAATGATGATAGTTTTTGAGATTTGGTGAATCTTGTAGATGCAATGATGCTGTCCCTCTAAAGCTCTAATGGTCTGATTTGTTTGTCTATAGATCAGTATCAGTCAAAGCCTCGCATGATTGCAGCTTCGTTCTTTTGTCCCAATAGTTCAAAACTCTAGCATCGGTGGCCCAAAATTTTGATTGAGGCCCAAAATTTGACAAAATGGTCTAGACCCAGATATTATTTTGACAAGGGGTGATCATTTGAGACTGCAGAGAGAAAATTCAGGCTTCTTTTGAATCTGGGTCCTGGGCTATTTCATTATTGAGAGTGGCTCTCTTTTTAGACCCGGTCAATGTTTCACCAGGAAATGTTTGCTTCAATGATTGTGATTTGGGCTCTGTATTTAACATGAGATAGGAAAAGTATCAGAATCTTGTGGCCTGGAGAGAATTAGGGGTTTTGAATTTGTCATATTTGTATAACTTGGACAATGAACCATTGAACCTGAGCAGAGCATTTAATTTGATGTCAACTTCTGCAGCAGAGACTTAGTATTTTTCTTCCTCTTGTAGGAAATTCTTCATTAAGGGTATTTCTGTCTTTTGGATTGGATGGGGTGCGTGTAAGGGGTACAACCCTTTGGGGGGTTGCACCCCATCCCAAAGGGTGCCCTATTGGCACCCTTCCATGCCTATATAAGTAGGCTTGATATCCAAAACAACACGGACAGAAAGATATCCGAATTTTGCTAAGCAAGAGACATTGTTTTCCTTTGTTTTTTGAGAGAGAATCCACCATTATTCCTAGTTCACACACTTGTTAAGGAGTGCTCCTTGAACAAGAAGATTCCGAGTAATCCTGGGAGAACGTTGGCAAAACGAAACCGTAAAGCACCCGTGACGGAGCCAATAAGTTCTTAAGGTCAGAGATCATCTCGACTTGGATTGTTTCTATAATCTCAATTTCCAGGTTTTGTCTTCAAGTTTTTTTCTGGTTTTAGGGTTTCGCATCTAGATCTACTTTTGGGAAGTATGATCCGTTTGATTTGCATGATTATATTACTGTTTGATGACAAATATATTTCTACAATCTTAAGAACTTATTGATATCGTGTTATTAAATAGTAATTTGCATGTTAGGGTTTGAATATTTTCTGGAAAATACGAACTATGCATGAAAAACCCGTAGGGCGTTCGAACGCCAAACGCACGCGAAGGCTAAAAATTTGAATTCTCGTAAGAACGTTCGAACGCGTCTTCAAACGCAACTCGAACGCAAGCCTTCTGCCTTAGAACGTTTGAACGCGTAATAAACGCAATTCGAACGCAAACTCTCTGGAATCATTCCGTTCGAACGCGTTCACGAACGCTATACGAACGTGAACTCTCTGGAATCATTCCGTTCGAACGCGTTATCAAACGCTACTCGAACGTGAACTCTCTGGAAACACTTCGTTCGAACGCGTTATCAAACGCAACACGAACGCACACACACTTAGGGGTGGCAATGGGCCGGGCCGGGCCGGGCTTTTGCAAGCCCGGCCCGAGCCCGGCCAACAAAAAAAAAGCCCGGGCCCGGGAAAAGCCCGGCCCGGGCGTCTTCCGGGCCGGGCTTGGGCCCGGGCTTTTTTTTGGGCCCGAAAATTAAAAAAAAAATTTAAAAATTAAAAATATATAAATATAAAATATATTTACACTATATACAAATACAATTTATAAATAAATCACAAGTTTCATTGATAAATTAACAATTTAAATGTTAAAAATAAATAAAAATGATACAAACATATTAAAAATATATATATATATTTATGTTTTTTTTTTTTTTTTAATTTTGGCCCGGGCCGGGCCGGGCCCGGGCCAAAATAGAAAAGCCCGGCCCGGGCCCGGGCCCGTGCCGGGCTTTCTTTTCAAGGCCCGGCCCGGGCTTTTTCCACCCCCGGGCCGGGCCAAAGCCCGCGGGCCGGGCCGGGCGCGGGCTTTATTGCCACCCTTACACACACTGGACAGTCTCGTTCGAACGTAGATACGAACGTGACACTAACGACTTTGTCCTGTAAGTATAATAAACTGCAAACTTTAATTAATATTAACTTGGTTAGTCATATACTGTAAACACATTAATCTTGGTAGTATAGATTCAAGTTATTATTAAATTGTTCAATTATCACAAGCATTCACATAGTGATAAAGTTGAAATTGTTTGTTTGTTGCATAATTGGTTGAGAATTTAAAGTGTAATATTACACAAGTAATTCCATCCAATCTTGATTAAATTATATCTACATTTATCGTTTATCACTTTGAACAAGATCATTTGTTGATCGTTGTGCAATTTGTCTTTCGTAGACTAATTGACCCTGTTGATTTTCCAGTTACATATGGCTAGCGGAAATATCACGGTACCGGTCTCTCATGGAGAAAAACCGGAGAAATTTGGTGGGGCAAATTTCAAACAATGGCAGAGTAAGATGCTGTTCTACCTGACAACTCTCCAGTTGGCAAAATTCCTCAAAGATCCTCCGGGTCCTGTGGAGGGTGAATCTGATAAGGCCAAGGAAGAGCGAGAACAGACTTGGATGTCTGGAGACTTCTTATGCAAGAACTACCTTTTGGGTGGTCTTGACAATACCCTGTACAATGTGTACCAAGGCATGACTTCTGCGAAGATTCTCTGGGAATCTCTCGAGAAGAAGTATAAAACTGAAGATGCCGGACAAAAGAAATTTGTCGTGGGTAGGTTCTTGGACTACAAGATGGTAGATTCAAGGACGGTGATGTCTCAGTTGGGTGAACTGCAATTGATCATTCATGAAATACTGGATGAGGGGATGAAACTCTGTGAGATGTTTCAAGTTGCCGCCATAATTGAAAAGTTGCCTCCATCATGGAAGGACTTCAGGAGCTATCTGAAACACAAAAAGAAGCAGATGAGCCTTGAAGACCTCAGTGTTCGATTGAGAATCGAGGAGGACAACAGGATGTCCGAGAAGGCCAGCTACAAGACTCTGGAGTCTAAGGCCCACATCATTGAAGGTGAAAAGGGTAGCAAAAAGAGAAAGAACAGTGGAGCTGACTCTGGGAACAAAAAGTTCAAGGGAAAATGCTACAACTGTGGAAAGAGCGGTCATATGTCAAAGGACTGCAGGAACAAGAAGTCTCAGGACAAGGGCAAGAAAAAGAAATATGAGGCCCATGTTACTGAAGGCGAGCAACTGACCGATGATATCTCAGAGATGGAACTATCAGCAGTGGTAACCGAAGCCAACATAGTTGGGAATCCGAGAGAATGGTGGGTAGACACTGGGGCTACTCGCCATATCTGTGCAGAAAGTAAGATGTTTTCCATGTACCAGAAGGTCGATGGCGGCGATCATCTGACAATGGGAAACTCGTCTACCTCTCAGGTGGTTGGACAAGGCACAGTTGTTCTGAAGATGACATCCGGAAAGGAGCTAACATTGAAGAATGTACTGCACGTTCCAGATATTCGGAAGAACTTAGTCTCAGGATCTCTTCTTAGTAAGGCTGGGTTTAAGCTTGTATTTGTTTCAGACAAGTTTGTAATGACTAAGAATGATATGTATGTAGGAAAAGGATACCTAACTGAGGGCCTTTTCAAGCTAAATGTAATGACTGTTAATCGTGCTATTAATAAAGCTAGTTCGTCTGCTTATATTATTGTGTCACAAAATGTATGGCATGGGAGGTTAGGACATGTTAATTATGATACCATGCGTAAATTAATTAACATGGACCTCATACCTAAATTTGCAATTGATAGCCAACATAAGTGTGAAGCATGTGTTGAAGCAAAAATACATAGAACATCATTTCATTCTATCGAACGCAGTTCTGAACCGCTAGAACTTGTACATACTGATGTATGTGACATGAATATTGTGCAAACAAGAGGCGGTAAAAAGTACTTTGTCACTTTTATCGATGACAGCACAAGATTCTGTTATGTGTACTTGTTGAGAAGCAAATGAGAAGCTATTGAAAGCTTTGTACACTATAAGAGCGAAGTTGAAAATCAACTTGGCAAGAAAATCAAAAGAATCAGGAGTGATAGAGGTGGTGAATACGTTTCACCGTTCGGTGAATATTGTTCTGTGCACGGAATTATTCACGAAACCACTGCTCCTTATTCTCCTCAACAGAACGGAATTGCGGAACGCAAAAACCGAACGTTGAAGGAAATGATGAACGCCATGTTGACAAGTTCGGGTTTACCCCAGAACTTGTGGGGGGAAGCCTTGCTTTCCGCAAACTACGTTCTGAACAAGCTTCCTCACAGAAGGCTAGACAAGACACCATATGAATTGTGGAAAGGTTTCGTACCTTCCTACAAATACCTCAAAGTGTGGGGGTGTCTTGCCAAAGTAATGGTTCCTAAACCTAAGAAGGTTAGAATAGGACCTAAAACTGTTGACTGTATATTCATTGGATATGCTCACAACAGTAGTGCGTATCGATTCTTGGTGCACAAGTCGGAGATTCCTGACATCAATCCTAATATGATAATTGAGTCAAGGAATGCGATATTTTTTGAAGAGACGTTTCCTTGTAAGGAAAGACAAATAACTGGGTCTCTCAAAAGAACAATTGATACTGTCAAGGACAGTAATCAAGTTGACCAAGAATCAGATCAACGTGTAAATGCTGAGACAATCGAGCCTAGACGTAGCAAAAGGGCTAGAACGTCTAAGTCGTTTGGTCCCGATTTTCTAACATACTTGTTAGAAAATGAGCCTCAAAGTTATAAAGAAGCAGTGACTTCTCCGGAGGCACCTCTTTGGAAAGAGGCTATTAACAGTGAGATTGATTCAATCCTACAGAACCATACTTGGGAGTTGGTTGATCTTCCGCCAGGTTGTAAGCCGCTGGGCTACAAATGGATATTCAAAAGGAAGATGAAAACGGATGGATCAATAGATAAGTATAAGGCAAGACTTGTCATAAAAGGTTATAGACAAAAGGAAGGCCTTGATTACTTTGACACCTATTCACCGGTGACTCGCATCACATCGATAAGAATGCTCATAGCCATAGCAGCTATATTTGGTCTTGAAATACATCAAATGGATGTAAAGACAGCATTCTTGAATGGTGAATTGGATGAAGAAATTTACATGGAACAACCAGAAGGGTTTAGTGTTCCTGGACAAAAACAGAAGGTGTGCAAACTTGTAAAATCCTTGTACGGATTAAAACAAGCACCGAAACAATGGCATGAGAAATTTGACAAAGAGATGTTGTCAAATGGGTTTAAAACCAATGAGTGTGATAAGTGTGTGTACACCAAATCAACTCAAAAAGGATATGTCATTGTGTGTCTCTATGTAGACGATATGCTGATAATTGGTAGTAATCATGAAATGATTAAGCTTACCAAAAACGTGTTATCCAGCAGATTTGATATGAAAGATATGGGGATAGCTGATGTGATCCTAGGAATAAAGATTTCTAGGACATCAGACGGATATATATTATCACAAACTCATTATATTGAGAAGATACTCGATAAATATATCAAAGGGGATCTAAACGTGGCTAGAACCCCTGTAGACCTAACTCTTCATTTATCAAAGAATACTGGTTCAAGCATATCGCAACTAGAGTATTCGAGAATCATTGGAAGTCTGATGTATCTCACGAATTGCACACGACCCGATATCGCTCAAGCTGTGAATCGGCTTAGCAGATATACGAGTAATCCAGGACACAACCACTGGAAAGCCATAGTAAGAGTTTTGAGGTATCTGAGAGAAACTTCAAAATATGGGCTACATTACGAGAGATATCCTGCTGTACTAGAGGGTTACAGCGATGCTAACTGGATATCTGATACGGTGGATTCCAAATCCACGAGTGGATTTGTTTTCACACTTGGTAATGCGGCCGTGTCATGGAAATCCTCGAGGCAAACATGTATTGCCCGGTCTACTATGGAATCAGAGTTCATAGCGTTAGACAAAACAGCGGAAGAAGCAGAATGGCTTAGAAACTTCCTGGAGGATATTCCTAGTTGGCCCAAACCGGTGCCAGCGATAAGCATACATTGTGACAGCCAATCGGCTATTGGGAGAGCCCAAAATACAATGTATAATGGTAAGTCTCGACACATACGTCGGAGACATAATACCATACGTCAACTGCTCTCAAGTGGCATAATAACGATCGATTATGTCAGGTCGAAGGAAAACCTAGCGGATCCACTAACTAAAGGTTTACCTCGAGAGCAAGTTGAGAAGTCATCGAGGGGAATGGGCTTGAAGCCTATAATCTAAGAATTGTCACTGTGGAAACCCAACCTAGTTGACTGGAGATCCCAAGATCTAGGTTCAAAAGGGACAACAGAAACTTTGTGCAATTCAAAACAAGCACTGAAGAGTTCCGTACTCTTTCCCATTCCGATTATGACGCTGAGTGCTGTCTGTCATTGGTTAGGATAAGCTAAGGCTTTTAATGATCACTATATTAGGAGATGAGTCCTAATGGGGGTAAAGACAGATTACCTCTTCATAGCAGATCACCTATTTCAAGTAAGAAGTGAGGCCGCTTCCATGGGATCCTTTAAAGGCGGGTTACCCTAAAGTGCTTGATGAATCCAGGACCGTTGTTCAGGGCCAAAATGAACACAACCGTAGAACGGGAAAATGGTCGAATTAAAGCTGTGTGTTGGCAATTGTCTTGGTTTACACCAACGGCAGAACAGTTCAAGACTATGGGTCACTGGTTTGCCAAGTAAATCCGATTGTCACTCACTAGGAAAGGTTCAAGGCGAAAGCTACCTATTTCGATGCAGCTTTAGTTCATGGTAACTCTCTCGAATGTCTCCGTGGATATTTGAAGAATTGTGGGGGATTGTAGGAAATTCTTCATTAAGGGTATTTCTGTCTTTTGGATTGGATGGGGTGCGTGTAAGGGGTACAACCCTTTGGGGGGTTGCACCCCATCCCAAAGGGTGCCCTATTGGCACCCTTCCATGCCTATATAAGTAGGCTTGATATCCAAAACAACACGGACAGAAAGATATCCGAATTTTGCTAAGCAAGAGACATTGTTTTCCTTTGTTTTTTGAGAGAGAATCCACCATTATTCCTAGTTCACACACTTGTTAAGGAGTGCTCCTTGAACAAGAAGATTCCGAGTAATCCTGGGAGAACGTTGGCAAAACGAATCCGTAAAGCACCCGTGACGGAGCCAATAAGTTCTTAAGGACAGAGATCATCTCGACTTGGATTGTTTCTATAATCTCAATTTCCAGGTTTTGTCTTCAAGTTTTTTTCTGGTTTTAGGGTTTCGCATCTAGATCTACTTTTGGGAAGTATGATCCGTTTGATTTGCATGATTATATTACTGTTTGATGACAAATATATTTCTACACCTCTCACTCATAGAGCATTGTGCAAGTGTAACTCACCTTTATCTTTTATACCCCTATTCAATTTTTAATTATATATCATCAATTAAACAACAAACAAGGAATTTCTTCTCTGGCTTGATATAATTTACCAGTATTTAATGGCATGAAAATGACAATGTATCTCCATGGATGGTTGATCTTTTTTGACAAGAGCGCGTGGGAAGATCAACAGGCAAGGCAAGACAAGGCAAGCCAAGGGAAGGGACCTAAATTCAAGTTAAAAATCTTTTTTAGGTTTGCTTTAGTCAATTCTGTAATAAAGGAGGATCTTTTTAGTACACTGTGGACATGATGCTAGTAGTGGTAGCTTAGCTTTAGCATATAACTGATGATAATGTGTGTGTCTGCTCTGCTCTGCTCTGGCCTCTGAGAGAGCTGCCTGCTGCCCTACACAATGCTGCCTTTTATTTTTCCTTCTCCTCTTCTCTTGCTTACGCCGTTTATATGCACACTTTCATACTCTCTCTTTGTCTCCACCACCCATTTCTCAAACCCTATTCATATCTTTGGCTTTTTTTTTTTTTTTTAATGAAGTGGTGAAATGATTTAGTTTTACGGTGCGTTGTAAGTTCTCGTAATTGAAATTAGATGCAATCGGATTGAAATGGGATCGGAATGAGCTGGAATGTGAATGGTAAATCAGAATCAGAATACGTTGTTTACTTAACTGTAGGAATTGAAATCGGAATGAAACAGTATTACCATTAATGTGTTTACTTTGTCTAGTAATCGGAATGAATTGTTAAAAAGTTACAAAAATATCCTTAGTTATAATTATATATTAATTTTTATTAATTTTTTATGTATTAAATCACTCAATATTTAATTATTCATTTATTAAAATATTAAATATTATTTATTTTATTTATTATTTATAAATTAAGTATTACGTTATTAATTAATTATTAATGTATTAAATTACTAAATATTAATATATTATTTTATTAAATTATTATTTTTATTAATTATTGATTAAATATTAATTATTAATACATCTTATTAATTATTTATAAATTAATATTAATTAATTATCTTTTTGATAATATTGTAATTTCCTATTAAGATTCTCATTCCTCATTCCCAAATATGTGGACCCCACTCTCATTTTCATTTTCATTTTTATTCAATTTTAGAAAGTAAATAATTTTATTGGAAATGATTCTCATTCCTCCATTCTCATTACCCTTAAGTAAATACTGTTTTTGAGCATCATTCAATAAAAACACTAGAACCGAGTGACAGCTCTTGTTCTCTCAAATATACATGGCAACGGGCCGGGACCGGCCCGGCCCGGGAAAGGCCCGGTTTGGGCTTTTACAAATAAATCACAAGTTTCATTAATAAATTAACAATTTAAATGTTACAAACAAATAAAAATGCTACAAATATATTAATATATATTTTTTTGATTTTGGCCCGGGCCAAAATAGAAAAGCCTGGCTCGAGCCCGAGCCGGACTTTCATTATCGGGCCCGGCCCGGGTTTTTTTTGCCCCGGTCGGGGCCGGACCGGGCCCGGACTTTTCTGCTCTCTCAAAAGTGTTTTGAGTCCCTGCAAAGTGCAAACCTCACAAAATGGGAAGCAGCTTCCTCTCCAAATATTAATAAGGGTAATGGGAGGACAGTGGGTTTGATATGTTATGAAAATTCAATCAACGGATATAATTTTTTTACCCTTATCCAGTGTAATATATCGAGCCCCATTCATATGTGGATTTTAAACAAAAATATCAATATTCATATTTGACCCCTAAAAAATGAGTATAAAAAATTATTTCTTTATCCATCATTAACGTACTGGAACTTCCATCTCAGTGGAGATTTTACGATCCTCGAGTAAATATATCTCCAATCAGTGAGCCATGATTAAATTCTAATGGTGGCTAAATTTTATTAACAAACCAAACCAATATGAATCAAACGAAATATAACAACAAAGAAAAAGTCCGCCTTTAATTAGCAAAATATTAACTTTAGTGAATTTCTATTAAATCTAAAAAATTATAATAAATCAGGGATTCTTCACATCATATAAATCATTAATAACCAAACTTTAATTTTGTGTAGGAGTAAAATTTTAATATTTTAGGGAGTTAAATATCAGATTTCAAATGGATTAATGTTTATAAATTTTTTTAATTTTTTACACTGAGCGTAGACATAGATAACGCCACTGGCTCCAATATAGAAATTAAATTCGTCACGTAGACTTTTAAACTATATTTTATATATATATATTTCATGTCCCAATAAATTTCACATTTTAGAGAGAGATTTGTAATGAACAAAACAAATCACTATTATGTAGGGGTGATCACCATTTCGGGTTAAATCGTAGCCTGACCCGAACTGCATCGACCCAAACTGCTTCGCGCGGTTGAAAAAAAAATAAAAATGATTTCGGGTCAATCTGAATCGAACCGTAAATTTCGAGTCAGTGTGCTGTTTTGACCCAACTGTGACCCGAACCGCCCAAAACCACAAATTTTGACTCAAACCGTTACCCGAACCGCCTAAACTGCTGATCCGCGTTCAAATTAGATATTATTTTATATTTTTATTCTTCTTTAACCATAAAATTTAAGATATTTAATGATCATATGACAATATGTAATTTATAAATGAAAAATAAATATTTTTTCTCTTCAATTATTATGTGAAAACACACAAAATTTTCTTTAAAAAATTTATAATCCAAACCGCCAACCTGAACCGCCAAAGCCGCTAAACTGCCAACCCGAACCACCTCGATTTTCCTGATCAAATTTGCGATTTCGGTTTTTAATTTCCCAAACCGCCAACCGTACGGTTTGAAATGAAAAACGAAAAAATCGACCTAAATCGTATCGCAAACACCCTACTAATATGAAATAGAAGAGTGGTTAAAAGATAAAAAGGATTTTGGTTTGGTTGGATGCAGTATAAATAATGTCCCAGATAAAGAGAAAATGAAAAACTGGGGACACTTTTTAAACATCAATAATCCCATCCCACTTGCCCCTTCCTTTTTTTTACAGTGTTTCACACAACACTGAGAAAAGTCACTGTTTCATGTCTTGTCATTTAGCATTAGCTCAGAGAGAGAGACAGAGAGAGAGAGAGAGAGGCACCAGCTACCCAACTGTACATAAAGAGGCAAATGCTTGTAGTGTTAGGGTTTTTGGGACATGAGCTATTACTACTAAAGTTTTTATCTTGATTTGAGTTTCCTAATTTATTTTATATACTATTTCCCATTGATTCCATTTCCCAACCCATTTCATTTTATTTACATTTTGACAATTTCAATTTTAGTTAGGTGATGTAAGGTTCATAATCTGATTTTAAAATCTTGAGTTCGAATTTAGAAAATGTGTTTTTTCTTGTAAAAATATGAGATAATCGATAATTTTATTTATTCTATTTAAGCTTGAAAATGATGATTTGACGAAGATATTTTCAATAATTTTAAAAAATATATAAAAATTAATTAACCCAAGCTTACACTAGAGTAGGCTACATGTTGTACTAATACTCGAAACATGATTCAACATCAATTTAAATGAAGCCAAAGGCAAAATCTCTCTCTCTCTCTCTCTATTTCTGTCTTATTCTTTGCATTGGTAATAGTACCACCCCCCCTGTATTATTTCGCCAGGCGCCGTTCTCTTTTCTAACACTCCTCTTGTTCTCTCTACATCTCCATAAATCCTGAACACAATTTTCTCTCTCTTCAAGCTTCAAAAAAAATATCATGGTGAGTTCTTTATTCTTTAATATATCTCCTGCTTCTTAGTTGTTTTAATTCTGAAATTTTAAATTGAATTATGTTTCAGTTGGTTTCCTCTCATCTTCCTCGCTGGCTTGAAGTTCTTCTCACTGAAAAATTCTTCAACGCTTGCATAATTCATGAAGAGGAAAGGAAGAATGAAAAGAACATTTATTGCTTAGATTGTTGCACTAGCTTATGCCCTCACTGTTTGTCTCTTCACAGCTCTCATAGACTCTTACAGGTTCTCATAAAAAAAAAAAGCAATTCTAATTTCACTTTTTTGCCCTATTTCTTATTTTTTATTATAAATTTTTCTATGCATGTGTTTCTTCTTTCAGATAAGAAGATATGTTTATCAAGATGTTATAAGATTGGATGATGCTACCAAGTTAGTGGATTGTGATTATGTACAAGTAAGTCACAATTCTTGATCATACCAAAAGTTAAAAGCCATGTTAAAACGCACCAATTCATGCGTTTGGGATCTTCACTCCTTCTTCTCTGTCCCATGTTGTTTAATTAATTGTTGCAAATTATAATCTGTTACTCAACTGTTTTTGAACTGTTGCTCAAAAATGTTTTTGTTGAATCTTTCTCCAACAGCCATACATAAATAACGGAGCAAAAGTGATATTTTTAAACCAGAGGCCACAGTCAAGGATTAGAAGTTCCGGTAACATTTGCAGCACTTGTGACAGAAGCCTCCAAGATTCATATCTCTTCTGTTGTCTCTCTTGCAAGGTCCAATTATTATTCATCACTATTTCAAATTTTTATCAAATACCCTTTTCATTTCTCAACATTTTATCATCTGGGTTTCATTTATTTTTCTCTAAAAATTCACCAGATTGATTATCTCATGAGAATGGAAGGTGGCCTATCAAGGTTTTTCTTTGAGTGCAACTTCTTGCCTCTACCAGAGTCCAGTTTTGACAACGGTCTACAGACGCCTGACTCGGTTCTTGAACCGGTCGGGTCGACCCGGACGTCATCTGGATCCGATGGATATGGTGGGGTTGGGTGCAGGACTCTTGCTTGCTGTGATACAATTAAGATTGCGAAGAAGAAGAGAAGTAGCATCACGGCATGTCGTTCGGTCGGTTCACCAGTACCCGAGATGTCGGTTGGTTTGATGAGCAGAAGAAAAAAGACTCCACAAAGGGCTCCTCTTTACTGAAATTTGTGTAAGAAAAACTAATCAGTAGCTACAATATTTTTTTGAAGGGCAATTAGGGGATATAAGAGATCTCCAAATTTTGTGAATGACAAACTCAGTAACCAGCAAAAGGAAAAAAAGCCCTTTTTTAATCATCTCCTTATTTATAATTACAATATATATTTGAATTTGAACCATTATGTATCTCTTCTTATAGTTTCTGTTATTGAAAATTGCTTACTTCAATCAAAATCATTATGTGTTCTTATTTGATTTTTATTTAGTTTGGTTAAGTAAATCAAATTTGCTGTTATTGAAGTGAGAAGGTGACAGTGGATCACCAATCTTGTTGAAGATCCTAAAATTGCCAATCAATAATAGGATTTTATTTTTTTTTGCTTTTGTCTTTTTCATCATCTCTTTTTTTTTTTTTTAAACCTAGGATACCATAGTGACAAAATTGTTATAGGCTATATGTTATTATCAATCATTAACACGTTACCCTCTCTTATATTATGTCTCTTCGTTTGAGAAACTCCTTTCAATCTTCAATTCATGAGAACTTGTCGCATGTAATGTTGAAGATACTTTTTATTTTACACATGCTTATTGAATAACGACCCATCAGGCTACGTGTATAGTTTATTTTGCCTTTTTGTCTTGTTTATGAGGACCGGATCACAACGGATAGGATATCATCAATAGTTTTCGAAATATCCGAATTTGAAATCGAAATTTTATATATACAACTTATCTAAATGGAAAATTTTAGAGTCAGTATTCACATATTGTCATCCATGTAAATATTCATATCCATACAAAATATTTGTAAAATATAAAAATTAAAAATCTACTAATCGATATACGATATCCGATATAACTAATTTCTCAACCATTTGAAGATACTTAATTTCATATCTGCATTCTATCCGCTATTCATTATATTACATATATCAAATATTTTATTGATTATATATTTTATTTAAATTGTCATCCCTATTTTATGGGAATTTCTGGTTAAGTAACTAGTTAGTAATTATGAATAGTGGCCAAAATAAAGAGGTATATTTGACATTTATGAACACGTGTGGCAATGGCGAAGTAGACCCTTATTTGAAAATGCACTTTGAGGATTACAGGAGAAAATGGTTGGGAGAAAATGTTGATCATTGGATTCGAAATTCATTAGCAACATTGAATTGCTTATGCCATGTGCCTATTCTTAAGATGCATAGCCTTGGATTTATTGTTTAATTCTTGTAATTTAATTTTGGTTGGAAGCTCACATTCTTTCCTTAATCAGGTATTTTTCATGAGATTTATTGAACAAATTTTTAACGAGACTAATATATTCCATTTTTTTCTTTCATTAGGCTTGTCCAATTGTATTTATCTAAACTCTTTATCCCTTAATTAATAATATTCTCTTGATTGGGATGTTATAAAATATGATTTATTGAGATTTTGGGTGACAATCTAATTGAGATGCAGGATCTCGTTTGGATGTTTCGGTCTATATTGAGATCATTTATTAAAAAAAAAAAAAAAAGATGCGTATTGCCTCTTCTCTACAATTGCAATTTTGTTTCATAACTGATGTGTCCATGTCAGTTTATGCGTACCTCAATTAATCTCCGAAATATGGGTTATGTGTCCTCCAAAATTTCCCAACACATATCAAGATAAGTCACTAACTTTTTATACCAGGAGCCAGGAGGTAGGGGTGTTCATAGGGTCGGGTCGACCCGCGACCCGACCCGATCGGGTTTCTTCATTTTAAAATTCAATTTCGGGTCTGACCCGACCCGACCCGAAATTTCGGATCGAGTCACGGGTTTAGTTCAGCAAACTCGGGTCTGACCCGACCCGATGTAATGATATTGTACTATAATATATATATTTTTAGTGGTATAACTCTAACAACCAAAAGTTGTAGCACCAATGTTAACGTTACTGAGTTGTAGAGATTTGAACCTGAACTTATTTGGAACCTTGTTAATGCTTTAACCATTTGTGCTGTGCGCATTGTTGAATATATATTCTCAATAAAAAAAAAAATATTATATTTACTATATATTATGTTGACCCGACCCGATCCGCAGTTTTTTTGACCCGACCCCAGGTGACCCGTCACCTCCTCAAATTTCAGGTTTCGGGTCAGATGACCCGAATGACCCAACCCGATCGGGTCAAAAAAATTCCGAAAAAACCAACCCGACCCGACCCGTGAACACTCCTATCAGGAGGCATGACCTCAAGGAAATACATTTATTGGGATTCGAATATTAAACCCGAAAATGAAGACATTTAGCATTGACTTGGGGTTCCACAATTGCAGTTGCTACAACTGTATCCCCTTTTCATTTTCAGCGATCTGTTCGGCATCTCATGCAACTTTTCAGATCCGAGTTGAACTTTAAACTGTTGCTTCTTTTTCTTTTCTTTTGGGTCCAAGTTTATAGTTTCGAACTGTCAATAATCCCAAAGCAAAAGGCATGAAATATAGCTTAGAATAAAGCTATTATTGATTAATTGCTGTGAAAAAAAATAGAACAGCGAGGCTCATTATATTAAAGAGTCCAATACAGCTTTTGCCACTCTTCGTGGAGGACATAGCAGGGGCCATATTAAAGATTATGGTAATTATTATTTCACTATTTTAGAAATTTGAAAATAATAAATTGTATATCTTTATAAAATTTAAAAATATTGGGCCTGGGCCGTCCTTGGGCCTGGCCCACCTAAAGCTTCAAATATATTTTTGTTAAGTCTCAAATGATTTAATAGTGAAAGGCTTTAAATTTTTTTATCATAATTTTTTTTTTTATATATAATTTTATTATCATTATTATTATTTTTTGAAATCGTTGGAAACCTCACCGCCAAACCATTCCTTCCGGGCTTAAATGGAACAAGTAAAACCTCTGGCTGTCTCAGGCTCTTACAAGAAATACATTCTCTGGATTTAAACTCAGGATCTCAAGATGAAATCTCAAACTTACACCATCAAACCACGCCTCTTGAGAACTTATTATAAAATTATGTCATGACCAAAGTTCGCAAAATATATAAATGGAGTTGTGGGTGTCAGACCTTCAATGGGCCACTTTGCAGGTCCGAAATGGGAGTTCATATGTATCTATTTATTATGCCATTTCTTAGCATGACCAGATTTGTTTTATGGTGCCTTCAATCTCAGGTTTGCTCATGCACAAACATTAGTAAAAGCATAGCAGAGACAGTTTTACAATTTGTAAAATAAAACCTAAAAAAGGAAAAAAAAAATCAAATCGAAAAACTTAATAATAATATCACGAGAAAGCAAATAAGAGGTCAAGGGACCACGTACATAAAGAAGAGAATTGAGACACCTACTGGGCGACCAGTCGATGCCTGCCTGTGACTCAGCCAATCCAAAAATACAAAGCTTTTGTTTGTTTCCAAGACAATGCATGAAAAATCAAGTATTATACAGTGTTACCGACCAGAAAATCCAAATTCACTTGATTTTAATCATATATTGATATTAAAATAGGGTCGTGATTTGGTAGTGTAGGGTTCAAGATCTCACGCTGAGGTCCTGTGTTCGAATTCAGGGAGTACGTTTCTGGTAAGAGCCTGAGACAGCCGAAGTTTTTATCTGCTCCGCTTAAGCACGAAAGGGGTGGTTTGGCGGCAGGATTTCCAACGATTCCAAATATATAAACTAACTTAAAATTGGATAAAAAATCTTTATTCTTAGGTTAACATCATTCAAACATAAAGTGGTTCCCTCCGTGTACACAAATTCAATACAATTCAACTATAAAAAGACTAGATATAACTAATTTATTTACCCCTAATATCTTTGAAAAACAATTCACAAACAAACTTTTGCAAATGATCTGTATCGTTGATGATCAGGGCACACGAGTGTATGATGGTGTAATCATGTCAACCCCATTTGTACTTGTGGTTGTAGCCTATTTTTACTGGGCAGTGAATCTCTTGTTAGGAATAATGTGGGAAAGTTGGGTTGCACATAAAATGAAATTGAAATAAAACATTGAGAATAAAATGAGATAAGATACAACGAACAATCTGTGTGGTTCCTCTTTTAACCTAGGTCCACGTATAAAGACAAAATGATCACAATCCAGAAAACTCCAATACATCAAATTCTCTCAAATCACTATCGAAACTCTTTAATAAAAATATAAAATACACTCACTCAAACTTTTTCTTTCACTCTAATAAATGAAGCTCTCAAATTTTAGGATGCTTTAAGTTCTCACTATTAGAGCTATTTATAAGTAAGTTTTGCACACCTCCAACTAATTATATTGAATGCAAAAATTTATTTATCAAATATGATTGCACCGAACCATCTCCAACCAGTTACAGTTAAATTTAATGCAAATATTTGTTTCTCAAATATGATTGCAACAAACAACCACCTTCGTTTGACTCAACAAATTGTTGGTGTCCAGCTTGCTCCAGCATGCATTTGCATGCATGGTTTCAAGCTGGCAAAGAAGCTGGCAAAACGTGTGCCACTGTAGCATACATTTTGGCAACTATAAAAGGAGCTCCATATCCATTAGAAATGCATCCCAAAACAAAGAGATATAGAGTTTTTTGTAAAGTTTTGTAATTCTTTTGTTTGAGAAATAAAAGAATAGTTTTCTCTCACTTCTCCTCTATTGTGTGTGTTTTTATCACAACAAGTAGTATCAGAGCTAAGGTTCCACAGAGGGATCCCGAAACTCAAAAACAAAGGTTCGGTTCGGAAAACCGGTTCCGACGAAAGTTGTCAAAAATCGGTTTTGAGCATACCATCAACTTTTTCACGACGAGACGAGCACGGTGATATTTTCCGGCGATCGAACGGAGGACCAGAGCTCCCTCACGCGCCAGTCAGTAGCCGCCCCCGCGCGCCACGCGCTGCTGAAGGTTGAAGACGCTTAGTCAACACCACGTAAGCAGTCCGATCAGCGCCACGTCAGCGATTCACGCACAGTCAGCCTGCCACGTCATCAGCTAAATCAGCATCCACGTGGCATCTAGTCAGCGCCACGTGTCTGTCACGTCAGCAAAAGTGCCACGTCAGCAACAGTGACACATGTCTGCCATGTCAGCAACAGTGTCACGTCAACACTTGGTGGGTCACTTTATTTTGTGACATTCAATGGTGATAATTCAAGGAAGATATGGGTATACACCTTGAAGATGAAAGATCAAATGTTGAGAGTATTTAATGAGTTTCATGCCATGGTAGAGAGAGAAACTGGCAAGAAACTGAAGTGCATCAGAACAGACAATGATGGAGAGTACAGAGGTCCGTTTGATCAGTACTGTAAGATGTAAGGAATCTGACATCAAACGACACCTTCCAATACACCTCAGCAGTGAGAAGTCTCGTGTATGCCATGATGTGCACAAGGCGAGACCTAGCACACGCAGTTGGATTGGTCAGCCAGTTTATGTCAAACCCAGGAAAAGAACACTAGAATGCTGCTAAATGGATAATGCGATATCTACGAGGCACATCCAAAATGAGACTATGTTTTGGAAGCAACAAGCCATTGTTAATGGGCTACACCGATTCAGATATGGCAGGTGATATGGATACCCGTAAGTCTACTTCGGGGTATCTAATTACTCTCTCAGAGGGAGCTGTGGCATGACAGTCAAGGTTGCAGAGATGTGTTGCACTTTCTACAACAGATGCAGAATTCATTGCAGTAACAAAAGCTTGCAAGGAATTACTGTGGATGCAAATATTTATCCAGGAATTGGGTTTCAAGCAGGAGAAGTACATTTTGTACTGCGATAGCCAGAGTGCTATTTACCTTGGTAAAAATTCTACTTTTCACTCGAGGTCAAAACATATCGATGTAATGTATCACTGGATACAAGATGTCCTGAGTTCAAAGTTATTAGAACTCAGAAAGATTCACACTGACGACAATTGTGCCGATATGTTCACAAAAGTTTTACCGAATGAGAAGCTTGAAATCTGCCGTGCCATAGCCGGGATGACAAAACTCTCCATATAGTCAAAGTATTGAGATATAGAGAACTACGATTGGCTTGATCCCAACTCAAGGTACGTAGACAGTCATACAGATGCAGCCAGAGGTGGATCCTTTTGAGGATCCGGTTTGGGTGATTGATGGTCGGCTCAGATTTCGGGGCAAATCTTTACCGAGGGGGAGATTTGTTGGTGTCCAGCTTACTCCAGGATGCATTTGCATGCATGGTTTCAAGCTGGCAAAACATGTTGCCAAAACGTGTGTCACTGTAGCACACGTTTTGACAACTATAAAAGGAGCTCCATAGCCATTAGAAATGCATCCCAAAACAAAGAGATAGAGAGTAAAGAGAGTTGAGAGTTTTTTGTAAAATTTTGTAATAATCTTTGTAATTCTTTTGTTTGAGAAATAAAAGAAGAGTTTTCTCTCACTTCTCATCTATTGTGTGTGTTTTTATCACAACACAAATCTCCCACTTAGAGATTTGATTGATAATCAGTTTTCACAACATCTTTTTTTTTCTTCTTCGGTCATCTTGTGTGTGAATTTTCTTCATATCCAAACTGGATCCGTTATTTGTATGGGAGAGTTATTAACGAAGATAAAATGGTAGAATTTTTGATGAAGCGCATGTAGGCTGTTGTGATGAAATTTCAATCAATCCTATTGTTGGTGTAGGAGGGCTTGAAAAAACAACACTTTCTCAGCTGAGTTTCAATGATGAGAGGGTTAAGAGTCATTTTGAGCTAAGAAATTGAGTTTATGTATCTGAAGATTTCAGTGTAAGGAGGGTAA
This sequence comes from Zanthoxylum bungeanum, assembly GCA_019454045.1. Lineage (NCBI taxonomy): Eukaryota > Viridiplantae > Streptophyta > Magnoliopsida > Sapindales > Rutaceae > Zanthoxylum > Zanthoxylum bungeanum. Next base: position 51,894 of record SKCR01029800.1, read on the forward strand.
TTAAAGCTATAATCGAGTCTGCAACTAGAAGCCTTGGACTTGGACCCTTTGTAGAGACGACTTCAAGAAGTATTGAATGGGAAAAGGTATTTGCTTGTTCTTAATGATGTGTGGAATGAAGATCTTGAGAAGTGGGATAGACTGAAGTGTGTGGATCAAATCAACTAAAATTACCACGAGATGAAAATTCCATATTGCTAGTCTAGCGATTGAGTTACTTTAATTTACCTTCAAGGATGGAAATTTGATTCATCTTTGGATAGCCAATGACTTAATTTCCTCCAGTTACTATATATAGCCAGAAGCTATTGGCAAGGAGATCTACAATGAGTTATCTAATTGGCGATCTTTATTGGAGAAAGAAAATGTGGGCAGCACAGTAAGATTCAAAATGCATGACCTTGTTCATGATCTTGCACACTCTATTACTGAAGATGAATGCCGGATTATATCCAAAAGCTTCCTCAATCTATTTGTAGTTTGCGTAATTTGCAAACTCTGAAACTGGAAATCTGTATTGATCTCAAGGAGCTACCTAAACAGATGAGACGACTTAAAAAACAATGGATGGATGCCAAAGAAGCCAATACGGTGGAATGGTGAGAGGATTCCCATCTTTGGAATCTCTTGTTATTATTAGTAATTTGCCGAGATTACAGAGGCTGTCAAGAGAGAACTATCAAGGATTGATAAATGGGCTGAATTTTGAAAAAAATTCTATTTGTTAATATTTTTAAAATATTGGAAAAACACATTTTATTAAAGTTTGAATTGATATTCTTATTGTGTTTTTTCAAATCCGAATTTAAATAAAAAATACTTAAAATATGTTTAGGTTTTTCAAAGTCGGACCCATTCGCCAACTCTAGACCTATCTACGCGTTACCAATTGCCTGCCCTAAATTAAGCTTGTCATGCTCATGCCTTCCTTCAGTCACACGCTAAGATCAGTCTCTAATCTTAGAAGCCTTACTTGCCTTTCTGTTTATGGTAACGTGAGTCAAATTACCTTCCACTTGGGATGCTACAAAGCAAGCTAAAAAGGTTGTCCACAGAGTTAGTCAGACTGCCATGAGCTTGAGTCCTTTCCGGATCACCTCTATGGCCTTCAGAAGTGTTGTGAAATAACGATCACTCTTGGAAGTGTTTGAGGAAAAACCGCATTCGTATTATTACTACAAGAATAATACACAAGTTTTACACAAAGAAAAACCTCACACTTCTCTCTACAATATACACACACTCACTGGGATGATTTTAAGCTCCCTGGAAGTCTGAATTTATAGGCAAGGATTGGTTACTATTCACCCTTGATTTATGCCATCAATTGCTCCTTGATTCATGGTGATAACAATCTTCCACCAAAAGTATTTTGGTTGTTTCTTCAATTTCAAAGATCACCTAAAGTTGCTTGGCAACTTCTTCATGGAGTCTTCAAATGGTGGTTAGCATGTCATATGCATTACCCATGCATGAAAGTGGCAGCTGAACTAACAATTCTCCCCCTCCAGCTGCATCCGAAACAATCATCATCTGACAGCTATCCCGGCTATGTCTCTGCACAACTCTAGCTTGTCCCGAGTAACCACCTTTGTTAACATATCGGCTGGATTCTCATCTGTATGGATCTTCACTAGTCTCAGCAGTTGTTGATCCATTACCTCGCGTATCCAGTGATAGCGAATATCAATGTGTTTCGTCCGGGAATGATACATTGAGTTCTTGCTCAAGTCCAGAGCACTCTGACTGTCACAATGTATCTTGTATTCTGTCTGCTTGATCCCTAACTCTTGGAGAAACCGCTTTAGCCACAACATTTCTTTTCCTGCCTCAGCTATGGCAATGTACTCAGCCTCTGTTGTGGATAATGCAATACACCTTTGCAATCTTGACTGCCATGATACAGCTCCCCCTGCAAAAGTGTAAATGAATCCTGATGTAGATTTCCTACCATCAAGATCTCCCGCCATATCTGAATCTGTATAGCCTTCCAAGATCGGATCAGCTCCCCCGTAACACAGACGAAACTTCATTGTACCTTTGAGGTACCTGAGAATCCATTTGACTGCCTCTCAGTGTTGCTTTCCAGGGTTAGAGAGAAAACGGCTCACTACACCCACTGCGTGTGCAATATCTGGCCTGGTACATACCATTGCATACATTAGGCTTCCAACAGCTGAAGAATATGGAATTGCTGACATTTCCTCTATCTCTTTCTTGGATGAGGGGCACGAACTCTTGCTCAGTTTGAAATGGTGTGCTAGCGGAACGCTGACTGGTTTGGCTTTCTGTATATCGAACCTCCTGATTACCCGCTCAATATACCTCTCCTGTGAAAGCCATAACTTCTTGTTCTGTCTGTCACGAACAATCTCCATTCCCAAAATCTGTTGAGCTGGTCCCAAGTCTTTCATGTCGAAAGCCTTGGAGAGTTCCTTCTTCAGCTGGCTGATCTTCGCTGCTTCTTGTCCAACAATCAACATGTCATCTACATACAGTAGAAGAGCAACGAAATTTCCATCTGGAAACCTCTGAATGTATACACACTGATCTGCTGCAGTTCTTTTGTAGCCTTGACCCACCATGAATGAGTCGAACTTTTTGTACCACTGCCTCGGAGCTTGTTTGAGCCCGTACAAGCTCTTTTTCAGCTTGCAAACAAGGTTTTCTTTACCTGAAACCTTGAATCCTTCTGGCTGCTCCATGTAGATTTCTTCATTCACAGATCACCATGAAGAAATGTTGTTTTGACATCCATCTGTTCAAGCTCCAAATTCAATCTGGCTACCAATCCTAGGATAACTCGGATTGAAGCCATTTTTACCACCGGTGAAAAAATCTCATCAAAGTCAATTCCTTTTTTCTGTAGGAATCCTTTGACCACTAGCCGAGCTTTGTGTTTCACCACTTTTCCGCTGCCATCTTTCTTGAGCTTGAATACCCATTTGTTCTTCAGTACCTTCATTCCATGTGGGAGCTTCACTATCTCATAAGTGTTGTTCTTCTGCAGAGATTCCATCTCATCCTGCATTGCGTGCAGCCATTTGTCTTTGTCTTTATGAGATACCGCTTCGTGAAGGTTTCTGGCTCCCCTTCGTCAGTTAGCAGAATGTATTTTGATCCTGAGTATCTGGCTGATGGAATCCGGCCTCTCTCGGATCTTCGTACTGGAGGTTCTGGCTGTATGTTGTCATCCGGATCTGTGGATGAACTCGAAGCCTCTGATGGAGCAGGCTGCAGCTCCCCCTGCTCAACACCTCCTTCCTCCTCTGGTTCTGCTTCTGGTATGTCTTGCACCTCATCATCATCTGTGGCCTCTGGTGTTGGTGCTGGTGCTGTGTCTGGATTTGTATCAGTATTGTTGGCACTGGTTTTAGAAGGCATCTTGGGCTTTTCAATGTCTTCTATTGTCTGGTCTTCAAGAAACACTACATCTCTGCTTCTGATGACCTTCCTTTCCTTCGGGTCCCATAGCCTGTATCCAAATTCTTCGTCTCCATAGCCTATGAAGATGCATGGAGTAGTCCTTGCATCGAGCTTCTGCCTGAGCTCCTTGGATACATGTGCAAATGCTAAACATCCGAATATTCTGAGGTGAGAATATGAAGGATTCTTACCAGACCACTCTTTCTCCGGAATCTCGAAGTTCAACGGTACAGATGGTGATCTGTTGATCAGGTAGCAGGCGGCACGAACAGCTTCTCCCAAAATGGCTTTGGCAGCTTAGCCATACTGATCATGCTTCTGACTTTCTCCATAATGGTGCGGTTCATCCTTTCAGCTACACCATTGTGTTGTGGGGTGCGTGGAACAGTCCTTTCATGTCGAATGCCGTGACTTCCGCAGTAGGCATCGAACTCCCTGGAAGTGTATTCGCCTCCATTGTCTGTACGAAGGCATTTCAGTTTCTTCCCTGTTTCACGCTCGACCATGGCATGAAACAGTTTGAAATAGTCCAGGACCTGATCCTTTGATTTCAGAAAATACACCCATACTTTCCGAGAAGCATCATCAATAAAAGTTAGAAAATATTTGTTACCGCCTAGTGAGTTTACCTCCAAGGGACCACATACATCAGAGTACACCAGACTGAGTAACTCTGATTTCTTTGTAATGAGAAATTAAAAGAGACTCTGTGTTGCTTACCGAATAGGCAGTGGTTGCAAGGATCCAAATTAGCATTTTTGGAGACGGTGATTAGATCCCTTTTTGTCAAGGTAGACAACCCTCTTTCACTCATGTGACCGAGTCTCTGGTGCCACAGATTCTGAGAAGCCTCCCGTTCAGCTACATTGAGGCTTTCTGCACAAATCTTCACATGAGTCTTGTACACGGTTCCACAGATGTGTCCTCGGGCGATGACCATGGCACCTTTTATCATCCTCCAAGTGCCGTTGCTGAAGTGGTTAGCATAGCCCTGTTTGTCAAGGGCTACTCCCGAGAGTAAGTTGAGCCGAAGTTCTGGAACATGTCTGACCTCTTTCAGGGTTACTGTATACCCTGCATTTGTCCGCAACTGTACTTCACCAATTCCCGCTATCTGAGAAGAACTGGTATTCCCCATCTTCACTGCTCCAAAGTCTCCTGCTTTGTATGTTGTGAAGAAATCCCTGTGAGGAGTGACATGGTAGGATGCTGCAGTATCTACCACCCACTCGACATCCTGAGTTGCGGTGTGAATGCATGCTTCTTCCTGGCCGGAGCATATAGCTACATCCACTGTAGTAACTACTAGTGTCTCCGCATCATTCTTCTTTGGCTGGTTATTGCCTTGTCCCTGCTCCCGTTGCAGTTTCCGGCAATTCTTCTTCAAGTGGCCTTCAATGCCACAGTGGAAGCACTTGTATGTCTTTTTCCCGTCCTTGGACCTGCCCCTGCTTTGCTTTTGCTTCTGCCTCTTCTCTCACCTTGATGTTTCTCATGTTGTCTTCCTCGTTGCTCCGAGACAAGGGCTTCTGTCTGATCTGAGCCCACGTCTTTTCTTCTAGCTTCTTCATTTGACAAGACATCTTTTACCATAGGCATGGAAAGTTTGCCTCCTGGAGCTGAGTTGCTGAGAGTAACCACCAGAGTCTCCCAGTTATCAGGAAGAGAACTGAGTAGCAGGAGGGCTTGAACTTCATCAGCCAGTTGCATGTCTACTGCAGACAACTGATTCACCAGGCTTTGAAACTCGTTGGTGTGTTCCGCAACGGAAGTTCCACTCCGTAGCTTCAGGTTCACCAAACGCCTCATGATTAAGTCCTTATTCCGAGCTGTTTTGGCCTGGAACATGTCTTCCAATTTCCTCCACATTTCATAAGCATTTGTGTCTTGTGCTACGTGGTGGAAGACACTGTGACCGATCCACTGCCTAATCTGACCCAAGGTTCTGTTGTTGAGTTTATTCCAGTCACACTCATTTACAGACTCTGGTTTCACTCCCTTCAACTCGATGACATCAAACAGATCTTTACAATGTAAAAAATCTATTATCCTAGGTCTCCAGAGGGAGTAATTAGTGGCAGCCAGTTTAATCATTGCACCAGAATGAGAATCCTCCATCTCCATTTTAAGTTTTAAAGTTTAAAATGAGAATACACTAAAATTGGGTCTGAATTTCACAAATCGGAGGTCACCGTTGCGTCCGGAACGGTCGAAAATGGTGGAATAGACACTCCTTTGGTCTAAATCCGACACAGGGGCTGATTTGTAAATTCCTAAAACTTCTGGGGCAAAACTGTAAATTTCAAAACTTCAGGGGGCTAAATGAAATTTACCAGGCGCTGACGTGGCAGGTGGGACCCGCTTTGCTGACGTGGCAGCTGACGCGGCAAGTTGACGTGGCGTGCTGACGTGGCAGTGTGGGACCCGTATGCTGACGTGGCTGACACGTGTCGCTGACGTGGATGCTGACTCGGATCGTCTTCACCTCTGGCGCGCGTGAGACGCGTGATGCGCGTGGGGGCGCGTGGAGACCTCTCTGGACGGCGCGTGCGGCGCGTGAGGGATTATGGGACGTCGGTTCGGTTGCCGGAAAATACCACCGTGCTCGTCTCGACGTGAAAAGCTGTTGGTACCCTCAAAAGGAATTTTTGACAACTTTTCCGGAACTCGAATTTTCCGAACCAAACTCCGTTCACCGGTTTTTCGATCCCAATGAAGAACCAAAGCTCTGATACCACTTGTTGTGAAATAACGATCACTCTTGGAAGTGTTTGAGGAAAAACCGAATTCGTATTATTACTACAAGAATAATACACAAGTTTTACACAAAGAAAAACCTCACACTTCTCTCTACAATATACACACACTCACTGGGATGATTTTAAGCTCCCTGGAAGTCTGAATTTATAGGCAAGGATTGGTTACTATTCACCCTTGATTTATGCCATCAATTGCTCCTTGATTCATGGTGATAACAATCTTCCACCAAAAGTATTTTGGTTGTTTCTTCAATTTCAAAGATCACCTAAAGTTGCTTGGCAACTTCTTCATGGAGTCTTCAAATGGTGGTTAGCATGTCATATGCATTACCCATGCATGAAAGTGGCAGCTGAACTAACAAGAAGTTGATTTTTAATGGTTGTCCGGAGCTGGTGGCTTTGCCGAATGGATATGAAGGACCTTAGCTCTCCTCAGCAGTTAACCATATCTGGTAGACTCACAGCCATTGACGGATCTAGCCCTAGAAATCCTACAGGTTTTCGAAATTTGATAGCTTGCTCAAATTGTCCTGAAGAGCCAATTAGTTTACCTAAGCTGGCAGTCTTGCCAGAGACCTCACGTTATGTCCCTAAACTTGAATCATTGAGCATATCCTTCTACCCTGAACTAGCATCATTGCCTCATTGGATTGGAGACCTTACTTCTCTTCAATCTTTGCAAAATTTTGACTGCCCGAAGTTGCCATCTCTTCCCGCTTGCATTCAGCGCCTCACTAATTTACAGAATTTGTATATTTCATGCGTTTGGTATAAAATGTTGTACGGAGAATATAAGCTAATATATAAATTATGGAACACACGCTAGAATATAAGTTAACGTTAAAAAATAATCTCATATCATAATATTATAATTTTGTGAGTGTTAACACTAGCGTTAAATATGTTGGATTCCAGCTGCAGCATGCATGATGAAAGTTGGCAACACGTTTTGCCAACTGCCAAAAACATGTGGCACTGTAGCACACGTTTTTTGCCCTATAAAAAGGAGCCTCAATTCATTTGTAATTCATCTCAAAAATCAGAAAGCTAAAATATAGAGAGTAAAGAGTGTTTGAGAGATTTTTTGTAAAGTTTTGGTTTAAGCTTTGTAATTCTTTTATTTGTGTAATACAAAACAGTTTTCCTCTCATTTCTCCCATATTATAATTGTTTATATCACAACAAAATAATAAGTTTGGTGGAATGTTTTAACACTAGCTTTAATTCTAGCAAAACACTCCACGAAACAAAGCTTCAGTGCCCTGAATTAGTGAAGCAATGTAAGGGCACAGGAGAGGATTGGTACAAGATTGTACATGTTCAGAACATTTATTTGGAGCAGTTGCACAACCACAAATGTATTTAAATTTGCTCTTTTTAGCTCTAATCCTGATTTTGAAATCCATGGCGATATGAAGAGTCTTGTTGGCCGTACAGGTTTCTGCAGATAGTTCATTTCAAAATCATACAGATCAAGGTGGAACTTTTCTTGTTCTATTACCAGTGTTTGCTGTTACTTTTTTTTTTCAAACGTTTGGAATCCCGCCGTCAAACCACCCGACCCAGGATTAACCGAAATAAGTAAAACCTCTCACTGTCCACCATACCACTTGAGAGCTCATGTTTGCTCAAAATACGCTTACAACAATATGTAATTTTAAATGACTTATCGTGTAATAATGATATGCTTAGAAGAGACGGTAAAAGCTAGTTCTTTTTCATTCCAAATCAGGGCAGACAGAGTATGATTCAATAATCAAATCTTTTAATCAACCTTAGTTATTGTATCATGTAGTTCATGGATAAAATCCTTTGTTGAGGTTGGGTCTACGTATATAATCCAAAAGATCAGTCCATTGGGTAGACAAATGTATTCTACATAAAACCTTAAATGGTTATCCTTTACTATTTACTAATCAATGTGAGACACAATTCCGTATCTTAGAATGTCTAGAACGTGGAAGTTAGAACATAACTCAACAACCGTTGGACCCTAGTTCTTTCGTCAAGAATAGGCTTATCCCATTGGATGGAGGGATCTATTCTACTTATAACCCCCCATGTCTACCTTTTACTAACCATTGTTTATTAGAAATGTCTCATAAACCAAAATGTAAAAAAATTATTGGATGGTGTTATTACTAATGGCGTCCCTACATCAAGAATCATTGGCCTTAACTGGTAGTGGACTCTTTGGTGGTGAAGGACAAGGAACATTCTGTGAACTCACCTAAGTGAAAAAGAGAAGAGCAATGCCTGTAACTTGTAAGAGTCTTGGAAGCCAATTTTAGACACTGAAACAAGGGGATAACTTCATCCTAATTTCCACTCCATTGTGCCCAATCAATTACTTGTTGACTATAGATCTCTTTTGATTCCATTGTGGGAAAAAAAATTTATAAACACGATAATGAACAGCAAGATATAGCAAAAACGTCAAAATGACAGTCTTTCTACCAAAGTCAAGGAGGATTTCACCAGCAAGGAACGAGTAATCCTCTAAATCATAATTTCCAATTCTGTTACTTACTCTGTCTACTTTATGTACATACAAGGTTTAGAACTTGTTATCTCATGCCAGGTTACAGGTTACTACTATTAAAATGAAATGAAAACATAAGAGCAAGCATACTAACACTTGATATTTGGGAAAGCAAGACCGTTCATTGGGGCTTCATAAGAACTATCACTCTGTGATGTCCAATTCTAGTCTCAGTAATGCGGCCAAGGTGACGAAGGACCTGAAAAACATCATGATATGAATTCACTTGCATTTTCATGTTTATTAGAATAGAATTTGTATAATACGGCACAAACAACAGTAGTAAGGCTGGCTATTTACCCATATGTACATGTAGTGCATCTATACACAATTGAACCTTCTATAAAGCTACATTGTCCTCATCAACAAAATTTGAATCTTGTGCAACAATGAGAACAATAGTTTCTAAAATTATATTTAGGCTCTACATTGTTTTGACCAACATGTAGAAAACTAAGCATTTACAACATTAAGATCATATAGGATATAGGAAGAGTCGGTGGTAGAAGAAAAGAAAGGACTCACAGTTAATATTGCTTTTCCAGTGTTGTCAAGCTTCAACGATGGTCCCTTTACATCATTTTCAAGAAAAAAGTGTTTCCCCTTCACTGCCTCTGTGGTTGCAATATTTCTTATCTCCTGCATGTGGCAGTATGTAAATCAGTTGCATGAATTACAATCAAGTACAATTGTCAGCAACTTGAAGCAGTAATTGGCACCGATAAGTAATAAGTTTCATGCCACTTTTTTGAAATAATAATGTCCCTACAACTTCAAATGTGGCAACAAAATACCAATTCTTACCGACTCCTCTTACACTTCATAGAGAACGCAATGGCTTTGTGCTCCAGAAGATAATAGCTATTTCTCAATAAGTACTCATTTTTATGGGAACTTCCTAAATTAAATACAAAAGGTGTAACCCGGTCAAGTTACTTACAAGTGCTTTTTCCCAGAGATTTTCTGCCAGCTACATGAAGAGCAAAAACAATAAGTACAAATGTAAGGTCTAATAACCAACAGAATAAAGTAATAAAAGTTGGATCATAACCTTTTTCTTTGGGGCTGAAATAAGGTGGGCATTGGCTTCAGAATAAGTTGCCATATCATTTATTGCCGCATTAACCTTCTCCACCGTGAGCCTTCCTCTCATGTATCTGTACTTGGCAAGAATTAGTACAGGAAATTGAACAGAATACCATCAAATAACATCAAACGAAAAATGTTCAGGGCATCACTATAACATCTCTCCAATCTCCATTATAAGAGAAGGGGGAAAGATAAGAAAGTTTAAATGTCTGAGTTAACAGTAGCAAAATAATTCATGTATCAATAAATAAATGAATGTACGTGCATGAGAAAAAAAAAATGCTATTATCTTAGTTGTTACAATCTCAAATAATCTCCTAGATAAAACTGGAACACCAAATATAAGTGTTGATGGTGTTTTTCGGGCACTATGTTATTTAAACAACACGACAGGAGTAAAAGGGGTAACTCCATTGATCGAGACCGTTAAAGCCGACCCGACAACTTGACGGTAAGAGGCCGAGCACTTTATACTAAATGGCCGAGCACTTTGGTTCGGATGACCGAGCACTATAAGGCCGGCAGAAACACTCTCAGTTCAAAGGACTATCATGACCGACCACATGAAGACCGAGCACATGACGAGGCGTGCTCAGGAAGATAAATCATCCTATTCTTGCAGAAAAGGGATAAGTTGTCCTACTTTAATGGGGTAAAGTAATAACTTAATATCCTAATAGGATAAAGGAGTAAAGGTAGTTTGAAATTAGGAACCCTTGTAGAAGAAGGAGATTGACTCAACTAGGAACCCTTGTAAGAGAAGGAGTCTGATCCCTGTTACCATTATAAATAGGAGGGTAGAGTGAGTGTAGGAGGACAAGTTGAAAGGATCTGAAAATCATCACAAGAGTGAGGGATTAAAGTTCCAATTTGTAAGAGCAAATGAGAGGTCTGAGAGGTGTATTTGAGTAAATAAAAAAGTATCACCCTGTTCTTGTCCGTGGACGTAGGTCGGATCCAAAATCCACCGAACCACGTTAAATCACCTTGTCTGATTGGCGTATTTTCTTGTTTTCCGCTAAGTTTGCTTTTGGTTCCCTATAACCAAACAAATTCACAGTTGAAGGAGGATTCCCTCGGAGGTGATATTCCTATATTACCCTGAGACCAAAATCCGCCGTCAACAGTTGGCGCCGTCTGTGGGGAACTTCAACAAAAAGCAATTCACGTAGTAAGACAAATGGCGGAAGACGGAGATCACCAACCAGGAGGTCCGGCAATGGACTGGATGAAAAGAATGAAAGATAGCATGAGGACTATGATGGATCGACTAGAAAGAATGGGAGGAGCGGACAACGAGAAACCTGAAACCGGGGCCGGCCAGAAAAGGAAAGAAAGGGAAAAAGAGAAAAGAGCAGCAGATGTAAGCGAGGACGAGGAACCCAGAAAGAGAGGCCCTTATGGGATAAGATCTGAAGTGGTAGGAAGAGAGCCGCGCTCAGAAAACACATGGGAAGAAGAAGAGGAACAATCACTCGACCCCTCCTCCAACAGTTTTTACAACTCCGAGAGGGAGAATAAAAAGTACAACGAAGACGTGCAGGAGACTTCCGGGCTTAAGGAACGCCACGCCCGGAACGACAGGCGAACAAAAGGACACAGAAGGCGACACGGGGGCACAGCCCGTGAAATAAAGTCTTGGTTGAGAAAAGAGATGACCAGATGGGGAGAAGGCCTCAAGATCGGCGCGGGAGACACCCGAGGCGAGGAAGAGGGGTCTCCCCTTACGGAAGAAATAAGGTCAGCACAGTTCCCGAAGCGGTTTAACATGCCGACCATAGCGCCATACAAAGGCCACTCCGACCCAAAATCCCACATTGAGAATTTTGTCCTCCTAATGGAAGTACAGGGGGTAACGGGCGACGCCGTATGCAAAGTATTTCCCTTAACTTTGGGTGGACCTGCCATCCTATGGTATAGAAGTCTGGCCCCGGGAAGCATCCAGAGCTTCTCCCAGCTTAAGAAATCATTCATCCGACACTTCAAAGGAGCCTGCACCCCTAAAAAGACAATAGGAGAACTAAGGCTCATAAAACAGGGAGATGACGAAACACTAAAAAGCTTCATTGAAAGGTACCACAACACCGTGCTCGAGGTCGGAGGATACGAATCCCAAGAGGCCCTGGAAAGTCTGAAAGGGGCCCTAAGGGTCGGGAAACTCTGGACCCACCTGAGAATCCATGAGACACCAGACTATGCCACTGCCCTGGAGTTGGCCAGGAAGTTTATCTTAATAGAGGAGGAGAAAAAGATTTTCCGGGGAGTAGACACCCGAAAGACTAAAATGCTCAGGTCAGACAATCAGTGGGATTCGATTGGAAATTTGAGGAGACCAGTCCCAGAGCAGAAGAAACTCAGACTGACACCTCCGAGTAGTCATGCTCAAAAGATAAACTCATCTGTCCAAGTCAACCATGTCACGGGGGGGACAGTATACACCCCCCTGAACAAACCTATGGCCCAGATAGTTCGGGAAATCCAGGATAAAGGTCTGTTGGCCGAGCCTAATTTGAGGAGGTTCCCGATTGAGGAGGGAAATAGTAGGGCTTACTGTATCTACCATAACGTAAGGGGACATGCCACGAATGAGTGCAGAGACCTGCGGGAGCAGGTGGAAGACTTGGTGAAAGAAGGCTATCTCAGTGTGTACACAGACCATTCGGTTTTTGAGGTCGACCAAAGTTGATAGCGGAAGTCATCCGGTCAGATGCGTGGAATGCTGAGATGCAGAGAGGATGTATTAAGAAAGAGCCTTGCTTGTAGTGACCCTTATAGAGTTGCAAGAAAGGCAACATATCCCAAAAATGTGAGTAAGACATCTTCTATCTTAGACTGACATTTGATTTTGCTTGTTTGTTATGGCCCACACAATGGTTTTGATATCTTTTACGGCTCGGGTCTGCTCTTGTACCGCCGAGATCGATGTTTTATTCCGGCTCGGGTCTGCTCTTGTACCGCCGAGACCGATGTTTCCTTACGGCTCGGGTCTGCTCTTGTACCGCCGAGACCGATATTTCTTTCCGACTCGGGTCTGCTCTTGTACCGCCGAGATCGATGTTTCTTTCCGACTCGGGTCTGCTCTTGTACCGCCGAGACCGATGTTTCTTTCCGGCTCGGGTCTGCTCTTGTACCGCCGAGACCGATGTCTCTTTCCGGCTCGGGTCTGCTCTTGTACCGCCGAGACCGATGTTTCTTTCCGGCTCGGGTCTGCTCTTGTACCGCCGAGACCGATGTTTCTTTCCGGCTCGGGTCTGCTCTTGTACCGCCGAGACCGATGTCTCTTTCCGGCTCGGGTCTGCTCTTGTACCGCCGAGACCGATGTTTCTTTCCGGCTCGGGTCTGCTCTTGTACCGCCGAGACCGATGTCTCTTTCCGGCTCGGGTCTGCTCTTGTACCGTCGAGATCGATGTTTGTTACAGCTCGGGGTTGGGTTACGTCCCACCGAGTCATGCTCATTGGTCTGGGGACGTAACATTCCCCCAGGACCAAGTGATTTTTACAGCTTGGGGTCGGGCGATGTCCCACCGAGTCTGCCTTTGGACTTGGGACGTAACATTCCCCCAAGACCAAGTGATTTTTACAGCTCGGGGTCGGGCGATGTCCCACCGAGTCTGCCTTTGGACTGGGGACGTAACATTCCCTCAGGTCCAAGTGTCGTTCTCAGCTCAGGGTCGGGTTGCGTCCCACCGAGTCAGTCCTTCGGACTGGGGACGTAACATTCCCCCAGGTCCAAGTGCCTTTCACAGCTCGGGGTCGGGGTACGTCCCACCGAGTCAGCCCTTCGGACTGGGGACGTAACATTCCCTCAGGTCCAAGTGTCGTTCTCAGCTCGGGGTCGGGTTGCGTCCCACCGAGTCAGTCCTTCGGACTGGGGACGTAACGTCCCCCCAGGCCCGAGCATCTCTCACAGCTCGAGACAGGATCACATGCCGCCGAGCACATCATCGTTAGCTCAGAGGCAAAATTTTCTCCTCCCAATCGAGATTGGATCAGTCAGGGGTCAGGACCCCCAAATCTCTGGTACAGATATTACAGAGGATGAGTCATTTTTTAGTTTGGACAACAAGAGGAACCTCATCTCTTGATGGAACGACCCAAGTAAGCAATTTGCTTTGAGGTGGAGAATCATTCTGAATAGAGTCAGCATCTCCAATAAACCGAGGATATGAAGATAGAAACAGAAGACTTAGTTGATGGCAAAGACAATTTCTCGGTGATTTCTGGAGCGACCACCAGCAAGGCGATCAGCACACCATCTTTTTTTATAGTTCCCGGCATCAACTCACAAACTCGTTGTTACCGAGAACTAGGGGACAGATGTTGATGGTGTTTTTCGGGCACTATGTTATTTAAACAACACGACAGGGGTAAAAGGGGTAACTCCATTGATCGAGACCGTTAAAGCCGACCCGACAACTTGACGGTAAGAGGCCGAGCACTTTATACTAAATGGCCGAGCACTTTGGTTCGGATGACCGAGCACTATAAGGCCGGCAGAAACACTCTCAGTTCAAAGGACTATCATGACCGACCACATGAAGACCGAGCACATGACGAGGCGTGCTCAGGAAGATAAATCATCCTATTCTTGCAGAAAAGGGATAAGTTGTCCTACTTTAATGGGGTAAAGTAATAACTTAATATCCTAATAGGATAAAGGAGTAAAGGTAGTTTGAAATTAGGAACCCTTGTAGAAGAAGGAGATTGACTCAACTAGGAACCCTTGTAAGAGAAGGAGTCTGATCCCTGTTACCATTATAAATAGGAGGGTAGAGTGAGTGTAGGAGGACAAGTTGAAAGGATCTGAAAATCATCACAAGAGTGAGGGATTAAAGTTCCAATTTGTAAGAGCAAATGAGAGGTCTGAGAGGTGTATTTGAGTAAATAAAAAAGTATCACCCTGTTCTTGTCCGTGGACGTAGGTCGGATCCAAAATCCACCGAACCACGTTAAATCACCTTGTCTGATTGGCGTATTTTCTTGTTTTCCGCTAAGTTTGCTTTTGGTTCCCTATAACCAAACAAATTCACAGTTGAAGGAGGATTCCCTCGGAGGTGATATTCCTATATTACCCTGAGACCAAAATCCGCCGTCAACAATAAGTATATAACACATGCTCAGAAATGACAATCTTAAAGACATTTAATGTGATAATTTTCCCTTTTTTAAGAAATTGATATCAAATAGGCAAGTGTAAGTCCATATTGAAACATCAAATTTTTATCCTCATCACTGATCATAGACTGCCTGTCACTGCTCCCAGACTCCCAGTACAGGTTAACCTAGAGGTCATTCTCAACAATAAATATTGTGTAATTGAAAAGCAGAAATGTACTTACGAGGACAGAGAATCTAGCTCATCAGAGGTTATGTACCAAAGTGGTGGAGAGCCACGACCCTTTTTCTCCTGGAATTGACAGCAAATATAGATTGAGGAAAATGAATGTATTTAGATAATTCCTTCTACTGTGGGTCAAGATAACTTCAATTTCCACAAACACATGCTTCTTTGTCTGATTCCAGCAAAATCCTTGATGAATTTTTTCTATTAAATTGCACACCTTGGGTAATGCTGCTGGCTCCCCAGGATTGAAAAACCCACCATCAGATTGTTGCTTAGAGGCTTCTGGTAACAAGCTGAAACACAAGAATAGCATGAATATTGAACATCTGCAGAGGGTAAATATAACCAAACTCTCGGATTACAATGATCTCATAAAAGTTCAGGATTACCATTTCGTAGTATTCAAATCTAACATGCTCATTTTCTGAGGCAGATATGAGGAAGCATGAGAAGACATGTTCTGCAGTATCTTTTGCTGCCTCAAAGACGCATCAATGAGTTTCTGCAATCAGAGCAGCAAATCAATTTAGTTCAACAAACAAATTAGGAGCAGATACTCGAACATTGTGATCAAACTCAAAATAACCTATCAGTGATGACCTCGACTAGAAGAAACAAATAATATATGGATATTCTTTCAGTTTCCAAATACTATATAACATAGAACATAACTAAACTAGAATAAATGCAGCATAATCAAAAATTTGAGCTCAAGTTACTCAACTAAAGCAATCAGTACAGCCAAAAGTTTAATTCAGTGGAATCTATAGTTTAATTGGATTGCTTATCAAGGATTCAGAATTATAACTGATATTATAGCTGCTTCTAGATGTGCACTTAAGGAAATATACATGACCCGAAGCTTCAAATCTTATCATTTTCTTTCAATTTCTAAGCAGCCAAATATTGCGATAACAATCGATTATAAACTCAAAATCAAACGAATTAAATAGCGATTTAAGGCTCAATTCCACCGAATCTCCATAACTTTCGAAAATAAAACCCTAATTTTAAAAAAGTGCAAATAAAAACCCTAATTGACAATATATAGAAAAAAATAAAAATAAATAAATAAAGTACTTTAGCTTTAGGAATAGCCTGAGTCTCCTCACGCAAGCGGTCCTTGATCGCCTGCACCTGCACCTCCATTGCCTTCACTGCTGCGTCAACCGCCGACAAATCAGCGACGTTACTGGCTGGATACACTACACGAAAAACGAGAAATGAGGTGTCAACGTCCGATTCTAAAGGGAGGGGGGGGAAGTGGGAGTTCCGAAATTGACTCACTGTTTCGGGCGATAACGAGTTCTTGTAATTCGGCGATTCGAGTGTTGAAGGATGATATGAGAGAATCGAGCGAAGATCCAGCTTTCTTCACATCCATGTCTCTAACTATCTGCCTGTCTCTCTAAGCTCTCTTTCTTTCTCTCTCTAAAATTTGATTTGTTTAGGGATTTGAATTTTTGATAGTGTTTTGGAGGGAAAATTCCTTAGGAGCGGAGTCCAAAAACACTCAAAATTTGAAATATACCTTTTGCTATGGGTGGCCACCAATCCAATCTGTTCCGAACCGGCCGATTTTCGGTTCTATACTTATGTGGATTTAGAATCTGAATTGGAATTGGAATCGAACCGAATGGTTCCGGTTCGATTTCGATTCCGGTTCCATTCCATTTTTTTAATTTTAATAATGATTTTTTGTTTTTAAAAAAAAAATAAACGGTTTCGGTTTGAACCCCTGGAACCGAACGGTTCGAATCACTAGAACTGACAGTTCCAGCGGTTCGATTTCAATTCGGTTAGGGGGGAACCCTAACCAAACCGAAATATTACAGTTCCGGTTTCGAACCGGAACCGGAACCGTCCGATTCTGGGTCTACCTTTTGCTATGAGTTAATTCGCGCGTATTAACGGTTGATTTTTTTTATTATTATATTTAATATTTGTAGATACAGTAATTGGTAATTTGGTATTAATTAATTAAATTCTTTTTTTTTTTTTGCTGAAAACAATTAAATTCTTCTTTAAGTACGATATTTAATAATTAAAATTTAAAATATAGATATTTTTGCTTAATTTACTAGGCCACATCAAATGCCCAATTTCTGATGCATTTGCTGAAAATTTAATCGAGTAGAGTTTCCGATATTTAGACCCAATTTTTATTCGATTACACTCCTTTACAATCCATTATAGCACAAATGACTTATTTACGGCTAAGGAGCCATGCATCCTCCTTTGGCATTTGAGTTGAAGAAATATTTTTTTCTTTTAAATGTTTGAAATTACATATTCAAATCATTTGATTCGATTTTAAACATAACATATAAAGTCTTTTGATGTTCCATACTCTTATAATAAATGTATCTATAAACTCGAACTTATGACTTGACAACCAAATTTTAAGACATTTAGCACCAAGTCACACCCCTTGGAAGATATTAAAGAAACATATGTAAGATAAAGTGTTCAAATTATTAATTTTTTAGAGTTATTTTTCTCGATACAGTCGCTAAATTTTATTTTAAAATAGGCAAAAGTTTGACGTTGTAGCAAAACTTTTACAAACTAACCTGTGCCGAGCAAAGTAATATTTTTGAAACATAATTATACATTCTCTATTATTATTTTTTGATAATACCCAACATGATTTTAACAATTGAGATTCCAAACACACACACACATATAAAACTTAAATAAAGAAAATATCCATCATAATCACTTAGTTTTATTAAAGATATAAAGCAACATAAAAGCAAGTTACATATCTCATGATTAACTATTATTACTTAACAATAACGTTATATTTTAATTACTCGTTATTTTTAATATGAAAAAACAGCAAAACCGGCGAAAGAAAAGAAGGTATTTAATTTTGTTCGCTTAGTTGCACAGAAATTTGACCGGACTCTTTACACCGCATTTGAGTTGAGGCAATATCAGCGAATTAATATCGAAGTTGAATCCAATACGTTGTGATTTAATAAGAGAGCAAAGGAAAATTGTCGTTCCATGGTTACTGATGTCTAAAATAGTTTGACAACATGGTCCGATTATAGGCCCAAATGCAATTGGGCTAAGCAAAAAACGGCTAGTGTTACAGGATTTACAGAGCAACTAGCCGGAGGTACTGGTGTTGGAGGTGGTGATGAATTATTAGTCAGGGCTGGATTAGAAGGTGTCATGGGACTGGAAGTTGGTGTTGGAATAGATGGCATGGTTGGATTAGAAGTTGGTGTTAGATTAGAGGGTGGGGTTGGAATATAGGGTGTTGCTGGATTAAAAGTCGGTGCTAAATTAGAAGGTGAGGTAGATTTAGTGGGCGAAGTTGTATTAAAAGTTGGTTTTGGATTAGATGGTGGGGTTGGATTGGAAGTTGGTGTTGAAATAGAGGGTGTCGTTGGATTAGAAATTGGTGCTAAATTAGAGGGTGAGGTAGGATTAGTGGACGGAGTTGCATTAAAAGTTGGTTCTGAATTAGACGGTGGGGTTAATTTGGAAGTTGGTGTTGAAATAGAGGGTCTGGTTGGATTAGAAGTCGGTGATAGATTAGAAGGTGGGGTATTATTAGCTGATGGAATTGCATTAGAAGATGGTTCTGGATTAGAGGGTGGGGTTGGAATAGAGGGTGTGATTGGATTAGAAATTGGTGCTAAATTAGAAGGTGGGGTAGGATTAGCGGATGGGGTTGCATTAGAAGTTGATTTTGTATTAGAAGGTTGGGTTGGGTTATAAGTTGGTGTTGAAATAGAGGGCATGGTTGGTTTATAAGTTGGTGCTCGATTGGAGGTTGGAGTTGTATTATAAGTTGGTTTTGGATTAGAGGGTGGATTTGGATTGGAAGTTGGTGTTGGAATATAGGGTGGGGTTGTATTAGAACTTAGAAGTAGGTGTTGGGGTTGGTGCTCAGAGCGTCAATTCCCGGTTGTATTTCTTTGTGAATAATAATGTAAAACGTTTTATTATGAATAATATAAGCAGTTTCTGTAATATAATATATCTTTTAATATGGTAAATACATAATAGACCTTATGATGATTAGTCATGATACTGTTGCAAAAGCGTCGCAACTGACATTGAGTTGTATCATGACGTTGTCATTATCAGACTGTTCCTGGTCAAGGTTTACACTATTTGGTCAGTAAAGTAAACCCGTTGAGATCGGTACATGTCGTATACTGGAATATATGATTTCATTGGTTTCTCAATGAACCATAAGTCTTGGGGACTCGTGTAGACGTGTAGGTGTTTATAGCGGATAAACACTGAACGACTCACCGAAGATTCTTAATGGATGGTATACCAACGTCAATAAGAATCTTCTCGGGTTGAGTAGCATTTGTGATTCTTCGACTTGAGATACACTGTGGGCACATGAGACATCCTCCACACTTAGATGGCAGTCACGTCACCGATTTATTTAGATCAGACCTCCGCCTGTTCATTGGGTATAGATAGATCATCAGGGTGTCATGTGTATCGAGATAGGATCCGTCAGTTTTGTGTACAGAGCATAGGTAGTCCATATATGATTAGCAATCAGATAAAAACCATGGGCCCGTGGTACACTTTAGAAGTCAGTTCTAAGTGTTATCTTTTTGAGATTGCTAATAGAGACGTCGACGGGATAGTCCCTATAGAGATTTGACGTTTACATCTATATCTCTGGGATATATCCGGATACCTATGACGGAGGAATTATACATATGTCATGACCTCGACCTGTATGATTCAGCGAGTTTATCCGTGATCGTCATAATTTACGGGTGGGTAAATTATGGACACGAAATTGGATTTCGTGACAGATATGCCTGAATCTAGAGAGTCTCACTAATGAAATATACTCGTAGAGCACTATGGAAACATTTATAAAAAAATATTGATTATTTATAAGTCGTTTAAAGGTTAAGCGCAAAATACATGTAAAATGACCTAATAGTCATTTCCTAATTTTTGTGTATTTGCATTTAATGTTAGATTTTATCAAATACACATTAATTAATTGTCAAATTGAGATATTTGACTAATATCATAAATATATATTTATTTGATATTTAATGTAAATATAATACATATATTTAATATATTTGTATTTAAATAATTATTTAATTGTTAAATAATTAAATTAATTAAAAATATAAATATCTTAAGTTTTGATATTTAATTAAATGGCTTTAGTTGCCTTTGTTGACTTATTTGAATTGTTCATTAAAGGTGTAATAATCATTTTATCAAGTTGACAAAGCAAAAATTTAATGAAACAACAAATAAAATATCTAGATATTTTGTAATACAATTTTCGGCCAAGGCAAGTTGGTGGAGTATAAATTGTTTTGTTTCATTTTTAGGGTTTTATAAGTTCATAAGTTACAAAAATAAACACAAAAGAGTTGAGAGAAAAAGCTTGAATGCAAAAGGAAGAAAACTTATAAATCTTGATTTTTGTAAGTCTTTCTTTAAAGCTTTCAACATTAAATATGTTTCTAACATGCTTTGTTTCATCTTGTATTGATTTGATGTTGTCTCTTTACTTGTAGTTTGTGTTTTGGTGGGTTGTGAACTTGAATGAAAGATGTATGTATGTAAGTAAGCTTAAAATGGTTTCAAATGCTTACTTTTGATTCTTTGGAAATCAAGTTGTCATTCTAGAGTTGTTGAGCCACTCCTTGGTGACCTAGAATTATTCTATAGTTATTTCAAATTGGTGAGACTTTTTTGGTGAAGTAATGAATGGATTAAAGTGTTGGATTTTAAAGTAAGCATTTGGATTTCAAAGGCTTACTTTTGATTCTTTGGAAATCAAGTTGTCATTCTAGAGTTGTTGAGCCACTCCTTGGTGACCTAGAATTGTTCTAGAGTTATTTCAAAGTGGTGAGACATGTTTGGTGAAGTAATGAATGGATTAAAGTGTTGGATTTTAAAGATTTGGTAAAATTGGTCAATTTGATGAGATTGAAAAATCAGGGTTCATAACCCATTCCAAAATTTGGGCTTTTCATATATGTGATGTATTATAGAGTGTATATGATGCATGTAAATTTTGGGTTGATTGGATTTGATCTTGGCATGTTTTGAACAAAATAGACTAAATTGTAATTAACCGCAAATTAATGGTGCTCTCGGTAATTGACTAAAACTTGGGGATTTGTGTGCAATCTGATTTTGTTGTATTGGATATATTGAAAAATATTTTAGAAATTATTTAGAATCTTCCAAAATTGTATTTAACAATTTTTGGACTAAAATGATCAATTTGCAAAGTTATGAGGCAATTCTGTAATTACCAAGAAATTTGATTTCTTGTGTAATTTTTCAGAATTTGATAATTGGATAATTAAATAAATAAGTTTATTTGATTGATCCGAGAAAAAATTTGAAATCGGAAAATTTTGATTTTCCACTATTTCGCTGTGTTACCGGATTTTCGCCGCGTTACCGGATTTTCTCCATAAAACCCCTACAGTAGGTTCTAGATTAGAGGGTAGAGTTGGATTGGAAATTGGTGTTGGAATATAGGGTCTGGTTAGATTAGAAGTCGGTGATAGATTAGAAGTTGGTGTTAGATTAATAGGCGGAGTTGCATTAGAGATTGGTTTTGGATTATAGGGTGAGGTTGGATTAGAAGAGCCGGTATTATAATAGAGGGTGCGGTTAGATTAGAAGTTGGTGGTGGATCAGAGGGTAATGTAGGATTAAAATTTGGCTCAATATTAGCCGGCGTGATTACATTAGAAGTTGGTTCAAAATTAGAAGGTGGAGTTGAATTGAAAGTTGGTGCAAGATTAGAAAGCGTTGATGGATTATAAGTTGGCTTTATATTAGAGGACACAGTTGGACTAGAAGTTGGTGTTGGATTTGAGAGTGGGATTGCAAAGGAATTTGGCACTGAGTTAGAGGCTCGATCAAAAACTGGAATAGGAGCTGGCGCTTGATCAAGAGCTTCACATGAAGCATGATTGCTTACTAAAGAAAAAATAATAATGCTGAAATGCAGAAGAAGAAGAAGAAGAAGAAGAAAAGAGGCCTTTAAACTCATATCTCTAATTAGTATTGTCATAGGATTGAAAATGACTTGTTTACGGTATTTATATATAAAGTATGGTGCCAGCCGTCATCACATTCGCTTGCATTCCTTGTAAATTTTGGTATTCTTTTACTATTTTTACGTTTATTTTACCGTTAGGTTATCACGGAAGAAAAGTTAAATGGGTTATGTTTTTGCCCATTTCATCATTTTAATGAAATTTTTTGGGGTTTAGGTTTGTACATGTTAGTTCCATTTTTTATTGGAATGTCCGTGACAAAACGAGTTCAATTGAGTTGTAATCTATCATGAAGATCTTTGTGTAATTGGATTGGTTTCTGGCTGCTGTACATCAGACATACGTTCGTAGTGCGTTCGTTGCTGTGTTCGAACGATTGGCGTTAGTGCTGCGTTTGTTATTTGGTTCAAACGTGTGGCGTTAGTGTCATGTTCTCCTGATGAGCGGAAAATATATCAATATTTACCGCCCCTTTAACTTAATATTTTGTTTAGTTTCTCGGGTTTGATGAATGTTTTGATGTGTTTTAGTTTATTTTGCAGATAAAATAATATCGGGTCTCAATGAAATCATTTAGGATGAAATGTGGATCAAATAAGGGCAATTATTGGACTTGATATATTAATTTTGGAGATTGGAAACTTGAAAGGGCGTTTTGACGAAGTGCAGTTTTGGAAATTCCAGTTTTGCGCATCTGTCATATTTTGGGTATAACTTTTTACTCAGATATCGGATTGAGCTGATTCAAGTGCCAGATTAAAGAAGATTCAACGCTCTACAACTTTGAAAGAGAAAATATTTTCGAATTTGGAAGATTTCATGACCGAAATTGATGAACCATCCAGAAGTGTGTGGAGTGTAATTATTAAAAGTCATTATCAATCATTTTCAAAGCAAAATATTAATTAATAAATAATTAATAAAAATTATCAAATCACCACCAAACAAGATAAGCAATTAGTGGAACAATTATGGATTTGGGAGTAATTAGTGGAGAAATTAATAATGGATTTGGTGGAGAAATTGATTGATGATTTGATGGTGGCAAAATTTTGCCTATAAATACCAAGCCATTTCATTTGTAAAATCATACTTTCTTCTAAGGAATTCCTTAAGAATACTAAGAAGATTGTATTTTGTTTGTTTATTTATAGCTTTTAGTAATTAATTTTCGCTTTCGCATTTTCTTTTCTTTTTTCTTTACTTTTCAGTTTTTACTTTCCGCATTTACTTTTACGCACAGTACTTTTCTTTCTTTAATTTTCAGTTTTTACTTTTCAGTAATTTACTTTCAGCAATTTACTTTTCAGCAATTTACTTTTCAGTAATTTACTTTCAGCAATTTACTTTCAGTATTTAATTTTCAGTATTTAATTTCAGCATTTACTTTTAGCATTTACTTTTCAGTATTTCATTTTCAGTATTTTACTTTATGTCTTTTATTTTATTTAAGTTTTTTTTTACCACCTGTAAATATGTGTCGTAACTAAGCCAGTTATCTGGGGTTGTGATGAAATCCAATATCACCGGTTTATAAGGGGTTAAATTATAGTTTGGGTAATATAAAGTTTTTATTTATTGAGTCTTAATCTTAATGCTTTTTATTAACTGGCCATTAATAAAATTGAACTGGTAAATCTAAAATGAACTAGACATAGGGATTTTAGGTTTAAGACCTTAGACTCAATAGCCCACGATCTTCCTTGAGGATAGATAACCCTTTAATAGATTTCCTTACAGGATAGGAATATACCTGTCGGGCGGGGGTAGCCATAATTGGAACTTAAACTTAATGAATCCAGATAATTTGGTTGACATAGACATATGGTTCAATTGGGTTAAACTGGGTATTTGTGTCTGACCATCGACAGAGGCTTACACATAATTTAGTGTTCCAGGTTAATAAATCAATATATTACCCAACTTTAAGATAACACACTTCATCTTTAAAATGATATTGGAAGAAATCACAACCCTAGATAGTTTTTAATATTGAATTTTCTTAAAACATATTTTCGACAATTTTATTTACTTTTTTTTTTAAATTTAGAATCGTCACCATTTCAAATCTCAATCAAACAATCTGTTAGATACTAGTAATCATTTGACCTCATAAAATTAATAGTTTTGATATTAAGTCCTCGTGGGATCGATATTTTTATACTACTTGAACGATACGTGCGCTTGCGTTATACGTGTGTGTTTACGCCGGTCAAGTTTTTGGCGCCGTTGCCGGGGACTTAGTTATCTTTTACTATTAGTTTAGGGGTTAGATACGTTACTTGTATCTAATTTCTTTTTACTTATTGTTTTTGTTTTCTTGTGTTACAGGTTCTTAGACACTTCATGAGACGAACCAGAAGCTTTGAACTCCGACCACTTGACCTAGAAATTGAAAGAACCATCAGACAGTTGAGAAGAGAAAGGCGAGAAGGCCAAGAAGCTTTAGTCAACATGGAACCTGAACCTTTGATCGTTGCACCACCAATTCCCATTCGAGACAGAACCATTCCGATGGTTGACAGACTCATTTCCTGTATTGTACTTCCTCCCTTACCAGCAAATGCGTGTGACATCAAAACATGCATTCAGATGATTCAGCAGTCAGTTCAATTTGGAGGGAATGCAACTGAAGATCCTAACGCCCACATCAGCAACTTCCTGGAAGTTTGCGGCACTTTCATTACAACCGAGGAGCTGAAGAAGCAATGAGATTGCGGTTTTTCCATACTCTTTGAAAGACAGAGCAAAGGCTTGGCTACATTCACTACCAGCAGGTTCCATCACACATGGAACACCCTAGCCACCAAATTCCTTGCAAAGTACTTTCCACCAGCCAGAACCGGAAAACTGAGGAATGACATCACATCCTTTGTACAACAAGATTCAGAATCCCTCTGCGAAGCTTGGAAAGGTACAAAGATTTACTCCGGAAATGTCCTCACCATGAGATTCCAAAATGGCTTCAAGTCCAAACATTCTATAATGGACTTTCTGGAATAATGAGAACCACAATCGATGCTGCTGCTGGAGGAGCCTTGATGGCAAAAGGAGAAGATCAAGCCTGGGACCTAATCGAAGAAATGGCCAACAATAATTCTTTGTGGCCACAGAAAGGAGCATGATCCAAAGAATTGCAGGAATTTATGAAGTTGGAGCCAACACAGCAGTGAATGTCCAAGCTGGATAGATTTGCAAAAATCTGGAAACTCTTAACTCAAGGTTAATGGTGGATCCACAAGTTCACCATATGGAGGAGCACCAGAACCAGTTCAACATGAAGAAACGGTGAATTATGTCAACAATTTCAACAGACAGGGAACAATCCATATTCCAACACCTACAACCCAGGGTGGAGGAATCATCCTAATTTAGCATGGAGCAACAATTCGGGCCAACATCAAAACTATCCACCACCTGGATTCCAACCAGCAAAACAAAGGCCAGGAGCATGAAAAAGAACAAACCAGAAATGAAAGAATGGTTTGCAGAGATGTTCAAAAAGCAAGAAGCAAAATATGATGCTATGTTTCAATCCCAAGCAACATTAATTCAAAGTCAATCTGCTTCTATTAAAGCACTGGAGAATCAAATGGGACAACTGGCAAATGCTCAGAGTTACAGACCGCCAGGTACCCTTCCTAGCAACACAGAGCCAAATCCAAGAAACATGGGGAAGGAACAATGTCATGCCATCATGTTAAAGAGCGGTACTGAAATCAACAAAGATGTTGGAGTCAATTCAACTGCTGAGGAAGTTCCAAAAGAAACAAAGCAACAAATGGAGGAAAAAGAAGCAAAGGAAAAAGAACAGATCACTCCACCTCCACCTTTTCCTCAACGTCTTCAGAAGAATAAATTGGACAAGCAATTTTCCGGTTCCTGGAGATCTTCAAAAAGCTGCATATCAACATTCCATTTGCAGAAGCATTGGAACAAATGCCCACCTATGCCAAATTCATGAAAGATATTCTTTCACGAAAACGGAGATTGGGAGATTACGAGACAGTAGCATTAACAGAAGAATGCAGTGCCATCATTCAGAGGAAACTTCCCCCAAAGTTGAAAGATCCTGGCAGTTTCACTGTTCCTTGCGTCATAGGAGAACATAACTTTGGTAAGGCTTTGTGTGATTTAGGTGCGAGTGTTAACTTGATGCCTTTCTCTATTTTCAGGAAATTACAGATTGGAGAAACAATGCCAACTTCAGTCTCACTGCAACTTGCTGATAGAACGCTCGTATTTCCAAGAGGCGTAGTTGAGGATGTGCTGGTCAAGGTTGACAAATTCATTTTCCCAGCAGATTTTATTGTCCTTGATATGGAGGAAGACGCAGACGTGCCAATCATCCTTGGGAGACCATTCTTGGCTACAGGTCGAACCATTATTGATGTACAAAAATGAGAACTAACCATGAGGGTACAAGACCAAGAAGTAACATTCAATGTTTTCAAGGCCATGAATTTTCCAGATGATGAAAAGAATGAGGAATGTTTCAAACTCGATGTGATACACAGTACCATTCAGAACTCTGATAAAAGACAAAGTTCTACTGACAAACTTAAAACATGTCAATTGCCTGTGGAGCCTAAAGATAAAGCATCTTTTGCACTGAAAGAGCCAATTCTTGCTCTACAAGCAACAGAAGAGAAAAAGTTCCACCAGCTCAACGAATTGGAGGAATTTCACAATCAGCCTTTTGAAGATGCCAAATTGTACAAAGAAAAGGGCAAGAAAAGACATGATGAGAAGTTAGTGCGCATACAACTGGAACCAGGGCAGAAGGTACTGTTAAACAAATCAAGGGTGAAAATCTTCCCATGGAAGCCAAAATCACGGTGGTCAGGTCCATTTGTGATCACCAAAGTTTTACCAAATAGAGCCGTTGAGATACATGATCCTGACGCTAACAAAACTTTCAAGGTTAAAAACAAGCGTGTCAAGCACTACTGGGGAGAATCATTTGAGCGACAAAAAGAAAGTGTTACACTTTCAGATCCAGCTTAACGTTCGAGAAGTCATGTCTGGCTGACGACTTTAAACTTAGCGCTAGCAGGGAGGCAACCCATGCAATTTTTGTATATATTGTGATTTGGTGTGATTTAATTTTGTGTGTTTTATTTTTGCAGGTGTAGTCATTTCAAGATGGAAGAAGCTCTCGCAAATCTTCACAAGCAATTTCCTTCTCTCCCTCCAAAATCTCTGATGAAAGTATACAAAGCTCGCTTGGAACGGATGAGGTTATTAACAATCCATGGTATTCCTAATGATATTCGTTGGGTAATTGAAGCACGAGTCCGATTGGCAGGTGAGTCTTCTGATTCTTTTATTTCACATCTGCCTGGTTTTGGAAGAAGCACCTATGCAAAGAAACGTAGAGCTAAGCAAATGGGTGTTTGTTTCAAATGTGCACGATTTAATTGCAACACTCGTTGTCGTTCTTTAGGAATGGTGTCTGATAATCGCGAAGACAAAATTAAATTCATTAGGGATGGCTTGAGTAAGGAGTCTTTAGATGATATATCTTCGACTCTTGAGACGCATCCCAGTGGATATGTTCATATAGCCATTCGCAAATTACATACACAATTCCAAAGGAAAGACAACTGTTAAGTCTCGGGAATCTGACTCAAAAAGACCCTGTTTGCCAATTTATAAGAAAATTGGATGGGAAGCTTGTCCCTGACGCATAGACGTCATTCAAGCCGTTACTTTTCTTGTAAATATTATATCTCTTTGTCTTTTCTTAATAATTGTGATTTGTTTTGTTTTTTTGTTTTTTATTTTCTCCGACAGGATCCAGACCTTTTGACTATCACGATTTCTTTTGTTGTTTAGCTAACAATCGTCTTTGGAAGATACTTGTGCTATTTTTACTCACCCCCTTTTCAGGTACTATAAATTCAGCCCGTCATTGCACTTTTGAAGGCATCCAGAGTTGAGAAAGAAATACATAAAAAAAAAATGGAAGCCACTTCAAGAAGACGAGTTGAAAACATCTGTGTGTTTTGCGGTACTAGTGTTGGAACTAAGCCACAATACATAGAAGCAGCACAGGAATTGGGTCGAGTCTTAGCTGCAAGGAATATGCACTTAATATATGGCGGAGGCAATCTTGGACTAATGGGGATCGTTTCAAAGGCTGTACAGGAAGGAGGCAGTCATGTTTTGGGAATCATCCCAAAACCCTTGGCAGAGGCAAATCTTATTGGATCATCAAACGGAGAGGAACTGATCGTGCCAGGTATGTCTGAACGATTGGTAGAAATGATTAACCGTGCTGATGCTTTTATTGCTTTGCCAGGTGGCTTGGGCATTGGAGGAAATTTTTATTGTACTATCTTGGGCGAACCTGAACATACACCAGAAACCACTTGGACTGTTTAATGTTGATGGATTTTATGATTTTCTTTGTGTGTTTCTTGATGATGCTCGGAGAAATGGGTTCGTGTCAAAACCTATGAAAGAACTCCTCTTCACTGCCAGAACTGCTCCAGATCTAATAGACCAACTCATAGCTTATGAACCACAAGTTGACCCTATCCTTTCAAAGATAAATTGGTCCGAGGACGATCGTGGTAAGAGGCGTCGGATTAATCTGGATCTTAACCTTTAATTTCCTGTAGATTTCAGCTAACCAGGTACGACCTTCTTAACTCTCCTTTTACTGTTTAAGACATTGGGGACAATGTCTCATTTAGGTTTGGGGGAGGGAATTAGTTGATCAGTACCTTGTTTTTAGTTTGTATGTTATTTTTATTTTTAGTCCAAAATTTTTCGAAAAATACAAAAAAAAAATTGAAAAATTTTCAAAAAAATTACAAAAATATTTTGCATTTTTAAGTTTTCATTTGACTAAAAGGTGAAATTGTAAGAGATAGCCGAGTAAGGAGTTTCCACTCCTGAGACGTATCTCAAACCTATTTCGAAACAAGTTAATTTTTGTTTATTTCCTTTTGAATTATTTAATTTGTAAATTCTCCATAAAATTGACTAAAATGAATCTTCATATGCTCAGTTGACAGATATTATCAACATACATGGTAACATACAGACATGAGCTAAAATTGAAAAGTTTGTAATATTCAGTGCTCTAGTTTAATTGGAAGAAACATCTTAAAAAGCAATGGAGTAAAAAAAAAAAAAATCCGAGATCCGAGTTATTAAGTCTGTAAGGGTGTTTTAAAACCTAGTGCCCTAAAACCAACTGGTTTGGGAGTCACTGGCCCAACACTCGTTACATGGATCAAAGATGCTGCAAAAATATATTATATCTGAAGTCTGGGTAATTAAGTCCGTAGGGGTGTCTTAACACCTGGTGCCCTAAAACCAACTGGTTTGGGAGCCACCGACCCAAAGCTCGCTACATAGATGGAAGATATTGTATATAATAAAAAATAGAGAAAAATCAAAGAAAAAATCAGAAAAATCAAAATATTATTCTATTGCTCCAAAAAGATGTGAAATCTGATAGAACTTTAGGACAAAAATATTACTCTCTTATCAACTGCACTTATGACTGTTGTGGGCAAAAATGAGTTGTTAATATTTTGTTGGCTGTGTATATGAAGAATGGTAAAAATAATCGGAGAATTTACTTATTCGGTAATTTAGAATGAAACAAAACAACTAGTAACTTGGAGTAAAAGTTTTACCTGATTAGTCACTAAATTTCTTTATTCTCTTTTCGCTTGTCTTTTTGCTTTTGTGTGCATTAGTTTTAATACCTTTTTACTTTTGTAAAATGTTTGTGGGTATCATTGCTGTAAACCCTCACGAGACTACAACTCGTCCACTAGGGACACCTAGGGGTTTAAAGGCTTGTTGCATATGCTAAATGCAACCGTGATCCCTACGAAAGTGGCTTAGTTTAATTCTAATTGTTTCTTGTATTTTATTTTGTTGTTTTGCTCGAGGACTAGCAAATGTTAGGTTTGGGGGTGTGATGAGCGGAAAATATATCAATATTTACCGCCCCTTTAACTTAATATTTTGTTTAGTTTCTCGGGTTTGATGAACGTTTTGATGTGTTTTAGTTTATTTTGCAGATAAAATAATATCGGGTCTCAATGAAATCATTTAGGATGAAATGTGGATCAAATAAGGGCAATTATTGGACTTGATATATTAATTTTGGAGATTGGAAACTTGAAAGGGCGTTTTGACGAAGTGCAGTTTTGGAAATTCCAGTTTTGCGCATCTGTCGTATTTTGGGCATAACATTTTACTCAGATATCAGATTGAGCTGATTCAAGTGCCAGATTAAAGAAGACTCAATGATCTAAAACTTTGAAAGAGAAAATATTTTCGAATTCTGATGATTTCATGACCGAAATTGATGAACCATTCAGAAGTGTGTGGAGTGTAATTATTAAAAGTCATTATCAATCATTTTCAAAGCAAAATATTAATTAATTAATAATTAATAAAAATTATCAAATCACCACCAAACAAGATAAGCAATTAGTGGAGCAATTATGGATTTGGTGGAGTAATTAGTGGAGAAATTAATAATGGATTTGGTGGAGAATTGATTGATGATTTGATGGTGGCAAAATTTTGCCTATAAATACCAAGCCATTTCATTTGTAAAATTCATACTTTCTTCTAAGGAATTCCTTAAGAATACTAAGAAGATTGTATCTTGTTTGTTTATTTATAGCTTTTAGTAATTAATTTTCGCTTTCGCATTTTTCTTTCTTTACTTTTCAGTTTTTACTTTCCGCAATTTACTTTTACGCACAGTACTTTTCTTTCTTTAATTTTCAGTTTTTACTTTTCAGTAATTTACTTTCAGCAATTTACTTTTCAGCAATTTACTTTTCAGTAATTTACTTTCATTTCATCATTTACTTTCAGTATTTAATTTTCAGTATTTAATTTCAGCATTATTTTTTAGCATTTACTTTTCAGTATTTCATTTTCAGTATTTTACTTTATGTCTTTTATTTTATTTAAGTTTTTTTTTACCACCTGTAATATGTGTCGTAACTAAGCCAGTTATCTGGGGTTGTGATGAAATCCAATATCACCGGTTTATAAGGGGTTAAATTATAGTTTGGGTAATATAAAGGTTTATTTATTGAGTCTTAATCTTAATGCTTTTTATTAACTGGCCATTAATAAAATTGAACTGGTAAATCTAAAATGAACTAGACATAGGGATTTTAGGTTTAAGACCTTAGACTTAATAGCCCACGATCTTCCTTGAGGATAGATAACCCTTTAATAGATTTCCTTACAGGATAGGAATATACCTGTCGGGCGGGGGTAGCCATAATTGGAACTTAAACTTAATGAATCCAGATAATTTGGTTGACATAGACATATGGTTCAATTGGGTTAAACTGGGTATTTGTGTCTGACCATCGACAGAGGCTTACACATAATTTAGTGTTCCAGGTTAATAAATCAATATATTACCCAACTTTAAGATAACACACTTCATCTTTAAAATGATATTGGAAGAAATCACAACCCTAGATAGTTTTTAATATTGAATTTTCTTAAAACATATTTTCGACAATTTTATTTACTTGCTTTTAAATTTAGAATCGTCACCATTTCAAATCAATCAATCAAACAATCTGTTAGATACTAGTAATCATTTGACCTCATAAAATTAATAGTTTTATATTAAGTCCTCGTGGGATCGATATTTTTATACTACTTGAACGATACGTGCGCTTGCGTTATACGTGTGTGTGTTACACGCCGGTCATCTCCATTGGGTTCGAACGGGATCATTCCAGAGAGCATCTTCGTTGTCGTTCGATGGCGTTCAACGAGTCTTTCCAGTAGGGGCGTTCGTGGAGCATTCGAGTAAACGTTCGAAGCCAGTCGCATCTGAATGCGTTTTTGTGCTTTTTCACTTTGAAACCCTAGCTTTTCACCCTACTTATAAATAGAACATGTAGCCACCATCCGATCCCCAGCAGTTGAAACATATTTTCCTTGAGCTAAAATCTCTCAAAGCTTTCAACCTTCTTGAATCCACCATTGAAGACTTTCTTTTTTCTTGTCTTATTCATTAATGGTGAGATTCAATCTTGATAAACCTTCAACACAACTTAACCCAAAATTCACAATCATTTAGAGTTCTTTAGGAGGAAGTTTGGTAGTCGGAGTTCCGGCGTCAGAGGTGATACAATTTACTACTCAGAGACTTCAGAGGTTCTGAAAAACTGTGGGACGCGGGCTTGAGAAGTTGCCTTGAGTTCTTGCAATATTGAGGTACTTGAGTCGGTGGAGTTGCCACCATAGGTCTTGACCATCGCTGTAAGTTTTTCTCGATATAGTGGATTGGGCTGGTAGCCGATATACCAGAGTGGTTTCTTACTCGCAAGAGTTTTCCACTTCGTCACACAAAATTACTTGTGTTGATTTTGTGTGTTTGATACTTTGATTTATATTTGCTGCTTTAATTTACTGTTATTGTTTTTATATTTGCAGCATGTTTTAATTGTTGGTTATTGTGGTTGCTTGTTGAGATTCCATAGTTACAATAATCAAGATGTGTCCTGTTTATTATTTGTAATTCCTCTTAGGGTCAGAACCTTAGGCTAATCGCGTACTTTCAATTGGTACCAGAGCATGAACTCGATCATTGACCCATTAGCTATAGAGCGTAGTCAACCCTTAAATTGTCCGCCATTTTTTTATGGCACAGAATATTTACATTGGAAGGTTCGCATGAGAGCGTTCATTAAGTCCTTAGATGAGAGGGTCTGGATGACAGTTGAACACGGGTGGAAACCTCCTGTTGTTATAGTTGATGATGTATCTTCCCCCAAAGATAAATTGACCTAGTCGAATGATGATTTTGACGCTAGCAATATGAACAGCAAGGCTGGTAATGCCATACATGGTGTTGTTTGTTCTGCTGAATTTAGGAGAATCTATATGTGTGAGATAACCAATGATGTTTGGGACATCCTGCAGACTGTGCATGGGGGCACTTTGTCTGTTAAAAATAATAGACTCCAGAATCTTGCTACTAGGTTTGAGGTCGCTAGAATGAAAGATGATGAGACCTTTGATGAATTTTATGCTGAGATTAACGATATTGTTAACTCTAGTTTTAACCTATGTGAGACTATCCCTACCAACAGGATTGTTAGGAAAATCCTTAGATCACTGACTGATAAGTTCCTACCCAAAATCACCGCCATCGAGGAAAGCAATGACCTCGATCAGCTTAATTTAGAAGACCTCATAGGAAAACTGCAGGTGTATGAGCAGAAACTTCCTATGTATCAAAAGCCCAAAACTATAGCGATGAAGATAGCGGAGGAAGTTGTTCATGGTTCGTCTAGTGATGAGGATACCCTCACGGATCATGATTTGGCCTTGTTTGCAAAGAAGTTTATGAAATATCTTAAGCTGAATAAGAGTGGTCATATTAGTGACATGGATAAGGAGGATTAACATAGAGAGAGTAGACATAACATGAGAGAGTCTAGAGAGGATATGGATAGTAGATCTCGTGATGTCCAGTGCTATGAATGTGAAGGGTATGGGCATGTTAGATTTGAGTGTCCCACATACCTTAGGGCTAAAGACAAGAAAGTCATGGTAGTCTCCCTTAGTGATTCAGAATGTGATGAGTCTCCTAAGAATAAGAGCAATTTTATTGCCTTTACTACTAGTGTGACTGATGAGAGAGAGATTGTTGTTAATGATGTTGATGCAAAAGTTTCTCTTGATGAGTCTGTAGATGAGGAAAGTCTTCAGGTAGCTTATATTGAACTGTTTAATGAGAGTTTAGCTATTAAGAAAACTAATATTGAGGTCAATAAGAGGCTAAAAGGAGTAGAGCTAGAAAAGAATGAAGCTCAAGCCAAATTTAAGCAAAGCCTCTGGATGGTAGATGACCTGGAGGAGAGGAACAAAGGCCTAGTTGATAGGTCCAAACTTTAGAGGCTGAACTTGAAGATGCTAGAACCCAGCTGTCTGTATTTTCTAGTGGGAATAAGAAAGTTGACCGTATGTTAGGTATTAATTTTGAGCCTAACTGTGATAAGGCGTCAACATCTAGAGCAGTGCCTAAACCTCATAAACATGACTTAGGTAAGAAGTCTATTGAATGTAGTCATGTGATTCCTTCGTTTATTCCTCGTTCTGTGACCCAACCTCGATCTAGAGGTAATGTTGGTAAACCTCGCTTTCATCCGAGGTTTGTGTCTGTGTGCCATCACTGTGGCAAGGCTGGACACATTAGGCCTAAGTGCTTCATGTTGCACAAGCAAAAGAAGAGGCCTAAAAGTGTGTCACCTAGATTTGATTCTTCAAATCTAGTTTCTCATGTTTCTGCGCTAACCAAACAAGCTAATTTTCTTAGTGAGAAACTTGCTTTGTTGATTGAGAATACTTATGTGAACAAGATTCCTAGAAAGATTTGGGTGAGGAAGCAAGATGTCTTCCCATATACTTCTGAATGCCTTGATCCTGATAGGCATGATGAGAGTGCACTCCGGTGTAACTCTTCTTAGAAGTTGTATTTGTTTTCCCATTGCATGTGTGAGCGCGCGTGTTTTATATTTTTGCACGTTTATTTTCTTTTCACTGCATATGGGTGTGTGTGTTTTATTTTTGTTATATGTCCCTTGATATATATGATGGAAACCCGGACATAAATTTCATAGCCGATTCCGAATGGACGGTAGTATGATCTGTACTCGAGATACAACTCCACGTACCATTGGATATTGACAAGCCGTTTTGTGTCTTTATTTTTTTTGTATTAAAACTGAAAAATCAAATATATATATATATATATATATATAATTTGAAAAAGGCCAAAAATATTTTTATGGCTGGTTAGAGCATAAATAACACGTACATGTGATCATGGTATGTAGGATATATGGTTATACATGTATAATATGCTTCTATTTTTCTTGATGCTCTATATGAATATGTGTGTGTGATAAAATCCCTCAGTATATCTTGTGTTTGCACCTCACATACACGATTTTATTATGTCAAGGCTTGATCGCATGTATGAGTTTTTGGACTAGCAATCTAATTTCTACAATACGTTGTTCACTAAATAGTGTGACCTTTGACTAGATGACATTGTTATCCCGTTGTAAAAGCAAAAGGAAATTAAAAAAAATTATGAGACTCAAGTGCAAAAGAGCCAATGAGGGCAAATTCAAAAAATAAGGGCAAAAACCTTTCACTCGAAAGAGGTTTTATTTATGAGCTCATGATATTTATGGGGAAAATAACATAGCATGCAACCAATGTTGCTTAATTTCAGGTCCTAGTGGTGCTGTGTTTGAACATCTATTTTTGTGGACTTTGTTTGTTAAGAGATGGATTTCTTTGGCTGTGTCTAGCTCATAAAAATAAGGTCTTAAGCCTTGATTCGTTGTGCACTCTATTTTTCACGCAAGTGTTTGATATGCTTTGGTGTTTATGTCACATGCATAAGTGTTGTATTTAACCACTTTTAAAATGATGCATATTGTTTCATGTCATAAACAGCTGAATACTGACTGTGTATCATTGTATCTTGAAATGATGTTTCAGTCAGTTTTGACATGATTTGTTTGTTTATCTCATTGTGTGCTTGTATATTCTTCATATCACTGCATATCATTTATTTTGCATTTCATTGAGTGTTTTCTTCCCATTTGATTATTTATTTACTATCTGAGTTAGCCTGTTAGTGAGGGGGAGTAAGCCATGTTTGTTTATGCTCTTGCATGTGTTTGTCTCCTGTTTTTTTTTTCCTGTTTCCTTCATCATTTGTCATTTCGTGATAAAAATGGGGAGAGTAGTTTAAGGGGGAGTAGTAGCGTAAGATATCCTTTGATATCTCTGTTTTACGGGGAGTTTAGATTAAGAGGGAGAATGATATCAACCTGTACATGCATGAGTTTATACATGTTTTATATTATACTTGATAATCCCAATGATTTTCACGGAATATTGTTGTTTGAGGATGTTTCAGGTAAACAGGTTTTGTTGCTGAAGTGGCATTATTTTCAAGACTACTTGGTTAGGTATTAGATCGAGTCATAATTTATTAAGTCACTGTTTTGATGGTTGACAACTGACTATTTTCTTTTTGGGTCTATTATCGTAGTCTTTGTATTAGGTAGTGTTTTGTCACGGAATGTCAAAAAGGAGATTGTTAGTTCCATTTTTTATTAGCAATATCCGTGATAAAATGAGTTCAATTGAGTTATAATTTATCATGAAGATCATTGTGCAATTGGACTGGTTTTTGGTTGTTGTGCATCAGACATACGTTCGTTGCTGTGTTCGAACGATTGGCGTTAGTGCTGCGTTCGTTATTTGGTTCGAACGTGTGGCGTTAGTGTCACGTTCTTCATTGGGTTCGAACAGGATCATTCCAGAGAGCAAACGTTCGAGGCACGTTCTTGTTGGGTTCGAACGAGATCATTCCAGAGAGCATCTGTTCGTTGTGCGTTCGAGGGGAGTTTGAACGAGTCTTTCCAGTAGGCGTGCGTTCGTGCAGCGTTCGAGTAAACGTTCGAACGCCAGTCGCATCTGAAAGCATTTTTATGCCTTTTCACTTTGAAAAACCCTAACTTTTCACCCTACCTATAAATAGAATATGTAGCCACCATCACCAGCAGTTGAAACATATTTTCCTTGAGCTAAAATCTCTCAAAGCTTTCAACCTTCTTGAATCCACCATTTAAGACTTCTTATCTTCTTATCTTCTTCATTAATGGTGAGATTCAATATTTGATAAATCTTCAACACAACTTAACCCAAAATTCACAATCATTTAAAGTTCTTTAGGAGGAAGTTTGGTAGTCGGAGTTCCGGCGTCAGAGGTGATACAATTTACTCAGAGACTTCAGAGGTTCTAAAGAAAATCGTGGGTCGCGGGCTTGAGGAGTTGCCTTGAGTTCTTGCAGTATTGAGGTACTTAAGTCGGTGGAGTTGCCACCATAGGTCTTGACCATCGCTGTAAGTTTTTCTCGATATAGTGGATTGGGCTGGTAGCCGATATACCCGGAGTGGTTTCTTACTCGCACGAGTTTTCCACTTCGTCACCAAAATTACTTGTGTTGATTTTGTGTGTTTGATTTATATTTGCTGCTTTAATTTATTGTTATTGTTTTTATATTTGCAGCATATTTTAATTGTTGGTTATTGTGGTTGCTTGTTGAGATTTCATAGTCAGAGTAATCAGGACTTGTCCTGTTTATTATTTATAATTCCGCTTAGGGTCAGAACCTTAGGCTAATCGCGTACTTTCAGTACAACTTGCATAAATAACACACGATTGTGTAAAAAATTTAAGACAAATAAGGAAAAGTTTACCATTTTTTCGACTTGAACTGTTGTGCTGCCCTTGTCAATTTATATATGTGGCTATGTGTTCGTGATTCTGTTATCTATCATTTCGTATAGAGTTTAGTGAGTTTATAATCTAATTTATATTTTCGGTATAATATTTATAAGTTACTTTATACTCTAATTTCTTACCGCATAATTAGAATTTGGTATGCTGTTACGTATTAACTAACTTTACAAGTGGTGTAGAAATTATAGTCTCTCATGCCAATAACACTATGTATATAATAATTCGGGATTCAAAAATATATGATATATAACATCACATTATTAGAAATTATCGTGCATTTAATTAATGATAAGTGATATCAACCGAAATATAAACTATATTAAGTATTAGCAATGCATTACTACACTCACACTTAGCTCAAAGACGGTTTTGAGTTTTGAATGCATCTTTAAATAGCTAAGGTAATTATAAATAATATGATAAAAACATAATTTTTTTTTAATTTTTTTTTATAATTTTAATTTCCAAATTTTTGGATACTTAAATTACAGATTTTAATAATGGGTTATTAATTTTAATTATGACACAATATAATATGTTATTGTGTGACAATTAAAAACACACGCTATGTGACATATATTTTATAGGGGTGGCAAAACGAATCAACGAATCGAATTTGTATCGAATCTTAAACGAATCGAATCAAAATATGATGAATTCGTATTCGATTCGTTTATTAAACGAATCGAATACGAATATTCGTTTATTCGTTTAGTCAATGATATTATTTAATAAAATAATTTATCACACTTGATTTACATTAATTTTTCATAAATATATACATGTGAAATATGTAATTAATATATTTAATAAAAATACTTCACCAAATATCGAAAATGTTATTTTTTTCTATAATATTTAGCTATAATTTCTCGAATATTAATTGAAAACTAACATGAACTAGTAAATAAAAATAATAAAACTAATCCTAAACGAATCAATGAGCTTAAATTCGTATTCGATTCGTTTAATAAACGAATCGATTTGAATCGACCCATTTATTAAACGAATTCATTTTTTCAAACCCGTATTCGCTTTAAAGTGAATCGAATCGAACGAATAAACGAATCATGACCCAAATTGTCATCCCTAATATTTTATTTATCATATTTATGTGACATGATCTATAATGATACATCCGAAAACAATTATAGAGTCCTCGAATGACAATTTTTACCATTATTGTCAGTCTTTTTTCATGTAGATCTTATAGGAATTAGCAGGGATTACTAATCACACTTTCTATCGATTCATGAAAAGCCGCATTCATGGGAATTGGAATTGTCGCCTTGGTTCCTTCAGGATTTCAAATCTGGGATGTTCGTTTTATAGTAAAAGTGAAAAATGATTATAATTTTCTTAATTTACTTTATTGGGATTTTAAATCCCATTTTAATTAAACGCATAGTTTATTTGATTTTGGAGACACCCTTGAAATCGATGTATCTTATGTCTCTTGTTTGGTCCGGAACATTGTCCCTAGTAAGTTCAAACATTCATTTTACTTAATGCACAATTCTTTATTGTTAATATAATAATATTATCAGAGACCTTAAAAAGGCACAATGTCAAATATATAATATAGTAAAGGTGGTTTTTTTTTTTTTTGGCTGTCACCAACTTTTTGAGACCTATATTAAATCTATACATTATAATAATATTAGATAAAAAAAAGATTTTAGAAAGGATATCAAGTCAGCCTATTAAAGTAGTATATCCGGCTAATTGCTCTCTATCATTTCAGATAAAAGTGAGTTTTAGTAGACTCCACCACTTTAATACTGTGATATCTACTCAATTAAAAATGTTACTTGATCAACACATTTTTTTTTTTAAATAGTTGAAAATTTCACCATCAAAGTATTCATTTTTGGTTCAAACGGAACATGTAAAATCTCTGTATGTCTCAAATTCTTACAAGAAACGTATTCCTTAAATTCGAATCCAGAACCTTAAGCTCAGACCAGACTTGAACCCTACACTACCAAACCACGCCACTTGGAGACATGATTGGTCAGACATATATATATATATATATTCCTACCTATTTATATTATAATTTGATGGGGGTTAAATTTCATGGTGCCATGAATTAAAGTATAAATTTTCTCAGGGGTATAGAATTCAACTTCAAACTACATACATATTCATCTAACTGTAACTGACTTATAAATGCCGTCCACATTTAAGAAGAAACCGACCAACATATCTCATAAATAATGGCTTCCCATGATCAATAGGTCTATTCATTTACGACCACAATAACAATTGAGACCATATATAGTTATAATTTGCACATGCAGATGGATATAATACTATTCGTTTGGAAGAGAGAATAGTATAAGACTCTGTGAACAGACGAAGGAAATGCACAGGCACAGCAACTGTTTTAAAAAGCTTCAATTCATCTCACGTACAGATGCATTGCAAATTGCATGGATGCCACCTGCCTTATACTCTAGTAATTTCTAATAAGGATATGATGATGAAGCCATAATATTTTGAATAATGTATATTTTCCCTTGATCTAATTTGGCAACTTTTTTTTTTTTTTTTTTGGAAACTATGGAAACTCCGCCACCAAACTATCCATTCTGGGCCGCGGCGCAGGTAAAACCACCGGCTGTCCCAGGCTCTTACAAGAAGTGCACTCCCTGGATTCGAACCCAGAACCTCAAGGTGAGATCCTGGACCCTACACCACCAAGCCACACCCCTTGGGGACCTAATTTCGCAACTTGTGCTAACTGTTTAGCCTGAATTTGATTTTGATGTTTATGATGAACAATGTTTCATACAGTGAAATTATATCTAGTAGAGAAAAAATTTACTATAGAACGTAGTATTACGTCGCTTGTACTTATCGCGCTTGTTAAAATAATAAAAAATTAAATAAATGATAATTATATTTAATATAATTTCACTCCAAATAATTACTTTTTGATACATGTCATACTCATTATATCTATTCATTCATTGACCAATATGGGAATTGTATACGCATTTTCATTCTTGAGAAAAGCTAATAATCACAATGATACTGTTGATGATCAGAAGGGAAAGAGGAAAGATTGAAAGAAAAATGACAAGATTAAGAAAGCAAAGAGATGGTCTCTCACTTAGAAGCATTAATTAACAAAACGTATGATTTAATTACATCAAATATGAGTTAAAATAAAGGCTTAGTAACTCACTAAATCCACCATAACCTATGTTATAAAGTCATATAAAGCTTGTGTTGGTGGGAAAATGCATGCCCTAGCTAGCTAGGCTATCGATCGAGGCTCGATATGATATCTAATCTGCTGCAGAAATAATATAAAAGGAGAGGAAAACAAATTAATACTTGTTTTTCAGTTGTGAGAAGGAGGATGTGTCTTTGGGGGTGAGTAATCTGAGTTCAAACCAGGATGTTTTTCGCCACGTTTATTGCCAGGCAAACGCCATGAAACTGAAACTAGAGACGACTGATCAGTAGTTTTCACAGCACCACCTGAAGTTATTGTTTCGGTATTTGTGCCTTTCAGTTTCTGATCAGCTTTATCATCAAAGCTGGTCTTTCTGTTATTGCTGTCTCCTCTGGTTGCTTCAATCTCATTCGACTTATTATTAGTAGTCTTTGCCAAAACTGGTACCTTGTCGATTCCCTTTTCATCACTCTGCACAAAACCAAGAAAAGGCGTCAAAGAACAAGAACAAGCGACGATACTAGTACTTATTGATGATAATAGTAACATAAATTAACATGCAACTGACTAATTACCTTGGCATTAGGAATGTGAAATTTCTTTTCAAGCTTTTGATCATCAATGGTGGCGAGAGGCCGGGCATTAATGCATGCATGTAACAAAGACAGACATAAAAAGAAGAAAAGAAGATAATACGAGATCGACATATCAAAGAGAAGTTAAGTCTAGGTGTTGTTGGAGAATAGTAGCACTAGAAAATTAAAGATCTATGGAAAGTGGAAGTGAAGCTACTGGTGTATTTATAATAAGAACATTAAATGCAGGTTTGAAAGGAGATTTAAGAGGTTCTATTGAAGAACATGCGTATGTTTGGATGAGGTGAAGTAACAAAGGAAATTGAAGATATGGCAAGCCTCCCCTTTTGTCCCTTCTCTTTCATATTTCAATCAATATTGGGTCCCAAGAAATTAAACAGAACCCCTCACCAGGGAAAGAGAAGCAACATAAATCCCAGCTTCTTTTTGTAAATATATTGAGAGTGAGAGAAAGAGAAGTGTACGTGAGTTCAAAAAAATAGATTTTTTTTTTTTTTGTTGCCCTTTTGAAATAATATATAAAAATAAAGAATGGAAAGCAAGTAGGACCATATAGTCCATTAAAGAAATGCTAATTAATTGTAATTACCTAGAACCTCCCTGCTTATTTTTGTGTTAATTAGATTTTTAACCATTTGCATGGTTTTGTGTAAGGGTGGCAATTTAGGTCATGATTCGTTTATTCGTTCGATTTGATTCGCTTTAAAGTGAATACGGGTTTGTAAAAATTGATTCGTTTTATAAATGAGTTAATTCGATTCTATTCGTTTATTAAACAAATCGAATACGAATTTAAGCTCATTGATTCGTTTATTTTCGATTATTATTTGTTTTATTATTTTTATTTATTATTTCTTGTTATTTTTCAATTAAAAATTCAAGAAATTATTGCTAATTATCATATAAAAATTAATATTTTCGATATTTGTTGATGTAT
This sequence comes from Zanthoxylum bungeanum, assembly GCA_019454045.1. Classification (NCBI taxonomy): domain Eukaryota; kingdom Viridiplantae; phylum Streptophyta; class Magnoliopsida; order Sapindales; family Rutaceae; genus Zanthoxylum; species Zanthoxylum bungeanum. The sequence goes on from SKCR01029800.1 coordinate 94,169, forward strand.
TTTTAGTAAATAAATTACTTACATATTTCATATGTATATATTTATGAAGAATTAATGTAAATCAAGTGTGGTAAATTATTTTATTAAATAATATAATGACTAAACGAATATTCGTATTCAATTCATTGATTCGTTTTAACACCCCTAATTTTGTGTTATCCTTGTTCCTTGCCCTAGCCCTCCCTTTTTTCTTAGGAAATTTTATACAGTATGTCTTATTCTATTAGCTGTACTTGTACTTCTGAAAAGTGGGAAACCTTTTCAAGTTTAACAAGAAGACACCAAACATTCTTTTACAGTTGCTTTATATGACCTATATGCACCCATTTGTCCCACGAGCAACTGAAAACTAAACTTGATTTTTGTGTTCTCTTTAAAATATTCAGACCACTAATGTTCTTAAATTCCAGTCCAGTTCGGAAAAATTCCAGGATGAGTTACCCATTCGCTAGGTAAATGTTTTTTTTCCCCGGGAAGTTGCTTTGTAAGCATTTTGTCATCATCAACATCCTCTTATATATACTAACTAAATATGTAAGTTAATAATAGATTATGCAACGAAATAAATACACATACATCTATATAATAAAGGAGAATGGTGTTGGAGGAAAGAGAGTGTATCAAACGGCTTTCTTTATGTGGTTTAATTGACTGCCCAGATTATTTTATTGGTAATTGGAGGAAAGAGAGTGAATTGATTGATGGAAATGGTCAAAAAAATTCAAATTTTCAAATTAAAAAATAGAAAGTTAAAATAAAATCATTTAATTAAAAAATAAAATCATTTAATTCTGTAACACCGTGCCGTAGGCACGGGCAAATACTGTAACACCGTGCCGTAGATACGGGCATCATTTAATTAAAAAATAAAATCATGATTAGTCAGACATATATATTCCTACCTTTTTTATATTATGGGGGGTTAAATTTCATGGTGCCATGAATTAAAGTATAAATTTTCTCAGGGTGAATAGAACTCAACTTCAAACTACATACATATTCATCTAACTGTAACTGACTTATAAATGCCGTCCACATTTAAGAAGAAACCGACCAACATATCTCATAAATAATGGCTTCCCATGATCAATAGGTCTATTCATTTACGACCACAATAACAATTGAGACCATATATAGTTATAATTTGCACATGCAGATGGATATAATACTATTCGTTTGGAAGAGAGAATAGTATAAGACTCTGTGAACAGACGAAGGAAATGCACAGGCACAGCAACTGTTTTAAAAAGCTTCAATTCATCTCACGTACAGATGAATTGCAAATTGCATGGATGCCACCTGCCTTATACTCTAGTAATTTCTAATAAGGATATGATGATGAAGCCATAATATTTTGAATAATGTATATTTCCCTTGATCTAATTTGGCAACTTTTTTTTTTTTTTTTTTTTTGGAAACTATGGAAACTCCGCTACCAAACTACCCATTCTGGGCCGCGGCGCAGGTAAAACCACCGGCTGTCCCAGGCTCTTACAAGAAGTGCATTCCCTGGATTCGAACCCAGAACCTTAAGGTGAGATCCTGGACCCTACACCACCAAGCCACACCCCTTGGGGACCTAATTTGGCAACTTGTGCTAACTGTTTAGCCTGAATTTGATTTTGATGTTTATGATGAACAATGTTTCATACAGTGAAATTATATCTAGTAGAGAAAAATTTTACTATAGAACGTAGTATTACGTCGCTCGTTCTTATCGCGCTTGTTAAAATAATAAAAAATTAAATAAATGATAATTATATTTAATATAATTTCACTCCAAATAATTACTTTTTGATACATGTCATACTCATTATATCTATTCATTCATTGACCAATATGGGAATTGTATACGCCTTTTCATTCTTGAGAAAAGCTAATAATCACAATGATACTGTTGATGATCAGAAGGGAAAGAGGAAAGATTGAAAGAAAAATGACAAGATTAAGAAAGCAATTAAAGAGATGATCTCTCACTTAGAAGCATTAATTTAACAAAACGTATGATTTAATTACATCAAATATGAGTTAAAATAAAGGCTTAGTAACTCACTAAATCCACCATAACCTATGTTATAAAGTCATATAAAGCTTGTGTTGGTGGGAAAATGCATGCCCTAGCTAGGATATCGATCGAGGCTCGATATGATATCTAATCTGCTTCAGAACAGATTAATTAGACGCCTCTATTACACTTGAAGGAAATATGAGAAATAATATAAAAGGAGAGGAAAACAAATTAATACTTGTTTTTCAGTTGTGAGAAGGAGGATGTGTCTTTGGGGGTGAGTAATCTGAGTTCAAACCAGGATGTTTTTCGCCACGTTTATTGCGAGGCAAACGCCATGAAACTGAAACTAGAGACGACTGATCAGTAGTTTTAACAGCACCACCTGAAGTTATTGTTTCGGTATTTGTGCCTTTCAGCTTCTGATCAGCTTTATCATCAAAGCTGGTCTTTCTGTTATTGCTGTCTCCTCTGGTTGCTTCAATCTCATTCGACTTATTATAATTAGTAGTCTTTGCCAAAACTGGTACCTTGTCGATTCCCTTCTCATCACTCTGCACAAAACCAAGAAAAGACGTCAAAGAACAGGAACAAACGATGATAATAGTAACATAAATTAACACGCAAATATATATAAACCAATATTCAATCCTGACTTTAGTTTGTGTTGAGCACTAAATCAATTAATTAGATAAATTTTGACAATTGATTCAGTGTTTAAATGTACCGATTATTGACTAATTACCTTGGCATTAGGAATGTGAAATTTCTTTTCAAGTTTCTTATCATCAATGGTGCCGAGAGGCCGGGCATTGCATGCATGTAACAAAGACGACAGACATAAAAAGAAAAAAAGAAGAGAATACGAGATCGACATATCAAGAGATGAGTCTCTAATTATAACAATAGGAAGAGAAGTTAAGTCTAGGTGTTGTTGGAGAATAGTAGCACTAGAAAATTAACAAGCTATGGAAAGTGGAAGTGAAGCTACTGATGTATTTATAATAAGAACATTTAATGCAGGTTTGAAAGGAGATTTAAAAGGTTCTATTGAAGAACATGCGTGTGTTTGGGTGAGGTGAAGTAACAAAGGAAATTGAAGATATGGCAAGCCTCCCCTTTTGTCCCTTCTCTTTCACATTTCAATCAATATTGGGTCCCAAGAAATTAAACAGAACCCCTCACCAGGGAAGAGAAGCAACATAAATCCCAGCTTCTAGCTTTTTGTAGATATATTGAGAGCGAGAGAAAGAGAAGTGTACATGCAGAGTTCAAAAAAAAAAAATAATTTTTTTTTTTTTTGTTGTCCTTTTGAAATAATATATAAAAATAAAGAATGGAAAGCAAGTAGGACCATATAGTCCATTAAAGAAATGCTAATTAATTGTAATTACCTAGAACCTCCTTGCTTGATTTCCATTTGCATGGTTTTGTGTTCTCCTTGTTCCTTGCCCTAGCCCGCCCTTTTTTCTAAGGAAATTTTATACTATATATCATATTTTATTAGCTGTACTTGTACTTCTGAAAAGTGGGAAGCCTTTTCAGGTTTAACAAGAAGACACCAAACATTCTCTTACAGTTGCTTTATATGACCTATATGCACCCATTTGTCCCACGAGCAACTGAAAACTAAACTTGATCTTTGTGTTCTCTTTAAAATATTCAGACCACTGATTTTCTTAAATTCCAGTCCAGTTCGGAAAATTCCAGGATGAGTTACCCATTCGCTAGGTAAATGTTTTTTTTTTTTTCCGGGAAGTTGCTTTGTAAGCATTTTGTCATCATCAACATCCTCCTCGACAATACATTAAGCTTCCTGAACTTGAATGTACGTAGATGTCACATAGTTATAAAATAATTGCATGAAACTGTGGCGTGTCATTATATTGTATCAAGTGAACTCGTGACGTGTAACCTTAATGCAATCAAAGAATTCAATTTCGAAATCAATTATCAAGATTTAAATAATGTGAATTTATTGATTCGACACAAACTTAATTATAATAATAAATAGTATTTATTTTCCATTGCATTTGGAGGTAGGTGGGACCAAGTGACCAACATAAACAGTCAAATACAAGCGTGGGGTCTACATAAAGGATTGAGGGAGGCAAGGTTACATGGATGATGGATCATCCCTTCTTTGTTAATCTCGCGCGAAACACAAAAAGAGTGACCTAACCGTCGATACCGCCCTACATAACACGTGGCGCACACCCATGTGACTCATTCATTTGCCACGTGGACACGGACCCAACGTGTGGAAATCCCACGTCTTTGGTCTTCTAATGGGTGGTCCACATTACTCTTGCACTGATAGAGGTGGTAAATGAGTAGATTTTATCCCTAAATTTAATTATTATTTATTAATATTGAAAAATATTAAAAATATCATTTTATTAAATTTTGAATGGATACTTTTAATATGTTTTTCAAATCCGAACTTAAATAAATAAAAACAAAATTAAATATGATTAGACTATCCAAAATCCGACTAATTACCCAACTATACCCCGGCCATTGCGAGATTTAATTTCGTGATAAGAGGACGTCCACATTGGATCTTCTTTACTCTTTTTTTTTTTTTGGATCGAGTTGATACGTTCCGTTTTGGAACATACGTTTGTAAGTATTAGTTATGTACTGGGCAGGCTCGTGAGGTTTGGTGGGGGATGTTGGGTAAGAGCGACGGCGCGACAGGCTCGGGTTCCGATGCGGCTTGGGATTCGGGCATGGGTCGTTGACAATCGGATCCACTCGGTGTGTCTTGTTAAAGTTTAACAGTCTTGGTCGACTCGGTCCCGTTGTCCCCACGTCTGTTTTATAACTCAATCCGCACATCATGGGTGTTATTTTTATAGAAAAAACGACCATAATTCATTATGGTTTCGACTAAGGACTAAGGAGATAGTTGTCATTTAAAAAAAAAAAAAAAAAAGGAAATGGTAAATATAAAAATATTTTAATCTCTTATTTCAGATAAAATCAAATCTAAATATTGTATTTGAAAGCGTTTATCTTTCTCAATTCTACCACGACTCGTAGGACTTTACAAAACTTAATTTGATTTACTCAGTATTTTCAGAACTAGATCGATAATCGAACCAAGGATCTAAAAATTTCAGTGGATAATTAGTTCGATCGGTTGAACCGTTCTAAAAAAAGTCATAGAACCTGATAACGTAATAAATAGTCCATTTAAAATTAAAAATTTAAAAAATTTTGAACCAATCTGATTCGGTTCGTTAGTTTTACCGATTTTTCCAAATTAATTTTTAACGTTTTACTAAATAAAAAAATAGTGAAGTAAAAAATAGTTTTATTTAATTCACAAATATAAAAAAAAATATATTAAGTTTAAAAAAAAAAAAAAATTGAATCTGCCCTATTCGGTTCGTCAGTTTTTAACATTTGTTTCCAAACTGATTTTTAACATTTTACCATACCAGACTCACTGCTACATCGACCTATTCAACCAATCGATCCGCTACAATCTATATATATATATATATCTATATATATAAGTTCAAAATTTTTAAGACTCTTTATCGCGCCACATGGCGCTCACTGTTAAATTCTTTTAAATAAAAAACATATTACAATAAGAATAAATTAATTTGTAAAATTAAAATATCTCTAGAATTAATTTTATTATTAAAAAATTAAAATAAGAAACTTATAATAAAATATCCTATTAAAATAAGAAACCTATTAATTTATTTTAATACGTGTCACTTAATCTCTACAATATTTTTTATTATTAAATTATAAAATTAAAATATCTCTAAAATTAAATTTTATTTTAAAGTTATAAAATTTAAATAATAAGTTATTAAATAAGAAACTTATTGCGATATAAAAATAGAATCTCTTATTTATTATTAAATTATAATATTAAAATATCTTTGTAATTTTTTATTATTCAATTATATAATTAAAATAAGAAACATATTACAATATAAAAATACAATCTTCGATTAAAATAAGAAACCTATTAATTTATTTTAATACGTGTCACTTAATCTCTACAATATTTTTTATTATTAAATTATAAAATTAAAATATCTCTAAAATTAAATTTTATTTTAAAGTTATAAAATTTAAATAATAAGTTATTAAATAAGAAACTTATTGCGATATAAAAATAGAATCTCTTATTTATTATTAAATTATAATATTAAAATATCTTTGTAATTTTTTATTATTCAATTATATAATTAAAATAAGAAACATATTACAATATAAAAATACAATCTTCGATTAAAATAAGAAACCTATTAATTTAATAAATTAATTACTAATAAATAAGAAACTGATTATAAAATAAAAACATAATCTCTTATTAAAATAATAAATCTATTAATTTAATACTTGACATCTAATCTCTACAATTAATTTTTTATCGTTAAATTTTAAAATTAAAATATCTCTAAAATTATTATTTTTAAAATAATGAAATTAAAATAAGAAAAATATTACAATATAAAAATAAAATATCATATTTATTATTAAATTATAAATTGAAAATATCTATATAATTTGTTTATTATTAAAAGTACAATTGAAATAAGAAATCTATTGCAATGTAAAACCATAACCTCCTATTAAAATAAGAAATACATTAATTTAATTAATTAATAATATAATTTCTCATTATTAAATTATAAAAATAAGTTCAATTAAAAAAATATATGTGATACATAATCTCTATAATTAATTTTGATTACTTATTATAATAAAAAGATATATTGTAATCTAATATTAAAATAAATAAAAAGATATTTGTGACATTTAATCTCAACAAATATTTGTATTAAAACATATTACAATATTAAAACATAATTTCCTACTAAAATATAGGGGTGTTCGCGGTGCGGTTCAGATCGGTTTTTTCGTTTTTCACTTCAAACCGCGCGGGTTGGCGGTTTGGGAAATTAGAAACCGAAACCGCAAATTTGATAAGGAAAACCGCGACGGTTCGGGTTAGCGGTTTGGATTATAAATTTTTTTAAGGAAAGTTTGTGTGTTTTCACATATTAATTGAAGAGAAAAAATACTTAATATTTATACATTGCATATTGTCATATAATCATTAAATATCTTAATTTCATGGTTAAAAAGAAGAAAAATATAAAATAATATATAATTTGAACGCGGGTCGGCGGTTTAGGCGGTTCGGGTCGCGGTTTGAGTCAAAATTTACGGTTTTAGGCGGTTCGGGTCGCGGTTGGGTCAAAACCGCACACCGACCCGAAATTATGGTTCGTTTCCGATTGACTAGAAATTATTTTTAATTTTTTTTTCAAACCACACGTTGCGGTTCGGGTTGGTGCGGTTCGGGTCGGGTTGTGGTTTGACCTTAAACCGTGATCACCCCTACTAAAATACGAGACCTAAATAGCAGTCGTCCACAAAAGTTGATAATTTTTTAGTTTTTGGGTTTATTATTATCCTTTATTTTACATAAAATTATTTTTATAAGTTTTTTTATGAATTTTTTTAATTATTTGTTATGCTTCATAATGTTGAATCTAATTATTAGCTATTGCACAACGGCAGTCAAGATTTCATGTTCAATAACAGATTTAAACTTGAATTGAATAAATTACATTAAATTTCATTGGAGTTCATCCGAACGAAAATTAAATGATTTTAAAGTTATTTATAATTAATAATATGTTTTCAAATGAAAATATAAGACGAGAGAAAAACTCTAATGTGAATTAGAAACACTTTTTGAGAATTGATAGACAAACAAATGAGATATAAATATTAAATCTAAATAAATCAATTATCTCCCTTATACTATAAACCAAAATAGATAAACCCAAATAGATGCTGATCATTTACAAAATAAATACCTAAAATATTTAGTATAATATAAAATTATACTAAAAAATATGCTCAACCCGGGCTTACACTAAGTTTAATAACACTGCCTAAGGACTAAGGTGGGCTTAAAAAAGATAAATATTTTCCTCATTTCAATTGCTCGTAAATGGTTCGTTGTGGACCGAAAAATGCCAACCCTCTTCTTCTTTATTTCTCTTTTTTTTTTTTTTTTGGCCTGCTTTTGTTCCAGTGGGCGTCTTTACGATGCAAATCGCCTTTTAGACCAGTTTTTTATTAAAAAAAAAAAATTAAATTCGTCTTGGTTTCCCACGAATATGAGGTGTCATTTTATTATTGGATTTGAAAAAAAATTACACGTAGCCTCACCCGTACATTAGCACCTCGAATTATAAAAGTACACACTCACGGCTAAAATGATACAATGATAAAAGTTTATGAATTAAAGTATAAAATGTGTAAATAAAGTTAGGTAAAATTATACGTTTTTAAAATTATAGGGGGTCGGAAAATTTATAAATTTAAACCAACGATCCAAACTGATTTATTTAGATCAAATTTGGTTAGATCGGTTTAGGCTAAATCTAAACCTACGTCAATGGATCGGTTTAAATTTCACACTCAAAACGACTTTCCCTACCTAGCTTTTGAGCCCAAAAACGATGTCGTAGCTGTAGACTTGAGTTAAAATGGCAAATAGTTCATTTCCATCAGTAAAGGGAAACATGTCCCACCTCAATGGAATATAAGTTATTCATCAATCAACAGTCTGGGATCACATAGTTTTGACTTTTGACCAATTATATACACATTGTACACAAAGTAAAAACGTACATGCAAAAGGAGAGGAGAGGAAATATAGCCGGCACAAAGCCGGAAACGTTAAATCCAAGGTGAAGAGGTAAAAGAAAAGGGGCTGCAGCCGATGATGATGATGCTACCCAAATGTGTTTTCTCCGCTGTAAGTAACATAGAGAAACCCATCATCATCCTTCTTTTCATCGTAAATGGTAGACATTACTGCTCCTGCAGAAATAAAAGTACTTTAGATACCTCCAATATTAAACAATGTCATAGGAGAGAAGAGTGGGGGAATAGGCTTGCAATGCAATACCTGTGGGTGGCAGGATATTATCCACAAATATGAAGATTGCCTTTTCTGCACTAAGTTTAATTCTCTTCCGTATCACATAGACGAATTGACCCACTGTTAATTCGGCTGGGACTAAGTACCTGCGAGATTGCAACCATGTCAATCCACACAATTTATGACTGTTCATGCATTGATACCAAAAATGGATTGCCCATTGTGGAAATCCCAATCAAAAATTTATTGGCCCTCAAAATGGATAACCACTTAGTTTGGGGTACATGACAAGAAAAAGCAACCCACTTATAAGGACTAGACCACAGACAAATCTGAGTACTATACCAAACATAGGATAATAACAATGATGCTGATCAGGATCAAAATGAGTACTATTAGTGGCAATAAATTGGACTCTTGACCTCTGTCACGGTAACACAGAGAAAAGCTTTTGCACCACAAATCAGTACTCACTTTTTCTTGTCAATCGTAGGGATATCACTTCTCTCGGTCTTTTCCACGATCACCTACAAAGTGCAGTAGCAAGAGTTGATAGAAGTAAGATTGAGGGATACCATATATATTAAAAAATTGACGATGCCTTTGAAATAACGTGACACACTTTTAGCATGCATGGAGAAGAATAAGATGAAGTTCATGTAAAAGCCAGGCAAGAATTAATGGAAGCGATAACCATCACTGACACTAGTGATCAAATATTCACACGAACTTGAAAGAAGAGATACTGTTATCACAATAGCATACAACAAATAGCTAGAACTTGATTCTGTTTGCAAAGAAAATACTACTTTGGGCTCCAATCCAAAGGGTGCAGTTCAAATGAAACCCATTCTTCTATTAGCCCACGTCCAAATATTCTACACTAAACTACATTCACCAGCCAAGCAAATATGTTTATATGGATGCATTCCCATGAACCCTAACAGCCTTCTATAATAGAGTGATCTTGCCTAGACTAACACATACATCATATTTGGGGGCAAGCACAAATGAAACAAGCAAATGACTAAGAGACTGGATGTGTGACTATTCTCCACAGAGATAATATATTCAAAATCAATAAAATGGTTGGCAGATGTCCGGCATTTCGGCCAATGATTTCACATATTGAGCCAGAAAACAAATACTTACCAACTGTGAAAAATATAAACATCATTAAGTGAAATTTCTATAATTGGATTATGAAACCATTAGAAAGTATCAAGCAAATAAGCAATGAACTTCTAAAGCTCATATTTACATAATAAAGTGATCGTACTACACCAGACAATATCCTACAGGTGCTATAAGAAGTTCAATAAGTCACAAGATAGAGCCAACAAGATATTAAATGGACGATGCTACTTCGATGTACATTAACCAATCAAGAAAGAAGAATCAATGTCAAATCAGTGCATCATTTAATCTTTTTTTTGTGTGTGTGGAAACGTTGGAAACCCGTAGCCAAACCACCCAACCCGGGCTTAAGCGGATAGGTAAACCCCGGCTGGCTCAAACTCTTACCAGAAATGCACGCATGGACTCGAACTCAGGACTGACAAACAAGTCCTAAACCCTTTCCACCCAGGCGTGCATCATTTAATCTACCAATTCAATACTGTTAAAAAGCAATCAATTACAATAACACAACAACAAAAAATATAATAACGATCATGACATCGCATCAAGAATAATTAAAAGTAACGTTGGATTCTCACTGGAATTCTATCTGGGTATTTTTCCCTAATTCTTTCTGCCTCAGCACGCCTTTTTTCTGCAAATACAAAATTGATACGAATTAAATAATTAATTGGACTCTGATTAAAACATGTGAGCAAATTTTTAGGGCAAAAAAAAAAAAAAAACGCACCAAATTCATGCTCAATCTTGAAGCTGCTTTTAGTCATTTTCGTTAATTATACTGCAGGACAAGAACAGAACCCTAAGATCGACAATACCGAAATAAATACATAAATAAAGAATAATTAAAAAAAAAATGTCAATTGAATTAAACTAACAATGATAACCAAATCGAAAGGGTTAAAAGGGCAAGGAAATTCAGTCAATTATCAAACGGTGTAATTGGTTGCCGATAAAATATGAAACCGATAATTCAATTTCAGGAAACTGAGAGAAATTAAAGAACGACTTACAATTGAAAATTTGAAAGGAAGGATATGAGAATTGGTTGGAAGCACGGATATATATATATAATAAAGGAAAAACCCACCTTGAGGCCCCTGTACTCTCAATGGTTTTTACATTGCACCCCTGTACTAAATTTTCTACACATTGCACCCTTGTACTCTCAATATTTTTTACATTGCACCCCTGTACTAAATTTTCTACACATTGCACCCCTGCACTCTCAAAAAATTGACATTTCACCCTTATTTTAACGGCAAGTTAACAAAGTTGAGAAATATTCTGACATCACCCACCCTTATTTGTGTCATATATGTCTGGTTTAGGAAGAAGCACTTATGCTAAAAAGAGAAGAGCTAAAAAAATAAGTGTTTGCTATAAATGTGCACGCATGACATGTAATACTCGTTGTCGTTCTTTAGGAATGATGTCTGATAACCGTGAAACATCTTTGTTTGTTTTTTGTTGTTCATTAATAACACTCCAAGATCGTAGTTTTGATCTAATTTTTGCAATAAATTAGTTGGATTTTTGAATGTATCAGAATGAGCATAATATTTATGCGCCCTAACATATAGTTATGCGCCCTAGCATAATTTCAAAGTAAAAAAATTTGCTCAGTCCAATCCGAAATAAGGGTGGGTGATGTCAGAATATTTCTCAACTCTGTTAACTTGCCGTTAAAATAAGGGTGAAATGTCAATTTTTTTACAGTGCAGGGGTGCAATGTGTAGAAAATTTAGTACAGGGGTGCAATGTAAAAAACATTGAGAGTACAAGGGTACTGTGGACGCCGGAATTCGGCCGAGGTCCTCAATCAGAATTTGTAAGTTGGGGGCATTAGCGATCCTGCAAGACAAAGGTAGAATGAGCGGGAGTGGACTGCCCACCGGTGTGGTGGGTGCCGGGGGCACTCCGACGCCCAAGTCAGTAATATGAAATGAGCAGTAAATATGTAAATGTGAAAGTAAGGTTTGATGTTACCTTGAACTATTTTGGTGACCGTGAGGGTGGTGGTCGGTGTATAGGGGATGAAGAGCTCTAAGAGAGCTAGTGAAAGAGGGCATAGACTTGTAAGAAAGAAATGAAACCTCAATTGTAGAACTCTCTCCTCCTCTTCTGGATTTCGTTTCTATTTATAGATGAAAATGATCATCTTTGGTAACTGTGGTAGGTCCCATAAGGTGCTCGAATAATAGATAAAAAACTAAGGCAGGTGGGAATCATAAATTAGGTAAAGTGGAGGTGGTTGACCTAACTAAAAGCATTTGATTTGTGACCTAATTTGTCCACTAACTTGAAAATCTTTGGGCTTGGTTTCTTTGGGCTTTGCATACTTCCTGGGCTTTGAGGTAAAAGACGGTTTTTGCCCTCGGCCCAAATTTGGCCCATACAGTTTGTCCCTTACTCTCTAAGTCAAAGAATTTTTGTTTTAGAGAGTATATTTATCCGTGTCGTATGTATTACCTTCTGCCAAATGTCGTATCAAAATATATACAAAAACGTGGGTTTCTGTTTGCATGCATCTTAGCTTCTTGATTTATCTAGGGTCATGGAGTTCGTGTCTTTGACCGAACTGAAATAGAATTTCAGGAGTTCATGAGTCCAGGGGAATGTTCCTTGTCGACTGAACCAAACGGTAGTTCAGGTGTATGCTTTGACTCGACATGAGTCTAGGGGAATGTCCTTTATCGACTGAACCAAACGGTGGTTCACGAGTTTACTTGACTCGACATGAGTCCAGGGGAATGTCCCTTGTCGACTGAACCAAACGGTGGTTCAGGAGTTTACCTGACTCGACATGAGTCCAGGGGAATGTCCCTTGTCGACTGAACCAAACGGTGGTTCAGGAGTTCACTTGACTCAACATGAGTCTAGGGGAATGTCCCTTGTCGACTGAACCAAACGGTGGTTCAGGAGTTTTCTTGACTCGACATGAGTCCAGGGGAATGTCCCTTGTCGACTGAACCAAACGGTGGTTCAAGAGTTTTCTTGACTCGACATGAGTCCAGGGGAATGTCCCTTGTCGACTGAACCAAACGGTGGTTCAGAAGTTTTCTTGACTCGACATGAGTCCAGGGGAATGTCCCTTGTCGACTGAACCAAACGGTGGTTCAGGAGTTTACTTGACTCGACATGAGTCCAGGGGAATGTCCCTTGTCGACTGAACCAAACGGTGGTTCAGGAGTTTTCTTGACTCGACATGAGTCCAGGGGAATGTCCCTTGTCGACTGAACCAAACGGTGGTTCAGGAGTTTTCTTGACTCGACATGAGTCCAGGGGAATGTCCCTTGTCGACTGAACCAAACGGTGGTTCAGGAGTTTACTTGACTCGACATGAGTCCAGGGGAATGTCCCTTGTCGACTGAACCAAACGGTGGTTCAGGAGTTTTCTTGACTCGACATGAGTCCAGGGGAATGTCCCTTGTCGACTGAACCAAACGGTGGTTCAGGAGTTTACTTGACTCGACATGAGTCCAGGGGAATGTCCCTTGTCGACTGAACCAAACGGTGGTTCAGGAGTTTTCTTGACTCGACATGAGTCCAGGGGAATGTCCCTTGTCGACTGAACCAGATGAAGGTCAGGATAATCCCCATACTACGGGTCAAATGACCAGAGGAATTACAATATATTCTGACCAAATGAAGGCCAGGTCTTCTTTTTGACTATTCCTGAGTCAATGGGCATTGTTCCATATGGAGGATGTTCCATTGTCTTATGTATCAAGACGACCATACGTATTGATAAAGGTATAAGGGAGTCTACAAATAATAGATCTGATGAAAGTCTAAGAAGATTTCATTCTACAACACTTGAAAAAGTACATCAAAGTTTACATTACCCGATGAAGGTCCAAGAAAGTCTACACACTCCACTATACCTAATGAAGGTACATTGGAGTCTACAGATTCCGTATATGATGAAGATCCACATGGGTCTTCATTCTTCATTCTACATGATCTAATATGAGTCAATGAGGATCTTTACTCTACTAGACTTGAAGAAGGTCTAGGAGAGTCTTTCCTTCTCATACTACTAGTTCTGAAGAAGGTCCAGATACTACTGTCGAATGGACTATCAAACGGACCTGATGAAGGTCCATAAGGTACAGTTGGATGAACCTAATGATTATCTATGAGAATCTTCATACTACAAGACCTGATGAAGGTCACGAGACTACTGTCGAATGGACTTGATAAAAGTCCAAAGAATGAAATTACTTATTCTCTTAATGAGGATTTATGAGACTACGGTCGAATGGACTTTATGAAAGTCCAAAGAATTCATAACTCACTCTCCTAGACCTGATGAAGGTCCATGAGACTACAATAGATAAACTTGGTGAAAGTCATCAATGTCATCTTCATTCTACGAGACTACTGTCGAATGAAATTGTCGAATGGACCTGATGGAGGTCCATGAAGCTATGGTCAAATGAACCTAATGAAGGTCCATGAAGTAATAGTCGAATGAACTTTGATGTAAAGACTATATGAATTTTCATTCTACCTATCCATGATACTATTGTCGAATGGAACTGATAAAGGTCCATGACACATGGTCGAATGAACTTAATGAATGTTTATGAGAATCACCACTCTACTAAGCTGGATGAAGGTCTATGAAACTACAATAGATAAACTTGATGAAAGCTATCAATGTCGCCTCCATTCTACGAGACTACGGTCGAATGGAGTTGTCGAATGGACCTGAAGGAAGTCCAAGATGAGGTTTTATAAGACTACGGTCGAATGAACTTGTCGAATGGACTTGATGAAAGTCCAAAGAGATCATTACTCACTATCCTAGACTTGAAGAAGGTCCATGAGACTACAATAGATAAACTTGGTGAAAGTCATCAATGTCATCTTCATTCTACGAGACTACTGTCGAATGAAATTGTCGAATGGACCTGATGGAGGTCCATGAAGCTATGGTCAAATGAACCTAATGAAGGTCCATGAAGTAATAGTCGAATGAACTTTGATGTAAAGACTATATGAATTTTCATTCTACCTATCCATGATACTATTGTCGAATGGAACTGATAAAGGTCCATGACACATGGTCGAATGAACTTAATGAATGTTTATGAGAATCACCACTCTACTAAGCTGGATGAAGGTCTATGAAACTACAATAGATAAACTTGATGAAAGCTATCAATGTCGCCTCCATTCTACGAGACTACGGTCGAATGGAGTTGTCGAATGGACCTGAAGGAAGTCCAAGATGAGGTTTTATAAGACTACGGTCGAATGAACTTGATGGAAGTTCAAGGAGATCATTACTCACTATCCTAGACTTTAAAGGAAGCCCATGATACTACAATGGAATGAACTTGATGAATGTCAGTGAGAACCCTCACTTTACTAGACCTGATGAAGGTCCAAAAGAATATTCATATTACCTAACTTGATAAAGATTGGTTGTTTGGACCTAATGGATGTCCAATAAAATTTTCATTCTACTTGACCTGATAAAGGTCAGTGTACCGGTAGAATGAGCCTGATAAAGGTTCATGGTCTATTCCAATGCTTCCTAAGGTTTATGGGAATCCATCCATATAGTCTAGAGTGGATGATGGTCTCCATACGTAGTGTGGAGATGATTATCTTCCAACGTAGTATGGAAGAGATGGACGTCTATCAAGGTCATTACTAATCATACAAGATCTGAGAAAGGTCAATGATACTTTGACTTAGTCTGGAGGAGTTGATAATCATTCCAAGTAGTCTAGGAGATATGGATTTTTCCATGTAGCCTGAAGTTGATGGCCATCCACCTTGTTGTTTGGGAATCGAATGAACAAAATATTTTATCATCACATACATGTCGATTGTGACCACATGAGATGATACTATCAGTGTTCCTGAAATTAAAATTATTTGGAATATAGGAAGAACTCCATTCGACAATCATTGTGTTGTATCGAGTGGCTCATTCTTCAATTACTATTCACTATTGTATAATGGCTCAGTCGAGTGAGCAAGTTAGGTTGGTACACAAAGCTTTCTGTCCAATGGGAAATATGAAGATACATTATCTATATCCAATAGGGCCTATGTTTGTTGAAGATTATACTAACAAGACTCCAATGCACAACATGCCAAATAATAAAGTTTAGGGCCCATAGAGTAGACTACCAAGAATCCAATGCACATCATGCCAAATAATAAAGTGTAGGGCCCATTTTTGTTGATGAGTATACTAACAAGACTCCAATTTCCTACACTCCAAGCATAACACGTTGAGATTGAAAGGCATTCTGTTCCAGGAAAAATCACAATGTTTGGGTAGTATGCCAAACCACGTAGAAGTGGAGCATGGATATTATCCGATTAATACCAACTTTTCAACCACAATACTTGGACGAGGCCATTCCATGTAGCATGAAATACGCCCATTGAACAACATAACGTGAGTAATTATAGTGTGGCATAATAAGCAAAATCATGGAGTGTCATAAAATCATGTGGTGTAATAACTATTATAACTATTGTCTAACCATAATTATGTGCCTCTTGGTTTATCGTTTTGTGGCATAACTATTCACATGTACTATCTTTTCATGGACCTTCTTTGCAGGTGACTTTAGTTGTAAGAATTTTGCATATAGCTTTGGAGAGTGGGGCACTTATACTTTGTATGTAGTTTTGTCGAATGGGCTGTGAATCTCTATTGGCGTGTCAGTATGTTGGTTTGGTCTTTGGAGGGAATTACTTCTCAGGCGATGTGGGATTGGTTTTGTTTTACCCATTCTCTTGTCTTTCATTAAAATAATCAATGTGGGACTACTACTCAACAGAAATTCTTTTCTTTCGTTGGCTGAAGTTAGCCCAAAATCTCAGGAAAACAAGAGCATGTACGATGAAATTTGTTTTCCAATGTTCGATATAATCCTACATTGATTCATTCAAAACTGTAGGCAATATATTGATGATTTTTCAGGGCACTGTTACCATTTTTTACCACAATTCTACTGTTTGCAAATGATATATATCTGGATTTTTCTGTTAAATTATCCAGAATGGTACTGGCAATCCATTGCAAAATAAATACGTAGGCTTTGTAGCAATATTGGTTTTGTTGGTTTCTAATTAGGTCCCAAGATCATCAAACAAGCATGAACATATGTGTGAATACATCAAGAGAGGTAGCGGAATACTCACATCGATCGGTTGAGACGATTTGAAGACGAATGAAGCCACTTTGCTCACTACCAAGGACGCCCACTGCATGCAGTTCACTGCCCTCCATTTTCTGTTTTTGAGCTGCGAAACGGAGCTCCTAGCTTCGTCGGACGGATCCCGGCTCATGGGTGAACTTCCCTAACACCTTAGCAAGTTTCGTAAGTGTGCTAGCAATTGAGATTTTGCCACAAAATCCCACTCCAAGCTTCCCTATTGCTCACGGTTTTGATGATGAAAAACCAGTGAAGAAGATGCCCATTTGGACGTGAGAGATTAGTCTACGCACTATGCAAGCAGCAGCACATAGGCTCACGGGCTTATTGGTCATTGGTCTTGTTTTACATGGGCCGATTGATTGTGGTTCTTTGGCTTTATTGGATTATATGTTGGTTGCAGTTTGCTCCTTGTGTGATTAAAGAGAGATTGCTTTAAATTGCTCACGTGGCTAATGGATTAACAAAATTGGGCTTCGTAGCATGGTTATTTTCCACATGCGTGAGGTGTTCTTGCTCCGTGGCTTGGATTATGCATTAGGCCTAGTTCAACGTGTGGGCTGATGGATTTGTTGTGCTGCGTGTTGGGTTCGGCAAACACTCTGTTCGGCTTCAGCATGCTGGGTTGAAAAAGTTCTTGGTCTAGTTTGAGCATGCTACGCGATCGTGGAAAGAGAGTGGGCTGTTGGTTAGGCCTGCTTTTGTGATAATGGTTTCCTTTTGGAAGATAGTGCATGGCTTTTTTATGTTTGTTGAGCCACTGACGCTTGGTAGCTTGGCTGGATGATGCGTTTCGAATGGGTATGTTATGAGCATTTTTGCTTTATACATGGTCTCGGCTTTTGGGCTTTATGCACATGGGGGGCTGGTCTTTGGATTTCTTTGCAGTCATGAGAAGTCCAGCACTAGTAAGAAAGCATCATGTGATTATCTTGGCAGCCTTATTATTGGCCCCACTTTATCTCAACTCTTTATTGGTTATGAGGTTCATTTTGTAGAGTGAACTTTTTCATCAGCATCTAAGTGTAGCTTTGATGGAAGGAATTTGGGCCCAAACTAGAAGCTTTTCAATGTGGGATTTCGTCCCTTGCATGAGGCAGCATTTCACACGACCATGTGTTATGAGTATGGGTTGTTAGTTCGTGGGCTTTCATTGGATGTGAGTTGGCCATGTCAAGTGGCTTTCTTGAAGCATGCGCATGGATATGGCTATTCTACACGGCTTTATTGCTCGCTTGTATTTGGACTAGGGAAGTGCAATTTTTTTTTTTTTTTGGATTTGGGCTTATGGCGTGGACCATTTTGCAAGATTCTCTTCCATTGATGTATGGTCCCACCTTTACTTAAATAACGTACAATATATGCATATGTCACGTATGTAGGCTTTGTCGAATGGAATTAATGTTAGCCTTTCTCCATTCATGTCGAGTGAGACATTCACCTCATGTTGAGTGTAGTGTCGAATAGAGCATCTGCCTATGCCAAACAATCTGAGCTCCATATCGTATGAAATGTCCATCCATAAAATGGAGCTTTGGTGAGTGGTCTGCTATATTAGGTTGTGTGCATGTGATCTAGAATTTGGTTGTTGTTTGAAGCCATGAATAGTTGTGTTTTAAGAATCGTAGGCTGAGATAACTTTGTCTGCTATGAATCGCTAAGGCCCCACGGTGGGCGCCAAATTGTGGACGCCGGAATTCGGCCGAGGTCCTCAATCAGAATTTGTAAGTTGGGGGCATTAGCGATCCTGCAAGACAAAGGTAGAATGAGCGGGAGTGGACTGCCCACCGGTGTGGTGGGTGCCGGGGGCACTCCGACGCCCAAGTCAGTAATATGAAATGAGCAGTAAATATGTAAATGTGAAAGTAAGGTTTGATGTTACCTTGAACTATTTTGGTGACCGTGAGGGTGGTGGTCGGTGTATAGGGGATGAAGAGCTCTAAGAGAGCTAGTGAAAGAGGGCATAGACTTGTAAGAAAGAAATGAAACCTCAATTGTAGAACTCTCTCCTCCTCTTCTGGATTTCGTTTCTATTTATAGATGAAAATGATCATCTTTGGTAACTGTGGTAGGTCCCATAAGGTGCTCGAATAATAGATAAAAAACTAAGGCAGGTGGGAATCATAAATTAGGTAAAGTGGAGGTGGTTGACCTAACTAAAAGCATTTGATTTGTGACCTAATTTGTCCACTAACTTGAAAATCTTTGGGCTTGGTTTCTTTGGGCTTTGCATACTTCCTGGGCTTTGAGGTAAAAGACGGTTTTTGCCCTCGGCCCAAATTTGGCCCATACAGGTACAATGTATAGAAAATTTAGTACAGGGGTGTAATGTAAAAAACATTGAAAGTACAGGGATCTTAAGGTGGGTTTTTCCTATAATAAAAGCTTTTGTTGCAGTTGAAAGAATAGATAAAATTTGTAATATTTCACGTGACGTGTCAATGATATATACAGCCGATGTTTAGTCTGGACATTATTAATTAATAAATTCCGTATTTTGTGCGAGTTTAATATTTTTATAGATATTGATTTTTGTGAAAATTTATATTTTGAAAGTTCGGTTTTTCGCTAATGTTTGGATTATTGTATTTAATTATTTATGAATGTTTTAATTATTTTATTTTTTTTTTATGTTTTTATAGAAATGTATTTACTTGTATCAATATATTTACTTTCAAGAATCCTTCAATTTCATTGGTTGAAAAAAAAATAGACATATGAGTTTTTTTTTAATAAATCACTTTATAAAAATTGTATCATGTGAGGATTAGTACTCGTAAATTTAAGCATATTTAATTGTTGATTAATCACTGTTATGATATTATATTATAAAATTTTCATGATCTATTAATCTTGAGATAAGAAAGATAACTTTTAGTAGTTATAACTATGTATGAATTTACCTTTAATTTGATTCATTCATTCATGTAAATCTCTTTTAATTAAGGGAAGATAATTTTTAGTTCTTAAGATTAGATATAAATTTACCTTTTTATTTTGATTATTTCACTCATATAAATATCTTTTACCTATTTAAAACTGAATTGCATGTATTGAAATGGTGGTGTTGGTTGTTTCTCATGCCTATGAGCATAAAGTTTTATTCTATATATATTTCCATACCTATAATTAGACCCGGCCACGGTTCCGGTTCGGAACCGAAACCGAACCGGATGGAACTGTAAGGTTACGGTTCCATCCGATTCCGATTCCAAAATCGGAACTGAACCGAACCACCAAACGGTTCGGTACGGTTCCATAAAATTTGGAATCGTAACCTTAAGGTTTGGTTCGGTTCTGGATCGGTTCCGGTTCCGAACCGGAACTAAACCAATTTTTTTATTTTTTCCCTAAAAAAATAGAGAACCAAACCGGAACCGAACCGAATTTTTCGGTTCGATTCCACGGTTTCAAAAAGCTAAAACTGTAGATCCGAACCAAACCGTGGCCACCTCTACCTGGAATCTTCCCAATAAATTTTATAATTAATTACTGCAATGGAGTAAATGAGAGGCAAATCCAAAAGATTTTGTGATAGCAGGTGGTGATAGCTTTGTATTAATAATAATATTTTGTACCTTCTTTTTATTAGAAATATGATAGTTTAGTTGTCTTCAATAGACGTGGTTCGGTGATGTAGGGTTAGATGTATAATTTTCAGGTCTTGGGTTGGAATTAAGGAAGTGCGTTTCTTGTAAGAGTCTGAGACAGCCGGAGGTTTTATTTGCTCCGCTTAAACCCGAAAAATGGTGATTTGCCAGTTGAGTTCCAACGATTTAAAAAATAATAATAAAATGATAGTTTAATTTAATATTTAATTAACATAATTTTATTAGATTAATTCGGAATCAAGCCCAATGCATGTTAATTGACATTACATGGGCCTACACATATTCAGTCAATTATCAAACGGTCTGATTGGTAGCGGAGAAAAATATGAAACCGACAATTCAATTACAAGAAACTGAGAGAAATTTCAATACTAAGATAGAAATTAAAGAACGACTTACAATTGAATATTTGAAAGGAAGGATAAGAGAATTGATTGAAAGCACGGATATATATATATAATACAGTTGAAATAATAGATAAATCATAAAATTTGTAAAATTATTTCATGTGACGTGTCAATGATATAGACAGCCGATGTTTAGTTGACATGATTAATTAATTAATAAATATTTGTTTCTAATTATTGTGTTGTAAATGATATTGTATGTATTGCTTGGTGCATAAGTAGGGGTGTTCACGGTTCAATTACAGTTAGAAATCGTAATTGAATTAAATCGTATGGTTCGATTATGGTTAATCAATTTTTACCTTTGTTGACGGCGGATTTTGGTCTCAGGGTAATATTGGAATATCACTCCCGAAGAAACCCTCCCTCAATAGTGAATTACTTTGGTTATGGGGGACAAAGGCAAATTTAACAAAAAACAGATAAACACACCAATCAACAAGGAGATTTAACGTGGTTCGGTGGATTTGCTAACCCACCACTTTAACTGAGAAGTGAATTACCTTTTTTACCCATGTCGTGCTGCTTAAATAACATAGTGTCTAGAAAACACCATCAACATCTGTCCCCTAGTTCTCGGTTCCAACGAGTATGCAAGTTGGTGCCGGAAACTATATAAAGATGGCATGCTGATTTGCTCTGTTGGAGGTTGGTCTGATGCTGAGAAATGTTTTGTCGCCCCTTTTCAAGCGTTTTGTCATGAGACACGCGACAGTCACGTCTGTTTAAATGCCCATCAAATCATTTTTAGGGTTTCTTCTAAGTTCGACACTTGTCAAACATCCGTTATGTTCCCGCCAAAAAGGAAAACGAATCGACCGTGTCGAGGCGTCTTTACAGTGCGCTGATCTCAACAGTCTGTTCAAATTTGGCAGACCTCTTTTGCAGTCGACACTTGGCGTTCATCCGGGTTCCTTCTGTTGATCCAAAGGTCATGAGCCCCCTGGTCATGACTATAAGAAGACGAGGCTTTCACTGTTCAATCTTTTTTGCAATTTCTCCTTCTTTCCCGAAAGTATCTCTGTGAACTGCTTAATTCAGTGTTCTCGGAGTTCAACCGTGGGCTCTTTTCTCCGCTGCGAACATAAGGAACGGGCAAACCGTACTGCACAATCTCCGGCTTTTGAGAAACAACAAGTAAGTCTTCTGAACGATCTCTTCTCTTTCTGTGTTTTGTGAATCATGCTCTATTTGCTGAATGTTGTTGGGGAACGTCTTAAGAATTTGTTGGATTTTGCTTTAGGGCGCTCTTTAGAACCCACCTGTTATTAGAAATCTGAGTAGTTTCTTAGTTATAGACTGACTTCCCCTTCCTTTTTTGTTTTCCGGATGTCAGGGATGTCTGGCAGCAGTTCTTCCCCTGAAAAGCCTGCTAAAACCTCAACTCCCCCTGCTGAGGAGCTCTCCTCGGGCTCAGGGGCACCTAGTGTAGAAGACCTTGATATTACCCCTACTCCTTCTGAGGTCGAACAAGATTCCTACCATCAAAGGGTTCCTCGGAAGGATCCAGAGCCCGGTGATCTTGGCTCGTCTGCTCTGGATATGAACCGTCCTTCCAAAATAACTGAAAATGACCTTGCACTACTCCGACAGCGATATGATATTCCGATAGATATCGCTCTTGAAGTTCCCGGCCCGATGGATCGCGCTAGTCAACCTGACGAGGGTTCGGTGGCACTTCTTCATGCATTTTTCGAATGTGGACTACGGCTGCCGATGCAGCGTTATTTTGCTTGGATGCTGGCTGAGATGGAGATTGCCCCCTGCCAATTGAGTTTAAATAGTTGGAGGATTCTGGCCGGCATATATGTGGTTTGGCACGGGGCAGGTTTAGGTGTACCTTATTTGGAAGAGGTGAAGAGATTATATCGTTTGAAGTCCAACCCAAAGACCCACTACGGTTGGTGAAACATTTCTCAGCATCAGACCAACCTCCAACAGAGCAAATCAGCATGCCATCTTTATATAGTTCCCGGCACCAACTTGCATACTCGTTGGAACCGAGAACTATGGGACAGATGTTGATGGTGTTTTCTAGGCACTATGTTATTTAAGCAGCACGACATGGGTAAAAAAGGTAATTCACTTCTCAGTCAAGATTATTAATGCCGACCCGATCATTAAAAGAGGCAAACAGTAAGAGACCGAGCGCTTGGTGATTGGTAACCGATCACTTTTCCAGATAAACCGGGCACTATCAAGTCGGCAGAAGCATTCTCAGCATAAAAGACTATCATGACCGACCTCATGAAGACCGACCAGACAGGCGAGATGTACTCAAGATGACAATACCCTATTCTTGCAGATAAGATAAAACAAACTGTTCTACTCTCACGAGGAAATGAAGTCAGAATCCAATAAGGAATAAGAAAAGTGAAAGCAACGTTGGGTTAGGAATCCTTACAAGAGGAGAAGATTAAATTCAATTAGGATTCCTTATGCGAATAGGAGTCTGATTTCTGTACTATTATAAATAGGAGGGCAGGGTATGTGTAAAAGGCATCAAAAAATTAGTGATCTGAATCTTCAAGCTCCGACTTGTAGAGACCCAAGAAGAGTGTTTAAGTAATAAAAGTACCATCTTTTTTGTGTCCGTGGACGTAGGTCGGATCCAAATCCACCGAACCACGTTAAATCTCCTTGTTGATTGGTGTGTTTATCTGTTTTTTGCTAAATTTGCCTTTGGTCCCCCATAACCAAACAAATTCACTATTGAGGGAGGATTTATTCGGGAGTGATATTCCAATATTACCCTGAGACCAAAATCCGCCGTCAACAACCTTAAAAAATTATATAAATCGGAATCAATTACGATTACGGTTACGAATTTATGTAAATCATAACTAAACCATATGTGATCTTTTCGGTTACGGTTTACCCTAATCAAACCGGTCAAATCGATTCGGTTACATAACCGTGGCCGGGACTATGCACAAGTATATTTACCACAAAAACCTTGCCACGTCATGTTAGTATTATTATTAATTTATTATATATATATATATATTATATATATATATATATAATATATATATATATATATATATATATATATATATATATATATATATAATATATATATATATATATATATATATATTATATATATATATATATATATATAAACGCAAGTGGTGTTTTATGTAAATATAAACAAGAAATTAGGTTATTTCGCAATCAAGCCCAATGCATGTTAATTGACATTACACGGGCTTACACATATTTGTTTGGAAAGAATGGGTTTATTCAGAATTTAGATGGGTGAAAATAGAATCTAATCATATGGACTTCTTTGCCCAATTAAAAAAAGTGGCTTACTGTTGAAAAATATCTTAACATGCATTAGATTATTTTATTTATTATTATTATTATTATTATTATTATTTTTTTTTTTTTGTAATCGTTAAAAATCTCGCCGCCAAATTATCTTTTTATGGGTTTAAGTAAAACATCTGATTATCACAAGACACAAGCTATTACAGGAAATGCATTCCCTAAGAGATATTGAGTTCTACACCACCAAATCACGACCCAAAGACTTATTCATTGGATTACAACAAAAAAATAATAATTTACGAAGGTACAAATCCAGTTAAAAGACATGCATTCGATTCAACATTTTCAGTTCAATTAGAAGGTGACAAAATATGAGAATAAAAATCTAGAAGCACTGAACAAACAACGACCAAAGGTTTATGAATTAATACAAGTCAAATATGTATAATATATGTTCAAATTTAACAACAGATGCATGTATTTGTATCAATTGAACTGAAAAGATCGCCAATCTCTAATTGGCGGCCGATGAGTCACGTAGTTGGCCCATTTTCTCTTATAGATTATCAATTTTCTTCCATATACCATGTGGTCCAATGCATAATTAATAGTTTTTATTTTCCCATGTAGTTTTTTTAATCATGGCTTGCCACCCCAATAAAATAAAATAAAATAAAACATGTTATTGGGAATCGATAATGATTAATGATCATCATAAAATCTTCCCAGAGATTGTTATGTTATGAGTTTGGGGTAGAAAGTTAGATCTTCATATAGATTACTTTTCTTCTTGTTTCATTTAATTATGAGTTTGAATTTTGAAAATAATATCTCATACTTCATGAAGTAACAAGAGTAAGGTTACCTTCCTGAAAAATAAATCGGGTCCTGGAAACAGTCTCATAACAAATATGGGTAAAAATCATACGTGGTCATGAAAATAATTGACATTTTGAACTAGTTGAGGCATAAATTAGGACTATATATGTTACAAGTCAATGATAATTTGATTTTATATTTTATTATTATTTATTAATAGATGGTCAATTTTAAGAATTTACATATGACCCAAAAAATTTACGACAACTCATGACCACCCTTAAATAAATCTGATGTACATAAACCTACTTATAAGAAGAGTATTATACATCCGATATAACTTTATTTTTTCTTATAATCATGAGAAAACCTTGGACTTCAATAATAAAACAAAACTAATGAATGAATGAGTTAATGTTGCCTCTCTCTTTTTTTTCCTTTTAAGTATTGGTTTGGTTTTCTAGAGTAGGAATTTTTTGTGCTTGTGTTGCTTGATGTGTGGGGTGGCTTGAGATGAGAGAAAATGACTTGTGAACTAAATTGTGATCACCAAATAAAAGTAAAAATAAGAAAAAGGAAAGAAAGTCATTGTCCCTGATTGTGTGGTTTGGTGTAATATGACTTATAATCATATTTTGAGGTATTGAGTTCAAATGCAGTGAGTGCGTTTCTTATAAGAGTCTAGAATAGTCAAAAATTTTATCTGCTCTATTTAAGCCCGAAAAAGATGATTTGACGGTGAGATTTCAACGATTTAAAAAAAAAAGTGATTATAAAAACTTTGAAAATTTTGAATACCAAAGTGTGTTTTTGATTTAGGTCACTTTACACTTCATATGAGAGAGAAATATAAACTTGTTGTTAGGGTTCACATGGGGACTATGAGGGTGGTGATAAACAAGAGCCTTTTTACTCACTGACATGTCCAAATCATGGTTTCCTAAACAGTCCATAGCAAACCTAAGCATGTCCCCTTCTTTATTTTCAAATTAATGCCCAAAATTTTAATCTTGTCTAGACATCCAAACTAACCCCACTTCTTTATTTTCCAATAATGCCCTTACCACTTTCATTTTCACTTCAATTCTCTCATCTATTCCTAGTAAAGTGTTAGGTTAGAGAGGGAGAAAATGTGACATTTGCAAATTTAGACTAAGCCAAGCCTATATTGCCTCCAAGAGTTGAAATGATAGAAAATACAAAAAATGAATAAAATTCAATAAATAGTACATATTATAAAAAAAAGAATAGAATTGTATTAAGTTTCGATAATCAATGTAAAATTTATCATTTTTTAATGAAAATTCACAAAATTGTGCTTATAACATGAAAGATCATATAATATTAAATCAATATATTTCAAATAATAATATTGTTGATCTCCAAAATAAAATATGTATAATTAAATATTTATCTAAACTCATAGCATATCATGCTTTTATATTACTACTATTATGGGTGAATAAATTAATGGTTGGATTGGATTAACGTAAAAAATAAACTTCAATTTGAAAAATAGAAGATGATACTAAGACACGACTCATATTTTAAAATTTGATCCGATAAATTTGATATATTAAACCTAAATAACTTGATTCCATTTTTGAGCACCACTAATAATTATGCTAAAAGATTATGTTAATCTATCATGCAATCAACATTTACTTAATTATTGGCAGTGAAAGAAACCCCACAAAAGTGATTTGTGAACTTATTTTTCAAACGATAATGAAAGGAGAGGCGACCGGCGAGGTTATAAATGTAAATTCAATTAAGCCACTTGTAATTTGGTGGCCTTGTCCCCATATTTGTTGATCAAAAATAAATGTGTTATATATATATATATTTATATATATCACTTTGTTGTCTTGCTTTTCATTATTTATTAATTAATTAATCCAACTATTTAATGAATTTTTTTTTTTTTCATCATGCATGCAACTGTTGCAACGTTTCGTGTTCTCAAGGATGTGGTATATCATGTGCCCGGTGTATATGTCATCTCTCTCACAGCAAGCGGGTTCCATTAAGGGATCAGTTTGCTCATATAGATCCATTTATTTATTGATTATTGATCTAATATTCAATATAAACCAAGCTTAATATTGGATTTTAACTCTTACTTTTTTTTTTTTTTTTTTTTTTTTTTTTTTTTTTTTTTTGAAATCGTTGGAAACCCCGCCACCAAACCACCCATTTTTGGGCCGCGGCGCAGGTAAAACCCCCGGCTGCCCCAGGCTCTTACAAGAAGTTGCACCCCCTGGATTCGAACCCAGAACCTCAAGGTGAGATTCTGGACCCTTCACCACCAAGCCACACCCCCTTGGTAGCATTTTAACTCTTACTTGATAGCATATAAAAAGATTATCCACAAAGGTTCATGATCTTATCTTGAGGTTATAGGTTCAAATTCAGGGAGTGCGTTTTTTGTAAACGCCCGAGACAATCAGATGTTTTACCTGCTCCGCTTAAGCTCGAAAATGA
The DNA here is from genome assembly GCA_019454045.1 of Zanthoxylum bungeanum. Classification (NCBI taxonomy): domain Eukaryota; kingdom Viridiplantae; phylum Streptophyta; class Magnoliopsida; order Sapindales; family Rutaceae; genus Zanthoxylum; species Zanthoxylum bungeanum. The sequence goes on from SKCR01029800.1 coordinate 122,044, forward strand.
TGATTTGATGGCAGGATTTCAAACGATTCTAAATATATATATTTATATTATAAAGCACAATGGTGTGTGGGAAATAGAGTGTAACAGATGGTTAGGATTAAGAGAAATAATGTATCAAAATACTATCTTTATGTGTCTTAATTGGCGGTTCAGATCATTTCATTATAATTTAATGGTTGATAAAGAATCATTTCATTATGGGATCTCTATAAAAATGGAAAATGAAAACTACCTAATAAATTGAAGAATAAAATCATTTATTAATGGAAAATGAAAATTACCAAATAAATTAAAAAATAAAATCATTTCATTATAAACAAATTAAATAACATAATCTTAATTTCTCTGTAAATTATGTAATACCGTGCCGTAGACACATGTAAACACCAGTATATATATAAAAGATTAGATATTTATTTTTAGACTGCTCAAATGTTGAGCCAAATCATAAAATGTTTCTAAATGAAATTTCATATTTATCTCTTCAATATTATCTATTACCTTATCGCTTTAATAATATTATATATATATATTTTATATCATATTATCATTATTACTAATAATTTATCCGTTAAAATAATATAATCACACAGTATACCCAAAATTTAATTAAAATAATATAAACACACTTTTATTTAAAGAGTTTTTTTTAAGGGATTTAAACTTTGCATTCGTCAATTTAACAGCAAATAGATGTGAAGAGAATTTATACGAGTCTTTCGAAGTATCTAAATCTATTCTTTATCGACCATACCATATTGAATATTCAAGAATGTAAAAATTAAAAAACTTGAATTTGAGTTTTCCCCATCCATTATTTTTAAAAATATAAAATTAATCATAATTTATTTAAGCCTATGTATGCATTTGGAAAACAATATTGACATATAATATATATTAACTTATAAGTTTTGAAGCAAACTTTGAAATATTAGACAACATTCAAAAAAAAATTTATATTGTGATATTATAATTTTATAAATATTGTAAATATTTAATATAATATCGAAACGTTAACGTTAATGTTATATTACGACGCTGTATCAAACACTAAGCGTTAAAGAATCGGTGTTTTATTTTATTTTATTTATTTTTTATGTTATTATCAAAAAGTTTAACTGTTTAAGGAAAAATAAAAAAAAAAATGTACAGGTAAAAAAAAAAAAAGAAAAGGAAAAAGAAAAAACCTCGATCATAGCCACAAATTTACGATGGGGAAAAAAATATCACAACCGTCAGATTCAGTTTCGAAAACCAGGCCATCAGAAGATGTTTCGCTGTAATTACTAGAACGCCCAAGTATTTTAAACATTCTTTGCGAGTCTTGAACTGAACAAGCAAGGGTACTTTAGGAATGTCAGTAAATTACAAAAAAAATCCATCTGAGCCAGTTAACCTTTTCTCTGCATCATTGGTCTCTGCAAAAGAAAGCAATAAAACCAAAGAGCATTCAGAATGACAACTTCACGCTCTTCAACGGAGCGTGAACCGCACATCACCAATGAAGATGCAAATCCACGCGACAACTTCAAAAATAAGGTTAAAATTAATAAGGACAATAACACATGGAACCCTTTATGTTTTATAAAATAACAACATAATTTATCTCTTTGTATAAAATAGATCTTTAATCCATTTTGAGATCCTAAAATGTCAGAACGAGTATGTAACCAAGGACGAGTATAATTGTATCACGAACTAAATTATAAATTTAAAGTCAACACGAAGCTTCATAAGCAAAAAAAAAATGCACATAATAAGAGAAATATTACAAGTCTTATATGAAAAATAATATAAAATCGTAATAAAAATATAATATTAAAAATTAAATGAGTAATAATACCAGTAGTGACAAAATGATAACATGAACAGTTAGACTGAAACGATATCATTGATCATGTAAGTGTTGTAGTTTTAGTCTTAATTTTGTCATTATCACGTTTGTGGATAATAGTATAAAATTTTGCCTCACATTCCACGTCACAAGGTGGAGGCAAACTTATAATTTAGGAGTAATTTGATTACTTATAGTTGTCTGTCGCCAACTTATTAGCTTAAAATTATATTTTTGATAATTTCGATTAACGAAAAAAATAGAATTTCAATCTCGTGCTCATCTTATTTTATCAATTATTTTAGATTCTATATAAAAAATTATAGATTCTATCTGTTATGTAATTTTTTTTAATAGAAATATTATATAAATGTAGAATGGAGGCAAATTATTTCAACAATGTAGTTGATTATAGAAATATAGAATTAATATAATTTTTTTGGGACTTCGCAAGTCCACGTGATATGTAAATTAACATGAAAAATAATTTATGTCATTCAATTCAAACTCAAGCAAAAAAGATTATTTAAGTAGATGTCAATTAAATGATAAGGATAATAAAAAATATTGAATTCCGATTATAATTTTGAATCTTATATCATCTGATATAATATTTAGGATAATTTTTTATTCTGAATAAAAAATTTGATTAGAGATTTGAGATAAAAAAAATTATGATAATCCCTATTTAAGACATGATTGGGATCAAGTGATAGACCCATTTGAAACAAATTCACAAATTTTATATTTTTTGGTTGAAATCGATTATTGGAAAATTTTTTCTTAAAAAAAAATCGTTAATTTTTTGTAATGTTGCTACGCGCTAAATATTGGCCGTGGGAATGGTAAGAGTGACAGAAACCCCTAGCCGAGAGATAATTACGTCAACAGACAAAAGCCACATAAAAGAAAATTATTATAAATAAAAAAGAAAAAAAAAACCAGAGAGAGAGAGAACGAAGGGCACTTACTACTTTTATGTATTGCACGCATCCATATGTACAAAGATCAAAGAAAATAAGAAGAGTGGAGGAACAAAAGAAAAAAAAACTTCATGCATCAACAAAAATCACCCACAAATCCAGAAGAAGAGCAAAATAAAATAAAAAATGGTGCTGTTGAGTTACTACTACTACTGAGCTAGCAAAGGGGAGGAGAGTGAGCCAGCCAGCCAGCCAGCCAAGCCAGTCAATGAAGTCTTGAGCTGTGAGTTTATGCATGTACTTTTCATTGTATTAAATCTGATTTGGTTTTTTCTGTTTGCTTTGTGTCTTGTTTCTAGTGTACAAACTAACTCATTTAATTGTTTTTTTTTTTTTTTTAAATTTCTTGTAGGCTTACTGAACATTTGGAAACTGGAGAGTTTTTTGATTCTGGGTTTGTTGTGGGTAAATTTGTTGCTGAGTTTGTTAATAGATGAGGGCCATGCCCCTAGCCTTTGAGGATTTTCAAGGGAAGGGGGCGTTAGATTTCTATTCTTCTTCTTCTTCTTCTTCAGATTTATTACTATTACAGCAACTGCAAAAGCAAAAGGAAGAACAAAACTGGCTGCTCAGCAACAGCAACAGGGCAAGTAGTACTACTGAGCCCGTATCAGTTCTTGATAAGCGAAGAAGTCCAAGCCCACCAACGTTATCTTCAACGCTGTCTTCCTCTCTGGGCGGAGGAAACACCGGCGGTGGTGGAGGCGGAGGCGGAGGCTCCTCCACCACCGACACCACGGCAAAAAATGTCTCCGGCAACACCCCATCAGTGCTAGAGAAATGTGGAGGCTTGGGTATGGAAGATTGGGAGAGTGTGTTGTCTGGTTCACCTAATCAAGAGCAGTCAATTTTAAGGCTTATGATGGGTGATATTGATGACCCATCTCTTGGATTAAACAAGATTTTGCCTCAAGATATGGAATATAATGCTGGTTTTGGTGTTGTGGATCAAGCTAGTTTTGGCTTTGAGACACCTTTTACTAGTAGCAACAATTTGGTCACCAGCAGTATTGACTCTGGTTTTGGCAACAATGCAAGGCTTGGTTCTGTTTCTAACCAAGGTCACATTTTTTCATCAGCAGCTGCTAATCTTTTGCCTCCAAGTGTTCTTCTTCAACATCAACCAGTTGAACCTTTGGATGAGAAGCCACAGATACTCAATTCTCAGCTGGTAATGAATCAGAATCAAGCTCAGTATACTCAAAATCCAGCTTCATTCTTGCCACTTTCATATGCTCAAATGCAAGAGCATCAACTTTTATCATCAGCACCACCCCCTCCAAAGCGCCTTAATCTTGGGAACAATCAAAATCAAAAGGTTCCGTTTTCAGATTCGGGGCAACAAGAGCTATTTCTCCAAATACAACAGCAACAACAGCTTCAATTGCTTCAACAAAGACAAACGATGGGCGTGACAGCAACAGCAACGAAGCAAAAGATGGTAAATGATGAATTGGCGAATCAGCAGCTTCAGCAGGCGTTAATTGACCAAATTTTCAAGGCCTCAGAGCTGATCGAAACGGGTAATCCTGTACTCGCGCAAGGGATATTGGCGCGGCTCAATCACCAGCTCTCTCCTTTTGGTAAGCCTTTTCAAAGGGCTGCTTTTTATTTCAAAGAGGCTTTACAGTTACTTCTCCACATGAATATGAATAATTCAAGTGCAGCTTTGTCCGGTTACAGTATCATTTTCAAGATTAGTGCTTATAAATCTTTCTCTGATTTCTCACCGATTCTTCAGTTTGCTAATTTCACTTGTAACCAAGCACTTCTTGAAGCCTTTGAAGGGTGTAATAGAATCCACATTATAGATTTCGATATTGGATATGGTGGGCAGTGGTCTTCTCTTATGCAGGAGCTTGTTTTGAGAAGCGAAGGTCCGCCTTCGCTTAAAATCACTGCATTTGCTTCTCCTTCCACACATGATGAGCTCGAGCTCAGCTTCACTCAAGAAAACTTGAAGCACTTTGCAAGTGAAATCAACATGCCATTTGAGCTTGAAATTTTAAGCCTCGAAGCTCTGAATTCAGGTTCTTGGCCACTGCCTCTCCGGGGATTAGAAAACAATGTAACTGCTGTGAATCTCCCAATTGGCACTTTCTCGAATTTCCCAGCAACCTTTCCTTTGGTGCTTCGCTTTGTAAAGCAACTTTCACCCAAGATTGTTGTTTCTCTGGATAGAGGTTGTGACCGAACAGATGCCCCATTTCCTCACCATATGATTCATGCCCTTCAGTCATACTCAGGCCTGCTTGAATCGCTCAATGCTGTCAATATGAATTTGGATGCCTTGCAGAAGATTGAGAGATTCTTGATTTGTCCTAGTATTGAAAAAATTGTATTGGGACGCCACCGCTCTCCTGAGAGATTGCCTCCTTGGAAGAGTCTGTTTATGCAATCTGGGTTTGCTCCATTGACATTTAGTAACTTCACCGAGTCCCAGGCTGACTGTCTGGTGCAGCGAACTCCTGTCAAGGGTTTCCATATTGAGAAGAGACAGTCCTCACTTGTTCTCTGCTGGCAGCGGAAAGAGCTCATATCGGCCACTGCTTGGAGGTGCTGAGAAGTAGCAGCTGAATATTGGTTGCAAAGGTGCCTAATAACTGCTTTAGCTTATTATGATCGTTTTGAATTTTCTTGTTTGTGGATCTCTTATGCTACTTGTCTATGTGCTTTAGGTTTATTGTTTCCAATCAAGAAACCGAACATATTAGTAACTGGATGATGCATGCCTTTAGTACATTCTTATTTTTTTCCTGTTTCTTAACCTGGTTATGGGTTCTTCTTTAATTGTGTGCTAATTATTTGTTGCAACTTGACAACAAGAGTACAAATTATGGAACAAAGAAGAATTTGATTCTTCAAAACCTAGTTTCCAAACTAAAAGTATACATACGTAATCTTAAGTCAATTCTCTAGAAGCTATCGCTGTATTTACAAATTACAACCCTGGCCTTATAAGATCATTTGAGTGGCCTTCTTGGTAGCAACTTAGGAACAGAATCCTAGCTAGTGCTAGTTTGTCAATATATGTATATTCGGCATCAAAATACTACATATTACACATAGTATGCTGCTGGCTTCAGCTCAATACCCATTTGAAGCTCTCGAGAATAGGATGATGTCTCAACTTAGGATTATAATCGCGTAGTCGTAGAGAGAGTAAGACACAAAATTTTTTGCAGTTCAGCAACATGCCTACGTGCACCGTTGTGCTGCTGCAAATTTTACTATAGGGTTACATCACTCGTTGAAATAGAAATACTGATCGTAATACTTGTATTTTTGAATATTATGGTTAGTATCTAAACAAGTATGAGCCACTTTCGAAAAAAGTCACTAGCTAGTTGGTCAATGCATA
>SKCR01029801.1:0-324533 GCA_019454045.1 Zanthoxylum bungeanum
GATTTATTCTCTTCTGAATTGGACTTCATTGGCATTGACGAAACTTACAAAGAATAAACAACTTATATCATTTAAAAGTTGGAACTTTTTCCCCATCAATCTATTTGGAATTCCGAAACAAACAAAAAATATAAAAGAGAGTTATAAGAGTTTGAGATTTTCGAACCACCCTTTTGTGGTTGTGTTCAAATTCAGATGGGGTAACTCATAAACTTTATAAAGAACAAAGTAGTGTAATTGGTTTTCTAACAGTAAAACATCTCTCCTAACTGTATCTAACCTCCAACCAAATTGAAACAACTATCTTTTAGTTTTACGCCATCCATAAATTCTTAATTTGTGATTCGATAAAGAAAATGGAATCAAATAATATTATATTTATAAATTGTTCATTATTAAGACACTCAACTTTACTGATTTGTTGATATAATTTTCTAACACGTTCTTTCATTAAAATTATTTGATATATTTTTGTTAACTTTTCACCATCATAGTCCATAAAAGGATATAGATATGCTCATTTCAGCAATCATTATGAAATGGTTGAATCGAGATTTTTTGGGGCGTAAATGTCTCTATGTTTAAGTTTTGAATAGCTTTATGATTTATGAACCATATAAATGTAAAGTAGTTCGGGGTTACAGTGAGATTATTAAAAACTATTCTCTCTTTCATGTGACAAAAACATAAATCATTTCTAAAAGAATTCAATTGGTCAAAGGATGTATATATTGATATATTTGTGCTATATTTAAGAGTGTAAGAAATTCAGATATAACAATAAAAACAATCGGTCAAAGAAGTGAGATAGTCAAGGATGTATATGGATATATTCGTGTTATTAAATCTCATGCAAACATTAAAAATACAATAGTTAGCCCGTTATGAAATTTAAAAGAATAAAAATTGTAGTGGTTCATTTTTAAGTAAAATTTTATTCATTTTTATATAAAAACAATATAATAATTTTTTTTTCAGTTCTAAAACACATTCTTTTTTCTCTAAGAAAGCCATATTGAATTTCTTATATATACTAGATATTGCATGTGCCTACGTTATAAAATTTATCGTATGATCTATCATTGTCATTTTCAGAGAGATTTTAGAATTATGTTCTTTGATTTGTTTGGTAATCTACAATTGCCATTTTCATAGAGATTCTATAATGAAAGAATTTTGTTATTTGATTTGTTTGGTAACCTACAATTGTCATTTTTAAAGAGATTTCATAATGAAAAAATTATGTATCAGCCATTAGATTATAATGAAATTATCTGAACCGCCAATTAAGTCACATAAACATAAGCATTTGGATACATAATCTCTTTTAATCATAATCATTCGTTACATTTTTTTTTCTCACACACTATTATGCTTTATTATATACTAGTGTGTGCCAGTGCCTACGACACGATATTACAGAATTTACAGAGAGATTGAGATTCTGTTATTTAATTTGTTTATAATGAAATGATTTTATTCATTAATAAATGATTTTATTCTTTAATTTATTTGGTAGTTTTCATTTTCCATTTTTATAGAGATTTTTTAATGAAATGATTCTTTATCAGCTATTAGATTATAATGAAATTATATGAGTCGCCAATTAAGCCACATAAAGATAGCATTTGGATACATTATCTCTCTTAATCTTAATCATCCGTTAATCTATTTCCCCCATTGTGTTTTATAATATATATATATATATATATATTAGAAATTGAGATAATAAAAATTGAAGTGTCTTTTGAAGTTGAATTTTATTTTATATTACAAGAAAACTATATAATATATTTTTTAAGAACTTATAATAGTGGGAATATTTATACTCTAAAAATTATTTTGACGTGGCAATGTTATATTGTGCTCTCATCCTCCATACTTTTTGTTATTATAATTCTTGTATTGTATTTATGAGATCATTTGCTTTCTATTAATGAAAGAGAGGAACTGTTGAGAATTTATGGTAATTTGTGTAAAATTGTAAGACTCAAAAATCCGTTCAACAACAAATTTTGTAGGGATGATATTAGGTAAATGGTCATAGGAGTTATCTGGTTCAACACTTGAGAGAAATTATAGAGCAATTTCACTATTTCAGAAAGATTACTATGAGTTTTTTTTTTTTTTTTAATCGTTGGAAATCCCACCGTCAAATCACTCGGGCTTAAGCGTAGTAGGTAAAACCCCTGATTGTCCCAGACTCTTATAAGAAACACATCTCCTGGATTCGAATTCAGGACTTCAAAGTGAGATCCCGAACCCTACACTACCAAGTCACATCCTTTAGGGACAAGATTACTATGAGATGCTCTTGGCGTATGCACATTTGTGTTGGATCTTGTCCTTCTGTTTGTTCGATACACTTTATTTATATTGTTTTAATGATAATATGAGATTACAATCAAATTCTAATTAATTATACACCTCTTAGGATTTGGATAAATACACAAATTCTTATCTTTATTTTACTTAATCTGCTTCTCTTTGAATTCGTTTTCTTAGAATCTAGATGCTTCTAGATTATTTTGCTCAAACGAATATAGATGCTTCCAGATTTGTTCTGCCTGGACTCTATTATGCATTTGTGTCCTTCTTTATGTGATAACATAAATAAACACATTTTTTTTTGGTTTCAGATTCTTTTTATGATGTGGAATTTTATTCATGCGCTTATTTGTTTATTAATTGTGTCCTAGCCTAGATAATCTTCAAACGAAGCTGAGATCTGAAGGTGGACTCAGGGCCTTTGCCTTGCTAGGAATGGTAAGATGCGGACATCCAGATGCTCTACCCAAGTTGCACGAGAAATCACTCATGGACACCTGTGACGGTTGCGGATTGAGTTTTAATTACCGGACTCCGGGTTTATCTTAGGCCCCGTTTGATGAGTTTATAAACTAACGTATAAGTTAGCATTTAAACATATTATACTATTGACATAATTAACACTAGTTTATGTTTTCATAAAATTATATTCACAACATGAGATTATTTTTCTACGTTAGTTTAAACTCTATTATTTGTTCCACAATTTATAAGTTAATTTATACTTTTAGTGTAATATTTTATATCAAACTTAGTTGTTCAGGATTCGTCCGGGGCTTGGCTTGACTTGGCTTTGTTGTGCTTAGTAGTTCATGTATTATACACTTTTTACTGAGCAAATTCAGCAACGCAGTTTATTATTTCTCATCTTTTACGAAATCTAAAGCTCATGATAGGAATTTTACTGGAAAAAAAGAAGAGAAAACTGATTGCTTGTCAATTTCATCATCTTCAAGCTAATAAATGTCATGAAAGAATTATTTATTTGGATAATAATTAACACCAAGGGTACAAAGTGAAGGGTCACAGCCTACAAAAGGGTCCACCTTAAAGCATATTAGCGAAAGAGAATAAGTTTTGGGGACAGGATTGAGGATTCTACTTAAGCATCAAATGCAATTATGCATCAAAACTGCAAAGTGGGAGGATTTGTAGCTATAAAGTTGGCTTCAAGATGGCTATCAATAAAGGAAAGCTAAAAGGGCATAACTAATATATATATCTATATATAAAATAACCTTATTTTATGATAAAACATCCGCTGATCCGTACTTTAGCCGGCCTATATATATATATATGCGGTTTTCTGAGTTTTGGAGGGTCTTAAGCGGGTGATTATTAATGATAAATTATATTATATACTTAAAAAATTAATTTTTTTAAAAAAAATTTAAATATTAATTTTGGATCAAATTTTAAAACCCCAAATAATCGGCTGAGTGGATTGTCCCCATTATTTATATGTACCAATAATAATTAAAGTATAGTTCAAAGAACCTGGAGGTCTTACTCAAGAAGAACCAGATCATGTTATCTTCTCAAAGCACATGACACATGGTCCACACAATAATCACTACCAAGTTGTGCAAATAATTCTTATAATATTTTCGATCAGATTAAAACCTTGTACCCTCGAAGGAATGGGCACAGATGAAGCACAATCAACTCCAAATTATGTGATGTGACAATGAAAGCATGATGAATAGAAAAAGGGATCAATAAAAAATATTACACTTACACTCAATTTTATGAGAAAAATTGGGTGATAACTCTCTGTTATTTGTGGAATCCACAATTTTACTTGGTCCCATAATTTTAATTTTAATTTAAAAAATAGTGTGGGGTCATCTATTCTGCCATTTAACAAAGTTGGATTGGATAGGCTTCCCATGGGTGCCCCACACAAAATTTTGTCCACTGATATTACGATATTTGAAAATAGAAACAAATGCAAATGATAATTTTTAGTATTAGATAGGGAGGGGCATTATTTATATCATTAGAACGGTGACATCTCATATATTTGGAAAGTTATTGAGATGTGTTTATAAATGATGATCATCCTTCACTACAAGAATTATGACTTTTAGCGTCCAAATATTTAGCGTCGAATACTGTTTCGACGCTAAAATTGAGTTTTAGCGTCGAATATCATTTTCGACGCTATATGTCATATTTTTAGCGACGGAATAAAACTTCGACGCCGAATATTAATTTTTCAGCGTCGAAATATTTGTTCGACGCTAAAATTAGTACTTTAGCGTCGAATAATATTCGACGCTGAATAATTCTATTATTGCAATAATTTTTGGCGCCAAATATTACACTTTTAGCGTCAAAAAACGGAGTCGACGCCAAAAATATACTTTTAGCGTCGAATATATAGCGTCGCTAAAGGTTTATGAAGTTTCCACCGACAAAATCCTTAATTCTTTGGCGTCTAAATTAAATTCGACGCTAATTTTTTAATATTTAGCATCGAAAAAACCGTTTCGACGCTAAAAACGGCAACAATTAGCGTCGAATTTGACTATTCGACGCTAAAGATAGATTAAAATGCAGATTGCCACCAACCCTTCTCCCCCTCTGTTTTTTCTCTCATTCTCTTCATTTTCATCCTCTGAAATCTGAGAATTTCTCTTCTACAACCTCACATCTCTCCTAAAAAATTTCAATAAAATTGTAATCAATTTCCGATAAGGTAATTCTTCTTTCATATTTCTTTATTATTTTCAATTTTTATGATTATATATGTTGTTTATATGTTGTTTGTTAGTGATTTATGATTCATATATGTAGAGTAAGTATATTAATTAATAAAATATATTTTTTTTGTAAACTATTTAATTTATCAACCAAATATATATATACATATATATATATATGCTTAAATAAAGTATTAATGAATTAGTAATGTTGATTACTGTAAAATGATATCTAATAATTATATTATTATATTTAGGTATTCTGCTGAAATTGATAGAAATTGGATAAGCTCTCTGGATAGATTGAGTGTTGAATATCGTAATGGAGTGTCTGAGTTTATGGAAGTCGCAAAGCAACACATTGATGCAGAAGGTCGTGTTCGTTGTCCATGTGCAAATTGTTTGAATAGGAAAATGAAGCGGTTAGATGAAGTTCATAATCATTTATACATGCCAGGAAAATCACCAACTTACCGTACGTGGATTTATCACGGTGAGCAGTATCATTCTCAGTCACGGTTTATTGATTCCGGCGAAGGGAGCAGTAGTTACAATCAACCTGCAAACGATGAGATCACCGATATTTTACATGACTTACAAGGTCCACAACGTGGTCATAGTGTTAGTGGTGACATGCCAGTGTTCAGTGGAAATGATCAAAATTTATTTAGTGACATACTTGATGAGACAAAAAAAATTCCATTCGAAGGTGCTGGAATGTCGATCTTGAATTTCGTTGTGAAATTATTACACATTAAAGTGATCAACAGAATGACCAACAAAAGTATAATATGATGTTAGCGTTACTGGCCCAAATGTTACCAGTTGGAAGCGAATTGCCTAAGTCGTACTACGAGGCAAAGAAAATGTTGTGTGATTTGGGAATGGGGTATGAATCCATTCATGCTTGTAAGTTTGATTGTGTATTATTTCGTGCCGAGTATGAATCACTTGAACATTGTCCGATATGTGGTGAAAGTCGGTACAAAGTCCGTGGTATGGGGAAGAAAATACCTCAAAAGATATTGCGATATTTCCCTTTAACGCCAGGCTGCAGAGATTGTTCATGTCACGACACACAGCGACTGATATGATGTGGCATCATGAAAAGAGGATCGGTGCGGAGGGCATACTTAGACATCCTGCGGACGGAACCGAATGGAAGGAATTTGATGACATGTACCCCCGTTTCGCTGAGGACCCCCGTAATGTCAGGTTAGGTCTTGCCTCTGATGGTTTTAACCCATTTGGGAATATGTACAACTCTTATAGCATCTGGCCCGTTATTGTCATTCCATATAACTTACCTCCATGGAAATGTATGAAGGATCCGTTCATGTTTACGTCATTGCTTATCCCTGGTCCACGTTCACTTGGTAAAGATATAAATATTTACTTGAGACCATTGATCGAGGAGTTACAAACATTATGGAATGTGGGTGTGCATACCTATGATGCAGCTTCAGAGCAGTATTTTCAGATGAATGCCGCATTATTATGGACCATTAATGATTTTTCAGCCTATGGTTCATTATCTGGATGGAGCACTAAGGGATACATGGCATGTCCAGTTTGTGCGGGTCATACACCTTCGCAACGATTACGGAATAAAATCGGATACACGGGGCACATGAGATTTCTTGAGTCGAGTCATCCTTGGCGGATGAGTAAATTATTTAACGGGCAACATGAACCTCAGAGTATGCCCAGTCGATTGTCTGCATTTGACATACTTTGCCAACATCAACATCTCAGAGACAGCACACCAGGTAAACATCCTAATAATAGAGATAAAAATTGAAAACGGTTACCTGAAGAATTGAATTGGACAGGAAAGAATATTTTCTTTGAGTTAGAATATTGGGGGACTCTGAGTTTGCGACATAATTTGGATGTAATGCATATAGAGAAAAATATTTGTGAGAGTTTAGTGGGTACACTATTCAATATTCCGGGTAAGACAAAAGACACTGTAAATGCTAGATTGGACCTACAAGATCTTAGAATTCGCATTGAATTGCATTTACAAGTCGCATCTCGAGGTTTTATTAAGCCTCCTGCTAGTTATGTGCTCAATCAATCGGAGAGAAAATCATTCTGTGATTGGCTGAAAATGGTTAAATTCCTTGATAATTATGCATCCAATATTAGGCGTTGGGTCAAAGATGATACAATAATGGGATTAAAGAGTCATGATTGTCATGTGCTGCTCGAGATTCTCATTCCTGTTGGCATTCGACCTTATCTCCCCCCGAATGTATGCGACGTCATACTTGATCTATGTGGCTTCATTAAACAATTATGTCAGAGGACATTAAGCACATCTGTTATTGACGACATTGAGCGAGGAATCGTGATAATCCTATGCAAGCTGGAGCGAATTTTGCCACCCGCTTTCTTTGATGTCATGGTACATCTGGCTGTGCATTTACCGGCTGAAGCTAGAAAGGGAGGTCATGTCCATTACAGATGGATGTATCTCATTGAGAGGTACTATATATATATATATATACAGTTTTATATAAGAAAATTTGTAACCGTTTTTATGTGCATAGAATTTAGTCTTAATGCAAACTTGTTGTCATATCTGCAGAGCTTTGGGAGATTACAAACAATATGTGAAAAACAAGGCACGCCCTGAAGGTTCAATAGCTGAAGCTGTTATAATAAGTGAAGCAATAACATTTTGTTCGATGTACATGCAGAATATTGAAACTCATTTTAATCGTCGGCCACGAAACTATGATGGAGATGCAAGTAATAACCAAGAGATCACAGTGTTCCGTCAAAATTGCAGACCATTTGGGGCAGTAGGTGTCAAATTACTAACCCTTCAGGAAGTTCAACGTGCGCATTGGTTTATATTGAGTAATTGTGATGAAGTGCAACCGTATTTAACGTAAGTTTTTCTGGTGCATCATTACTGTATTTTTGCCATACATTAACCGTGATAATTTATTGTAGGCAATATCTAACAATGCTACAATATGATGATGACCATAATGTTGATGAAACCCACAAAAAAGAATTTTCTAAATGGTTTGAACAACTGTAAGTTAGAATATTTTATATTTATTTTGATCCTAACATTAGACATTTCAGTTTGTTATATTAACACATATATTTCATTGTCAGATTAACAATCAAGTGCAAAATGGTCAATTGGACTCGCAATCCTCGTTGGTTTCTTTGGCTTATGGGCCTCAAAAGCAGGCTTATGAGTACAGTGGATGTATTGTCAACGGAGTTAGATTTCATACCGAACAGCGAGATGTTACTCATGTGACTCAAAATTCTGGAATTGTAGTCCAAGGAGAACACGGCTCAGATGTAATTGACTTCTACGACGTATTGCAATCGGTCATTGAGTTGATATATCGACCCAGACGACATATTGTGCTATTCCAATGTAAGTGGTTTGACACAAATGCCAAAAAGAGGAGAATTCAAGTTAGTAATCATCTCACGTCAATTAATGTTCAACGTTGTTGGTACAAGAATGATCCATACATTTTTTGTACGCAAGCACGTTCAGTGATATATATACCTGATCCTAAGTTAGGAACTGGATGGATGGTGGTAGAAAAGTTACAACATAGGGCCATTTGGGACACGCAGGAGAAAGATAGAGTTGACATATCAGATGAAACACAAGAAGTCTCCGGCAATTTTGAAGTTCCTGAACAAATATTTTTTGGACCAACTGTCAACGTTCCTGAAAATATCACATTAACTCGAGCTAGTACAGACGTTGAGCTAATTTCTCATTCTGAAGTGAGCGTTGAAGTAGCAAGTGAAGAACAATTTGACACTGAAGATGACTTCGATTCCAGTCACGAATCCTCAAATACCGACGATAATAGTGATTAATTATGAAGTTACAGTATTTTGTGATTGATGAATAATTTTATGGATTATAATGTATGGTTGTTGATTTTAATTACTCTTTAGATATGGTTGAAATATTAACGTAATTATTAATAGTATAACTATGATATATTTATTTTTAATTATTATTTTTAATGGTAGACATTTAGTGTCGAAATACAATGGTCGACGCTAAATGTAAGACATCTAGCGTCGAAATACAATAGTCGACGCTAAATGAAAGACATTTAGCGTCGATTATTTTTTGACGCTAAATGTAGCGTCGATTATTATATTTCGACGCTAAATGTAAGACATTTAGCGTCGACTATTGTATTTCGACGCTAAATAAAAATTAAATTTCCTGGAAAAAAAACCCTAATTTTTTCATTAGCCGCCTAATATTTGGCGTCGAAGACTTCGACGCTAAAAGTCAATTAATTCGACGCTAAATGTCATTTAAATCCCTAAAACCAGTGCTTCTCTTCTTCCTCGGCTCAAAGCAAAAACTTGATTCTCCCTCTCCTATTCGATTCTCCAACAGTGAAGAACGAAGGAAAATTACAGGTAAGTCTCATTTGTTGATGAGGATGAATTTGATGAGATTGATGATATTGAGGATGAGATTGATGAAATTGAGGATGAGTTTGATGAAGTTCATAGAGTGTTTTTTTTATGTTGATGATGAATTTTATAGAGTAGTACTTAATTTCGGGGCAAGTTTGAGATGATGATGATGTTGCCAAGCAAGAACAGCAGCAATGTATATGTATGCTACAATTGTGTAATCTCTCTAAGTACTCATATTGATTAATTTCATACGTAATAAATTTGGTGAATGAGTGCATCTGATATGTATGCTCCAGCTTGACGGTGATTTTACAATTCAAATATCAATAATATGATTGTATAATAATTGTATAATCTCTAAAAGATGATTACACAATCAAAGTAGTTATTAGCTTCTATAATGTTCTTAGACTTGTGATATAAAAGTTTTGGTCATGGATTTTACAATTCAACTAAAACAAGATGCTTTCATAATGATGATGGTTGTTGATGATGAATCTTAATTTGATGATGATGCTACTTTGATGATGACGATGAATGTGATGATGCTAATGCGACGGGTTTTTGCAGATGGCACCGGGCAATCGCAAACGAGCTAACGGGACTCCATCTACATCAGCAAGGCCAGTTGGCCCTGGTGAATTATCTGCTAGCACAGGTGTGAGTCCAGTACAGTGAAGGGTCAGGACGCACCCGTGGCCTGGGGTTAGACTAAGTACGTTAAGGCTCACGGTCGTATCCGGATAGAGATATCAGATGATGGACACACTCAAGTCGGAGAACATAATTCAGCGTTTAATACAACCATAGGAGCTATAGCTCGATATGAAGCTCCCCAAAACTACGTATCTTGGAGAAAGATACAGTGGGAGACGAAAATGAACCAGCTATTCCCTTTCGCTTCTTGTAAGTTTTCGATAGTGTTTGTTATTTAACATTTTGATTTTATACTTATTTTCACTCGAATTTGCATGTAGGAATAGTTCGACTTCGATCTGACCAAAGTGAATGTCCAACAATATCTTGACTACCACATGGGGAAAAGTTATAAAGATTATAGAACAAAAGTCCTGAAACCAATATTCGACGAACATAGACCTTCAAATGCTCCACAACACAAGCCTGATTTTATAGAGGAACAAGATTGGACATTCTTATGTGAGCTTTGGTCTAGCAAAAAACACGAGGTAAATTTTGAAATAAACGGAAGTTTATAATTGGTTTTGTTTTCGGTACTTACAATGTTGGTAAATCCAGGATAAATGTCACGCAAATGCGGAAAATCGAAGTCACTTGCGTTTTAACCACCGTGGAGGTTCGAAGCCATTTATCCAACATCGTGCCGAACATTCTGAGGTAAATATATCATAACGTAAAATTTAACAGTTAATTGTTTTTACTAATGTGGAATAATATTGAATTTATTTTCTGTTTATAACAGAGTAGCACATGTGAGGTGCAATCATTTCCAGATTTTTTTCGTGCGACGCATTACAATGAGAAGAACAAATGGATAAATGAAGAAGCCGAACGCTGCTATGTAAGTTTCAACTTTTAAAATAAAATAATTAATTTTATATATGTTAATTTTTTTCTCAAATTCTAATATTAACTTATTTTTTGAAACAGAACGAAATGATGGAACTCCAACATCAAACTCAGGAGACAGGGTCCGACCCCATACCAGATGAGCAACTGTCGCAATTGGTTTTCAAGAATCAGACAGCGTACAACGTTGGCCTTGGCACTCGTAAGAAGCCAACGTCATCTGCACGCAATAGTGGTAATTCGGACAATTTCTCTCTTCGAGACGAGTTAGTCACCACCAAAGACGAGCTAGCCAGCACCCGAGACGAGCTGCAGCAGACTAAGGAGAAGCTACAACAGGTCACGGTGGACCACGAGAAGAAGATGGTGGACCACGAGAAGAAGATGGAGCAGTTGGAACAGTAAATGCTGGTTTTCCGTCAGATGTTCGAGGCCTCAATAAGTCAGGGTGCATCGGGCTCGAACGTCCCCCCATCACAGTAGCAATTAATTTTATATTTGGTTTTGTATAAACATTTTGAACAAATAGATTTAATATAATATTTCTTTTTTCTAAAACAAATTTCAATATAATATTTCGTCATTTTGTTATTAATTATATTTTTTTTCAACTAAATTAAATATTTTAGACCAAAAAATAAGTAAATTACTAATTTTTAAAAAAATAAATTTTTTACTTTTAGCGTCGAATATTTCGACGCTAATAGTATCAAAAATGGCCGTTGTAAGCGTACATATAATACTTTTTTTATATACGTTAGCGTCGACAAGTTTCGACGCTAAAAGTTTGGATTTTTGCGTCGAATTATTTCGTCGCCAAATATAACATATAGCGTCGGACAATTTCCTTTAGCGTCGAAAAAAATTGGACGTAGAATATTGTTTTTTAGCGTCGCATTTATTTATTTCGACGCTAAAAGTGATTGTCGTCGACATTTTATCGTCCATTTTTTGCGTCTAATTTTTTCGACGCTAAATGTCTTTTGCGTCGAAACATTCACTTATAGCGTCGAAATAATTCGACGCTAAATGGTCTAATTCTTGTAGTGTTAATTAATAAGACGATTTTTGGATGGGTTTATGCACATATCAAGACAAACTTTGAAAGGTCAGAGTTTTGTCAAAGAAAACAATATCTTGCTATTAGGGTGGCCACCAAAAAATATAATATCTTATTAGTGGAGTCGGGTCTCATAAATGGTATTAGAGTCACTCCCAATCGAAAATGTGGATGTCATCTCCAACAAGGCGTTGGACCCCTAAGGAGGTAGATTGTGACATTCACATCTCTTGGGAATGATTTTGTGGATATGTCAGTGCTTCGAAGATAGACTACCACGGACTTGTAAAGAGGATAATATCTTACTAACGGGAGAAGGTTTCACAAGAATGGTAGTAAATTAGTTAGATCAAGATGAGATCCAATTACAGATCCCTCTAATAAAAATACTGTGGAAAACACAATCACAAAGAAATAGAATTAAAATACTAATTGGCATAGGAAACTGTATATAAATTAACCTTATGATGAGCTACAATATGGAGACAAAGCAGCAACCTTTTCTACCACATACCCAAAAAAACTATTAGATATAAATGGAAAAAAAAAAGCCATAAATATTAATTAGCAACAAGAAGAGGAAGATAGGGCGATGTTAATGTATTTTTAAAACAGGCAACAAATGATGTATAAGATTAAAGAGATTTTATTTTTTTGGAATGGTTGGAAAACCCGCCATCAAATCATCTCATTCGGGTTTAAGTAGAGTAGATAAAACTCCCAGTTGTCACAATCTCTTACAAAAAACGCACCTCTTGATTCGAACTCATGACCTTAAGGTGAGATCTTAAACCCTACGCCACCAAACCTTGCCCCTTGGAGACGAAGATTAAAGAGACGTAACATATGAAACCTAATAAATGATAGTTATGTAATAAGATAGATGCATGATTGGAAACAAAGAAAATAATGCCCAAGCAAGAAGAAAATGTCGCGAAAATTAGGGTTTGGAGAGAATCCAAATTTCAGAAACAAGACAAAGTCTTTAATTAATTTGATACTTACCTCAAAGCTTGATTCACTCTTTGATATATGTAGCCTTTATATCACTGCCACTGGTAGTTGTGCGTTTGAGGTCTGTTTGTCCTGCTGGTTGTTGGATTGCCTTTATATGGAAATGCAAATGTAGCAGCTGCCTCGGAAATGAGATTTTACAGAGAACCGCACGTGTAACCCAATATTCAATGCCTCCATATTTCTACTTGATTATGTAATAAGAATTTGGATGCACATCTTTTTTGTGTACAATTTTTTATTTAATTAGTATCGATCATAATTTATAAGAAAAACTTGACGCAAAACTTAACTCAACACTGATTCAAAATCAGTAAGGAAAATAAAACTAGGAGACAACCAAAACCCTAAGCCCATACCTTTCACCTATCATCACACCCTCTAGTTTCTTCAAGTGACATGATTTGGCCTCTACTCATCATACCTCACAGTCTAGTTACTTAACTAATTAACTCGTTTTTAAGTAAATGCAACCAGGCATAAATATATAATTACCAATACAATAATATCAATGTATGTTGTGAGAAAAATGCTAAATTTTGGGTATAATGAGGTTTATTATCTACATTTTAATACTTTATGGGGTTAGGATCATGCAAGAAATCTGAAAGCTGCCATCTTAGACTCAAAGAAAGAACCAGAAAATTAAAAATGGCTGATGTTCGTTTTCAGAAAATAATGGATAAATGATTATCAGGCAAGTTATAAAAACATCTAGAAATTAACATAATTGGAAATGAAATACTATCATGAACTGGATGGAACACATTAATTTGTACATCCTTCTTCAAGAAAAAGTAGATAAATTCCAAGATTAAGCATCTGAAATTAACATAAGCTAATTTACAGAAGAAGAAGAAGAAGAAGAAGAAGAAGAATGAAAAGGTCAAATTACAAAGAGAAAGAGGAAAGAGAAGCAAGCACAGTTTGTGTTAATAAGGAGCTGGGCGACCTGTGCCGCCCCAATAAGCCTCAGCTGGTAATTGCACTGAATTTAGAAGATTTGTTGGTAACCCATGATTAAAAGAAGCATTAGGATCTTGCGATTGTTGCTGCGGCTGTTGTTGTTGCTGCTGCTGTTCAAGTGGCCTATTTCCGGGAACCGATGCC
Source organism: Zanthoxylum bungeanum (assembly GCA_019454045.1). Taxonomy (NCBI): domain Eukaryota; kingdom Viridiplantae; phylum Streptophyta; class Magnoliopsida; order Sapindales; family Rutaceae; genus Zanthoxylum; species Zanthoxylum bungeanum. The sequence goes on from SKCR01029801.1 coordinate 14,203, forward strand.
ACCGGCGTCTCTTCATCCTCCAACGGAAGCCTCTCATACGCCGCATTACCAAATGAAGCTGCCATAATCACCACCGGACCCGACGCAACAAGCGGGCCCACCACACTCCCTCCCACAACCTGACCTTGACCACCGGCTAAATAAATCGTCAATCCAGATGCAGCCGGTGGCGCAGGTGGCGGTAGAAAGGACCCAGCAAGTGATAAAATCTCAAATCTCCCCTGTAAAGTCACCACTGCACCCGGTGCAGCCGGTTGCCTTAGAGTAACATTTGTGACAGTGCCGGTACCACTCAAAATGCAAATCCCTCTTTGCTTTCGCCTCGCAAAGTTTGAGATACTGTCCATTATATCACAGCCGTTGGCGATTTCCAGGACGTGAGATCGGAGGGCGTTGGCGCTGTCTCGGGTTATTATGATGGGTGGCTTAGGCTTGTTTTTTGAACCGGCCGGTCTGCCTCTTGGTCTTCTTGTAATTTCTCCTCCGGGCATAATTGCTAGTTCTTTGCCTTCAGTTGTGTCGGCTGTTGTTGTGAAGGTGGTGGTGGTGGTGGTGTTTTCATTGCGATCGCGTTTTTGGCCGCGGTTTAAGCTGCCGTTGCCGCTTTCTTCTTCTTCTTCAGAATTTTGTTGGAACTGATGATGTGACTGTAGATGAATATCTCTTGTGAGAAAAGGAGGGAGAAGAGGACGGCCATGATTTGTAACTGGATTCATCTCTTTAGTTCCTGGTTTGTTGAAACCCTAATTAATCAGCTGGGTAGCTAGCTCACACATACAAAACGTCACCGTTTAAATTGATTATATGAAGAAGACAGCTTAAACTGAATTTTATGTCTGGCTTTTTTTAGAAACTTTGATATATCAAATGCTACTAGTGCTTTCCTAGGGGAAAAAAACAAGAAAGAGGCTGAATGGCTTTTAAGCATCAGCCACCAAATTTTCAGCTGAAATAGCTGAATCAAGAACTAGCTAGCCACTCTACCTCTAATGTCTCACCCCCATGCGAGAGAGAGAGAGGAGAGAGAGAGAGAGAGAGAGAGAGTTTTGCTTGGCTTGTTCTTGGTCTAATTAAGTTGCAGGGTTAAGGTTTGGGTGAAAAATGAAGAATTAAAAGGTTAAGAGAAGAAAGAGGTGTAAGTGATCATGATTCAGTGATAACTCGAATTTGTGCTGAATTATCATTATTTATCTAATGTAAACTCCACATCTCTTATCTTCGGACTGACTGGACCCTAATTTGTGCTTAGATCGCGTTTGTTTTAAAAAATAAATTTAAAAAAAAAAAAAAAAAACTTTTTAAGTGTAGTGTAAGTGTTAATGTTGATGGGTTAGGGTTAGGGTTAGGGTTTGGGTTAGGGTTAGGTCAAGTATCGGATGGGTTTAGTTTTGGTAAGAGAGAATGCGCGTGGACGGTGCTGTGGGCCTCACCTTCTCTCTCTTTTGTCTCTCATACCATAACCCCCCATGTTCTCTCTCTCTCTTGCTCTTTCTTTTATATGTCTCTATATATCTATCTATAGCCTTATTTATAACACACATAAGATCATTTCTTCTCCTTCATTAGCTCACTCAAAACCTTCGTTTCTTTAACAAGCTGCTTATGATCCTCTGAAGCTTTCTTGTTCATGTGTCTGTCTTGTTTTCAAAACCATGATTGTTTTGACAGCACTTAAAGATATTATCCATGGGCGATACCCTTTAGTAGAGAGTATTAATCGAGATTATAAGCTAATAAGAATATAAACTAGCTTATAAGTTGACCAAACTCGATACCTAACGCTAATAAAATCTAGGATACCAACTCAGCTAGTTCTGTAAGATGCTTCATAGGATTCTTTTTTACTCCAGGTTTTACGCAACAAACACTATGAGATGCCAAAGTAAAACTGTGAAAAGACATTATTTGTTGGATAATGACAAAGTTAAAATTTAAAAACCCAACTGAAATTTAGAGCGTTTCAATTAAAACGATGAAGTTGAGTTACTGTTACATTTACAGTCAATATGAAAATTAAGATGTATATGATGATGATGAGGGAGTGACTGAGTGTCATATGATGATAACTAGCTTAAAGCCCGCAAATGCACGGGTTAATTTCCATTAAATACTTTGATTTAAAAAATGAACGGGTTTCTTACTTGTAATGGAGTCTATACAAACCTATTAATCAAAATGTATGAATCTAACTTAACATAACACTTTTTTTTGGAATCGTTGAAAATCTCACCGCCAAAACACACATTCCGGATTTAAGCGGAGCATGTAAAATCCCTAGCTGTCACAAACTCTTATAAAAAACAGACTCTCTAGATTCGAACCCAATACCTCGATATCAAAACCTGAACCCTACACTATCAAACTACGCTACTTAAGGACAACTTAACATAACTCACTTTTCACTTTCTATAATTAATTTTAGCTTAATCAAAATTCAATATTTTTCCCGAGTTCACTATTTACCTTGAATCAAGGAGAGTAATGCTTTTACAACAAGATTAATATTATAATATAGATTGGATGGAAAAAAGGGGGCATTTAATGAAAGAAGATGAAGGCATGTGATGAGTCATGGGAAATTGGAGTGGACCCACGCAAAGAAATTGGATCACCTTAGAGTAGTTCTATTTGTTATAATTTTTCAAATAAATTTTTTTTAAAAATAATCGTTTGGTTGTCAATGGAAAATTTTTATTAAAATTAAAAAATTATTTAATCGATAAACTATTTAAAATTATATTATAAAAGGAATGAAATAAGATTATAAAATAAAATAACGATATTTAGATATTTTAACTCCTAAAAACAATTCTACAACCTCTAACCCAAAAGCTCAAAATTTGAGTTTCTTATCGTAGAGATAAAATAGCATTTTCAACAGTAATATTATATGTATACTTAAATGACACACTTAAAAGCACACCATGGGCATAAAATTTTGAATTTTCTAATTTTATTTATTTATTTTTGAATTTTTTTATATATAAGTTGTGTTTTTGAGTGTGTTAGTGTACATCATCTTTGTTCCATTTTCAATCTCCAAAAGTTCCAGTACAGAAAAACAGAAAAATGATCTTTTGGAATTGAAAAAATAATTTTGGCCAGTATAGAAGCCATACCAAACATTGTAAAATTAGTTTAATAGAATAAATTTTTATTTTTAATATGAAAGGAATTAAATTATGTTGTGAAATAAAAAAGCAGTTGTTGATGATGTTTTTTAAGCACTATGATATTTAAGCGGTACGGCATGGGTAAAAGGGTAACTTCCTTGTTGATCGAGATCATTAATTTCGATCCGACCACATGAGTGAGGGACCGAGCACTTGAGTTCAAGATGACCGGGCAATTATCAGGTCGACAGCAGCATTCTCAGTACAAAAGACTATCATGACCGACCACATAAAGACCGACCTCGTGAAAAATCGAGCATAGCGCAAGACATGTTCGGGAAGATAAGGCATTCTATCTATCCAGACAAGATAAGATAATAAGTTCCTATTTTCATAAAGAGAACTGATGAGTCAGTATCCTAAAAGGATAAAGAAGTGAATGTAGTTTTAAAAGTAGGAATCCTGATAGGAAAAGGAAATCATCTCCAACTGGGAATTCTTGTACAAATAGGAATATGATTTCTTCACCATTATAAATAGGAGGGTAGAGTGAGTGTACAGAGAGGAGAAGGAAGAAGAAGATCATTACGATCAGACTTGTAAAACACAAGAGATATCAGAGAAGCATATCTCAGTAATAAAAAGTATCACCCGTTCTATGCCCGTGGACGTAGGTCGGATCTGATCCGCCGACCACGTGTAAATCTCCTTGTTGATTGGTGTATTTATCTGTCTTTTGCTAAATTTGCTTTTGATTTCCCATTAACCGAACAAATTCACTATTGAGGGAGGATTGTCTCGGGGTAATATTCACACATATTGCCCTGAGACCAAATCAGCCGTCAACAGTTGGCGCCGTCTTTGGGGAATCAACGAAAGTAACTCGCGGTGTATAGACAATGGCAGAATATGGAATCACCGTCATCAGGGAGTTCAACAGTGGAACTGATGGAGAAGATGGAAGAAATATGAGGAAAGATAAGGAGGAAAATCAAAACCTTCTGAAATCCGTGATGGACAGACTAAAGAGATGGAAGAGACGAATAATGAGAGACTAGAAGCCGAGACCATTCGATTTTTGAGGTCGACCAAGTTGATAGCGGAAGTCCTATACGGTCGGATGTGTGGAATGCTGAGATGCAGAGAGGATGTATTAAGAAGAGTCTTGCTTGTAGTGACCCTTGTAGAGTTGCAAGAATGCAACAGATCCAAAAAATGTGAGTAAGACCTCTTATGTCTTAGGCTGACACTTATTTAGTTTGTTTGTTGTGGCCACACAATGGTTTTGATATTTGTTTCCGGCTCGGGTCTGCTCTTGTACCGCTGCTGAGACCAATGTTTCTTTCCGGCTCGGTCTGCTCTCTTGTACCGCCGAGATCGATGTTTGTTTCGGCTCGGGGCTGGATTTCGTTCTCCGAGGCCACTTGTTTATTCGACTCGGGGCTGGATTTCGTTCGGCCGAGGCCACTTGTTTATTCGACTCGGGGTCGGGTTACGTCCCACCGAGTCGGCTTCTTTGGACTGGGGATGTAATATTCCCCCAGAGCCAAGTCTTTCTTTCAGCTCGGGATCGGGTTACGTCCCACCGAGTCGGCTTCTTTGTACTGGCGATGTAACATTCCCCCAGAGCTAAGTCTTTCTTTCAGCTCGGGGTCGGCTTACGACGGGTTACGTCCCACCGAGTCGACTTCTTTGGACTGGGGATGTAACATTCCCACAGAGCCAAGTATTTCTTTCAGCTCGGGGTCGGGTTACGTCCCACCGAATCGGCTTCTTTGGACTGGGCATGTAACATTCCCTCAGTGCCAAGTCTTTCTTTCAGCTCGGGGTCAGGTTACGTCCCACCGAGTCGGCTTCTTTAGACTGGGGATGTAACATTCCCCCAGAGCCAAGTCTTTCTTTCAGCTCGGGGTCGGGTTACGTCCTACCGAGTCGGCTTCTTTGGACTGGGGATGTAACATTCCCCCAGAGCCAAGTCTTTCTTTCAGCTCGGGGTCGGGTTATGTCCCACCGAGTCGGCTTCTTTGGACTGTGGATGTAACATTCCCCCAGAGCCAACTCTTTCTTTTAGGTCGGGGTCGGGTTACGTCCCACCGAGTCGGCCCTCTATTGGTCTGGGGAGGTGACATTCCCCCAGAGTCAAATGTTCTTCTCAGCTCGGGGTCGGGTTACGACCCACCGAGTCGATCGTCATCAGCATAAAGGCAAAACCATTTTCTCCACCGGTAGATATCGGGATCCTCATTAACTGAGCACATGAAGGTGGCATGAAGGACCGGATTTGCAGCCAAGGCATTTTTTCTTTGCGGTTCCTGGAGTGACCACCGACGGATTCATCGGCACACCATATTTTTTTATAGTTCCCGGCATCAACTCGCAAACTCGTTGTTACCGAGAACTATGGGATAGATGTTGATGGTGTTTTTTAAGCACTATGATATTTAAGCGGTACGGCATGGGTAAAAGGGTAACTCCCTTGTTGATCGAGATCATTAATTTCGATCTGACCACATGAGTGAGGGACCAAGTACTTGAGTTCAAGATGACCGGGCAATTATTAGGTCGACAGCAGCACTCTCAGTACAAAGACTATCATGACCGACCACATAAAGACCGACCTCGTGAAAACCGAGCATAGGGCAAGACATGTTCGGGAAGATAAGGCATTCTATCCATATAAGATAAGATAATAAGTTATCATATTTTCATAAAGAGAACTGATGAGTCAGTATCCTAAAAGGATAAAAGAAGTGAAGGTAGTTTTAAAAGTAGGAATCCTGATAGAAAAAGGAAATCATCTCCAACTGGGAATTCTTGTACAAATAGGAATATGATTTCTTCACCATTATAAATAGGAGGGTAGAGTGAGTGTAGAGAGGAGGAGAATGAAGAGGAAGATCATTACGATCAGACTTGTAAAACACAAGAGATATCAGAGAAGCATATCTCAGTAATAAAAAGTATCACACGTTCTGTGCCCGTGGACGTAGGTCGGATCTGATCCGCCGAACCACGTTAAATCTCCTTGTTGATTGGTGTATTTATCTGTCTTTTGCTAAATTTGCTTTTGGTTTCCCCTTAACCGAACAAATTCACTATTGAGGGAGGATTGTCTCGGGAATAATATTCTCATATTGCCCTGAGACCAAAATCAGCCGTCAACAACAATGTTTGCTTTTAAGGAAAGAAAAGGAGAGGAGCGGAGCGGGAATGGGGTAAAATTTAGTTCCTTTATTTAGTTTGTATATGGAAATTGAAGGAAAAAAAAATTACACATTTTTTTTTTTGGATAAATTTACCTTTTTTATACTAAGCAATCAATAGTTTGTTATTAAATTTACATATAAAAAAATAATGAATCTATAAATTCATCAATCTAAAAAATAAATAAATTATTTTAAAATAAAATGGAAATTTATTTTATAATTAATGTAACTAACATAATTAATTTTAATAATTTCAATTAAATTTATAATTAAGTTATTGATAAAAACAAATAAATGTGTCGACATTATACAAAATAATTTAAACAAAATTTATATTGTTATAATTAGAATCTCATAATAGATTAATAATTATTTATAATTTTAGCAATAATAGTTTATCAAAACAATAATAAACAAAAAAGAAATGAGTTAAATTTATGTGAATCAAAAATGGAAGTGGAAAGGAAGTCATTTAAGAATATTCTAGTTCTATTACAGTGATATTGATGTTGATGTTTATATATTTGTTGCTGCCTCCACTTCTTGACACGTGTCTCCTCCCCCGTTATCCCCATATTTGCTTTCAATCTCATCATCAAGAGTAAGAACTCAATGTAATTAATTATCAAATAAAGAGAAATTATTTGTCACACCATGTCATCAAATTCTTTTTTTTTGAAAAAAAAAATTAAGGAAGTTTTAAACCTTTTCTTTATTCATATATTTTATTACTTCATTATAAATAAAGGATTTCGGATACCTTAATCGTTTTTATAAACACTATCTTTCGTTTGGTGTATTATTATTGATTATGTTAAAATGGATAAGAATATATAAGATCCGAAAGCTGTGAAAATAATACATATCAAACTCAAATAATAATAATTATATGAATTTTTTATTCACTTACGGTACTATGAGAAATCTAACACTCGACTTACTTTCTAGAATATGAGTATCTTAACTAAGTGAACTTTATGTCATCAAATTATTCCGTTGGAAATTGAAATTAAGAGCATTCAGTCCATTGAGCTTCAAACATAACTTGAAACTCATAATTTTTTTTTTTTTAAATCATTGGAAATTTCACCGCCAAATCATCCCTTCCGGGTTTAAGAGGAGCATATATAACTCTTGGCTATCCTAGACTTTTACAAGAAACGCACTCCCTGAATTCGAACTCAATATTTAAAGGTGAGATCATGAACTCTATACCATCAAATCATGTCCATTGGAGATCTTAAAACTCATAATACTTCATGTTTAATACTAAAAATTTTAAATTTTGTACAATCCATTTTTAAATATAGGTTAAATATAGGGGTCATTATTTCAACTTTAATGCTCCTATAAATACTATGGATACCGATATATGCAAAATTGCAAATGTTGGAGCTAGCATTAATAAGCCACACGAAAAAAAATTGACTCAGAATAATAATAATAATATTAATCATATTATAATTAATTATGTATCCATTCTTTTAATTAAGAGCACAACAACTATGATGCCACCATAAGATCCAGTCAGGATCATTATCATCTAACTACATTTATAGATAAATAGATTATATTATTGTTATAGATTTGCTAACTAAATATAATGTTCGATTATAATAATTTTCTTTTTACATTTTGTTGACGGCGGATTTTGGTCTCAGGGTAATATTGGAATATCACTCCCGAAGAAATCCTCCCTCAATAGTGAATTTGTTTGGTTATGGGGGACCAAAGGCAAACTTAGCAAAAGACAGATAAATGCACCAATCGACAAAGAGATTTAACGTGGTTCGGTGGATTTGGATCCGACCTACGTCCACGGGCACAAACAGGATGATACTTTTATTACTGAAATACGCTTCTCAGATCTTTTTTGTGTTTACAAGTCAGAGCTTGATGATTCTGATCTCAACTTTTAATCTTCAACTTGTTACCCCCTTTTACCTATGCTCTACCCTCCTATTTATAATAGTGTAGAAATCATATTCCTATTTGTACAAGAATTTCCTAGTTGAAACAATTTCATTTCCCATAAGGATTCATAGTCAAAACTGTTCCATTTTCCCATAAGGATTCCTAATCAAAACTACATCTACTTCATTTATCCTATTAGGATATTAACTCACCAGTTTTCCTCATGAAAATAGGATAACTTGTCATCTTATCCACGAGGATAGGGTGTTATCTTCAGGAGCACGCCTCGCTATATGGTCGGTCTTCATGAGGTCGGTCACAATAGTTTTTTGTACTGAGAGTGCTGCTGTCGACCTGATAATTGCCCGGTCATCCAATCTTTAAGTGGTCGGGTTAACGATCTTAAGTGCTCGGCCCCTGACTCATGTGGTCGGGTCGGTATTAATGATCCGGACCAATAAGGGAATTACCCTTTTTCCCCTGTCGTGCTGCTTAAATGACATAGTGCCCGGAAAACACCATCAACATCTGTCCCCTAGTTCTCGGTTCCAACGAGTATACAAGTTGGTGCCGGGAACTATAAAAAAAATGGTGTGCCGATGATCCGTCGGTGGTCATTCCAGGAATCGCAGAGAAAAATGCCTTGGCTGCAAATCTGGTCATTCCTGCCACCCTCATGTGCTCAGTCAACGAGGATCCCGATATCTACCCGTGGAGACAATGCTTTGCCCTTATGCTGACGACGACCGACTCGATGGGACGTAACCCGACCCCGAGCTGAAATGAACACTTGGCTCCGGGGGAAATGTTACGTCCCCAGACCAAAAGGACTGACTCGGTGGGACATGACCCGACCCCGAGCTGAGAAGAACACCTGGCCCTGGGGGGTTGTTATGTCCCCAGACCAAAAGGACGGACTCGGTGGGACGTAACCCAACCCCGAGCTGAGATGAACACTTGGCCCTGTGGGAATGTTATGTCCCCAGACCAAAAGGACGGACTCGGTGGGACGTAACCCAACCCCGAGCTGAGATGAACACTTGGCCCTGAGGGAATGTTATGTCCCCAGACCAAAAGGACGGACTCGGTGGGACGTAACCCACCCCGAGCTGAGATGAACACTTGGCCCTGGGGGAATGTTATGTCCCCAGACCAAAAGGACGGACTCGGTGGGACGTAGCCCGACCCCGAGCTGAGATGAATACTTGGCCCTGGGGGAATGTTACGTCCCCAGACCAAAAGGACGGACTCGGTGGGACGTAACCCAACCCCGAGCTGAGATGAACACTTGGCCCTGGGGAATGTTATGTCCCCAGACCAAAAGGACGGACTCGGTGGGACACGACCCGACCCCGAGCTGAGATGAACACTTGGTCCTGGGGGAATGTTACGTCCCCAGACCAAAAGGACGGACTCGGTGGGACGTAGCCCGACCCCGAGCTGAGATGATACTTGGCCCTGAGGGAATGTTACGTCCCCAGACCCAAAGGAGGACTCGGTGGGACGTAACCCACCCCGAGCTGAGATGAAAACTTGGCCCTGGGGGAATGTTATGTCCCCAGACCAAAAGGACGGACTCGGTGGGACGTAGCCCAACCCCGAGCTGAGATGAATACTTGGCCCTGGGGGAATGTTACGTCCCCAGACCAAAAGGACGGACTCGGTGGGACGTAACCCGACCCCGAGCTGAGAGAAACCAAGTGACCTCGGCGGAACGAATCCAGCCCCGAGCCGAATAAACAGGTGGCCTCGGCGGAACGAATCCAGCCCCGAGCCGAATAATCCAAGTGGCCTTGGCGGAACGAATCCAGCCCCGAGCCAGGTGATCCAAGTGGCCTTGGCAGAACGAATCCAGCCCCGAGCCAGGTGATCCAAGTGGCCTTGGCGGAACGAATCCAGCCCCGAGCCAGGTAATCCAAGCGGCCTTGGCGGAACGAATCCAGCCCCGAGCCAGGTAATCCAAGCGGCCTTGGCGGAACGAATCCAGCCCCGAGCCAGGTAATCCAGTGGCCTTGACGGAACGAATCCAGCCCCGAGCCAGGTAATCCAAGCGGCTTTGGCGGAACGAATCCAGCCCCGAGCCGAATAAACAAGTGGCCTCGGCGGAACGAAATCCAGCCCCGATCCAGGTAATCCAAGCGGTCTCGGCGGAACGAAATCCAGCCCCGAGCCGAATAAACAAGTGGCCTCGGCGGAACGAAATCCAGCCCCGAGCCGAATAACCAAGCGGCCTCGGCGTAACGAAATCCAGCCCCGAGCCGAATAACCAAACGGCCTCGGCGGAACGAAATCCAGCCCCGAGCCGAATAAACATCGGCATCGGTGGTACAAGAGCAGACCCGAGCCATGAAGAAACATCGATCTCGGCGGTACAAGAGCAGACCCGAGCCGGAAAGAAACATCGATCTCGGCGGTACAAGAGCAGACCCGAGCCAGAAAGAAACATCGATCTCGGCGGTACAAGAGCAGACCCGAGCCGGAAAGAAACATCGGTCTCGGCGGTACAAGAGCAGACCCGAGCCAGGAAGAAACATCGATCTCGGCGGTACAAGAGCAGACCCGAGTCGGAAAGAAACATCGGTCTCGGCGGTACAAGAGCAGACCCGAGCCGGAAATAAACATCGGTCTCGGCGGTACAAGAGCAGACCCGAGCCTGAAATAAACATCGGTCTCGGCGGTACAAGAGCAGACCCGAGCCGTAAAACATATATCAACAAAACGGACTCGGCGGTACAAGAGCAGACCCGAGCCGTAAAAAAAATATCAAAACCATTATGTGAGCCATAACAAACAAGCATAATAAAATGTCAACCTAAGTCAGAAGAGGTTTTACTCACCTTTTTGGGGATCCGTTGCATTCCGCTTTTTCGCCTCTTCTCCGACTGGCTCCGGCTTCAAGCCCCTCATTATTCGTCTCTTCCATCCTCTCCAGTTTGTCCATCATGGATTTTAGAAGGATTTGATTTTCCTCCATCTTCTCCATCCAATCTGCTGTTGAACTCCCTGACGACCGGTGATTTCCATCTTCTGCCATCGTCTTACTACGCGAGCCGCTTTTTGTTGAGATCCCCACAGACGGCGCCAACTGTTGACGGCTGATTTTGGTCTCAGGGGCAATATGAGAATATTACTCCCGAGACAATCCTCCCTCAATAGTGAATTTGTTTGGTTATGGGGGACCAAAAGCAAACTTAGCAAAAGACAGATAAATACGCCAATCGACAAAGAGATTTAACGTGGTTCGGCGGATCTTGGTCCGACCTACGTCCACGGGCACAAAAAGGATGATACTTTTATTACTCAAACACGCTTCTCTCAGCTCTCTCTTTTGTTTACAAGTCTCATAATAATGATCTTGATCTCAACTTTTAATCTTCAACTTGTTAACCCTTTTACCTATGCTCTACCCTCCTATTTATAATAGTGTAGAAATCATATTCCTATTTGTACAAGAATTTCCTAGTTGAAACAATTTCATTTCCCATAAGGATTCCTAGTCAAAACTGTTCCATTTTCCCATAAGGATTCCTAATCAAAACTACATCTACTTCATTTATCCTATTAGGATATTAACTCACCAGATTTCCTCATGAAAATAGGATAACTTGTCATCTTATCCACGAGGATAGGGTGTTATCTTCAGGAGCACGCCTCGCTATATGGTCGGTTCTTCATGAGGTCGGTCACAATAGTTTTTTGTACTGAGAGTGCTGCTGTCGACCTGATAATTGCCCCCGGTCATCCAATCTTTAAGTTGTCGGGTTAACGATCTTAAGTGCTCGGCCCCTGACTCATGTGGTCGGGTCGGTATTAATGATCCGGACCAATAAGGGAATTACCCTTTTTCCCCTGTCGTGCTGCTTAAATGACATAGTGCCCGGAAAACACCATCAACACATTTTTTTCAAATGTAAAAATTAATATTGCATATGCAAGATTTCAGCCATTTCTGCAATGAAATTAAATGAACAGATGCCTTAATTAAGCTTATTTCCTCAGCTCTAAGGTGGTGTTTGGTTGGAAGGAGATGAGCGAGAGGAGATGAGAGGAGAGGAAATGGTGATAGAATTTGATTCCATTATTTAGTTAATATAAGAAATTTGAGAAAGAAATAATATTATATAATTTTTATGGATAAATTTATCATTTTATACTGAATATCAATATTTATTAATAATTAATATATTAAATCAATTAATTAAAAATAATCTAAAAATTGGAAAAAAATTAATTAAAATTAAAATTTATTTATTTGATGTTATTTTAATTATCATTATTTTAATTAATTATAATAATTTTAAATATATTTATAATAAAATTATTATTAAATATAAATAATTTATTTATAATATTAATATATTTTTTAAATAATTATAATAATGAAAAATAAACAACTAAAATAAATAATATTTTATTATTAGTAAGAGATCCGTGTAGGGCTCCAGCCTCAGAATTGGGTATCGGCAGGTCTTGTCCTAACCCAGGCCCCGAGTCCAGGGTCCCGGTCTTGTCCTCAATCTCATCCCTAACCTCGTCCCTTGCCTCGGCCCCGGGTCCCAATCTCGACCTCATGACCTTGCCTGGGTCTCGTTCTCGGTCTCGACCCTCGTCCAGGCTCGGGTCCCGGGTCTAGTCCCCAGCCTCGGTCTCGGGTCCCGTCCCTAGCTCCGAGTCCCGGTTCGGGTCTCATCCCGGGGTCGAGGACGGGACCGAGACCGACTCCAAGCCCATTCCTAGCCCAGGTCCGGGTCTCGGGTCCAAGATCCCGGTTCAGTCCCCTTCCAATAAATTAATAATAAATTACTCACATATAATAATGATTCAGATGTATTAACACGATTCATGAATATTACAAAAGTAATAAATAAATGAGTAATAGATATTTTGGACCTAGTTCTTTTGAAGGATAATTATGAAATTTTTGTATTTTAATAGGTAAGGGATTTAAATTCTTTGACTATTGATGAGGGATTCAAATTCCCTCATTCCATGGAATTTGAATTCCATTGAAAATTAAATTTCACCCTAAATATGCAAACCAAACATTGAAAATTATTAAGGAATTTAAATTTCTTTCATCTCTAAATCTCTTCTCCTTATGAGAGAACATGACCTAATATATTTCGATGATTTCACATAATTACTGCCAACTCATGTGCACCTGCGTCATACTCATACAAACTAGGGGTGGCAATTTGGGTCAGGATTCGTTTATTCGTTCGATTCGATTCGCTTTAAAGCGAATACGGGTTTGAAAAAATGGATTCGTTTAATAAATGGGTCAATTCGATTCGATTCGTTTATTAAACGAATCGAATACGAATTTAAGCTCATTGATTCGTTTAGGATTCGTTTTATTATTTTTATTTACTAGTTCTTGTTAATTTTCAATTAAGATTCGAGAAATTATAGCTAATTATCATAGATAAAGTAATATTTTCAATATTTGGTGATGTATTTTTAGTAAATATATTAATTACATATTTCATATGTATATATTTATGAAGAATTAATGTAAATCAAGTGTGGTAAATTATTTTATTAAATAATATCATTGACTAAACGAATAAACGAATATTCGTATTCGATTCGTTTAATAAAATAATCGAATACGAATCATGATATTAAGATTCGTTTAATAAACGAATCGAATACGAATCATCACATTTTGATTCGATTCGTTTAGGATTCGATACAAATTCGATTCATTGATTCGTTTTGTCACCCCTAATACAAACGAAGCCAATAAGGGGTGTATGGGAAAATTTATTAATTATATATATATTAAAAATACTAATTTGTTAATGAAATACTTTTGATTTCTTCTTAAAATGAAGATTATCTATTATATTTTGTAAAAATTAAAATTTTATTTCTATTGAATCAATGTTCTGATCATCCGGACGATGTTGATATCTCACCTTGTCATTTCTCTACTATTATTGCCTATTATTATTCTCTCCAACAACTAGCTAATCTATTTACAATAAAAGAATATTGCTTAGGTTTTAGAAGACATGATATTATAAATTAATCAATAAATAAATATTCTATAAAATTATATAAAATATAATTATTATTATTTATTTATTTTTACTATTTTAATTATCATATGTGATAAAAATATTATTGAATTACTACATAAATAATTTATTATTATTGACTACTAGTGCTAACAGAATTTTTCTCATTTAAAATATAATTCTATTTTTTATGAGCCTAAAATCGGTAGGTTGCATGAATACAATGTGGGGCCCGTCTGCTCTGAGAGAGATGACATATACACCCGGCACATAATATAATTTTCGCTATATCGGACTTCATGTTTTACTAGTAGCAATTTAATGACTGTGGAAGAACTCAAGTAAACAACTAGTCTTCATAATTCTGATTTTGCTCGAAGGGTATGGTTTGGTGGTATAATTTTTAGGTTATGCGTTCGAATTTAGGAAATGCATTTCTTATAAGAGTCTGAGACAGTCGGAAATTTTACGTGCTCCGCTTAAGATCGGATCGAATGATTTGATGACAGAATTTTAAACGTTTAAGAAAAAAATATCTAATGATATGACTGTGGAAGAACTCATTATACTTTTCTTAAGAGAAGTGAACAACTAGTGTTCATAATTCTGATTAATAGCAATCTTACGTCATGCATATACCAAGCTGTTACTCTAGCATTTTTCTCCATCTTATGATAATTAAAAATATAAGAGTCAGGTGATTGGATGAGATCCATGGAGGCTTCTCCAGAACGATGCGTTTTAATAATATTTTAATTAGTATAGGCCCGTATTTTGTGCGGGTTGAACACATTTTTAACTATAATTTTATATTATAATAAGAATCTTAATATAATTTTAGGTGTTGATCCTATAAATATTTCGGATCTAATTGGTTTTATAGTTTGAATGAGAATTATGTTTCTTTTGTTTATCTATCAATTCTCAAACAGTGTTTCTAATTCACATTAGAGTTTTTCTCTCGTCTTATTCTCTCATTGGAAATCATATTTCTAGTTATAAATAACTTTTAAAATATTTAATTTTCTTTCAAATGAATTCTAATGAGATTTAATATAATTTATTAAATTTAAACATAAATTTTCTTATCGAACTTGAAATCTTGACTGTCACTATGTAAAAATTAATAATCAGAGTTTGTATCGTGAAATACAGTAAATAATAAAAAATTAACAAAAAAACTAATAAAAATAATTCAAAATAAATTAACAAATAACAATAAACCCGAAAATTAAAAAATTGGCTAGTTTTCGTGGATGAGTGTTATCTCTTATTTTAATAGGAGATTGAGATTATAAAATATATTTTTATTGTAATATGTATAAAAAAAATTAATTATAGAGATTAAGTATCATATAATTTTTTTATGAGCATTATTTTTATAATTTAATCTTAAGAAATTATATTATTAATTAATTAAATTAATAGGTTTCTTATTTTAATATGAGATTATGTTTTTATATTGTAATAGGTTTCTTATTTTAATTTTACAATTTAATAAAAAATTTGAAGATATATTTTAATTTTATAATTTAATAATAAATAGAAAATTATATTTTTATTTTGTAATAAATTTCTTATTTTAATAATTATTATTTTCATTTTATAATTTTAAAATAAAAATTACTTTTAGAGATATTTTAATTTTATAATTTAATAATAAAAAATTAATTGTAAAGATTAGGTGTCAAGTATGGATTAATAGGTTTCTTATTTTTAATAAGAGATTATGTTGTTATTTTATAATTGGTTTCTTATTTATTATTAAATAAAAAATTAAATTAATGAGTTTTTATTTTAATATAAGATTATATTTTTATAATGTAATGAGTTTCTTATTTTAATTATACAATTTAATGATAAAAAATTATAGAGATATTTTAATATTATAATAATATAATAATAAATTGGATATTCTCTTTTTATATTTCAATAATTTTCTTATTTTGATAATTTATTATTGTACGGGCCAAATTTTGTACAAAGGCAATCTCGACCTTTTGCTTGAGGCCCAATGCTGAACACACCCCAAACTTCCCAACAAAGGGATCCAGGCCCAAATCACCCCTTCAAAGGGCCAGCTCTCATAAAGTCTGAGTGGGCCCAAGGATGTTTAGAAAGCCCATTTTTGGTGAGCATCAACACCCATAACCGAAGGACCATCCAATGGTCAGTCTACTTAACTCCCAGGCTCATAAACAAGAATCAGCTGTTCCAGCCTACAATGGGCAAATGCAGTAAATATCACTCATGAAGTCGACCGTAACCGACTCCCAACGGACAAGCAATCAAAGAGCAGTAAATGCATACACTCCCTTAAAGGCGTGTAAATAAACGAAGAGGGTCCAGGGGAATGGGATCCAAGCTCTACTACCCACAGCTCAATCATATTCACCTCATAGCTTCCAGCACTCCCACCTATCGCCCTCACAGCAGTCTACGGGGATAAATGTAACATCTGATCTTGCTCCTCCTTCTACGACTCTTGCACCTCATTTTCATCACTGACTTGGGCGTCGGAGTGCCTACGGCATCCACCACACCGGTGGGTAGACCCTTCACGCTCACCCTAAATTTTTGTTTTGCAGGATCGCCAGTGCACCTCTACGAAATCTCGATTGTAGACCTCGTGCGAAAATCTGCATCAACAATTATTTTAATTTTATAATTTTTAAATAAAAAAATTAACTTGAGAGATATTTTAATTTTATAATCTTATAATTTAATAATAATAAATTATTGAAGAGATAAGGTGACATATATGGAATTAAAAGGTTTCTTATTTTAATAGGAGATTATGTTTTTATTTTATAATAGATTTCTTATTTTAATTTTTAATAATAAAACAAATTTTAGAAATATTTTAATTTTATAATTTAATAAATTATTATTTTAATAATTTTCTTATTTAATAGATTTATTAATTTAATTATAATTTAATAGAATTTAATAGTAAAAAGCAACGTGATGTGAAAGGGAGGCTTAAAAATGTTTAACTTATATATATATACACTAGTTTTTGCCCGTGCCTACGGCACGGTGTTACAGTATTTGGCCGTGCCTACGGCACGGTGTTACAGAATTAAATGATTTTATTTTTTAATTGAATTATGTGGCTTATTTTAACTTTCTATTTTTTAATTTGAAATTTTTGACCCTTTCCATCAATCAATTCACTCTATTTCCTCCAATACCAATGAAATGATTTGAGCCGTCAATTAAGCCACATAAAGAGAGCCGTTGGATACACTCTCTTTCCTCCAACACCATTCTCTTTATTATATAGATATATATAAGCCAAACAACGACTCATAAAAAATAAGCCCAAACAAAAATTTTACCAAACGGTATTACAAAACAACTACAGAGGGTAACTAGATAAAAACTAGAGAAAACTAAATATAAGCCCAAGATTTAACAGAACAAGGGAAATGAACTAAATCTGCAGCGGATAGTTCAAAATCTTCATGCTTAGAGGCTAACCATCTGGAGATGAGCTTAAGAATTTTAAAAAGAATAGAGATAGATTCGCTTGATATCTTCTTAAAGATCCAAAGATTTCTTTCTATCTAAATGGACCAACAAATCGCCATGAAAAATGATTCGAAAAAATCACACAACTTATTATTCAAGTATTAGAACTCAAGAGAGTGAATGAAGTCGGATGAATTACTAGAACAAACCCAGCTAGATCCCCACCAATTGAAAAATCACGACCAAATCCTCCAAGAAAACGTGTAAAAGAACAGAAGATGATTAACAGATTCAAGGTCATAATTGCAGAGAATACAAGAGAGGGAATTGAGATCAATGATACCACTTCGGAAGAGAAAGTCTTTCAAATATTTTGTATATATATATATATATATGGATTTTTCTCTTTTAAGTTGTTCAACTACATTCATCAAATTTTGGAAAAAAATTATAATAGAACGATGATATCATGACCTATATATATATAATTTAATAATATTTTGTCATATGTATATTAAAATAATAACAAATTATCAAATAAATGATAGTTATATTTTGTTGACGGCTGATTTTCATCTCAGAGGAAATATCGGGATAGTGCTCCCGAGACAATCTTCATTCAACCTTTAATTTGTTTGGTTATGGGGAGACCAAAGACAAACTTAACGAAAAACAAGAAAAACACACAAGAAATCGGAAAAACAGGATTTAACGTGGTTCGGTGGAGCTTGTCCAGCCTACGTCCACGGTCACAAAGCGGTGTGGGGGTTATTTTATTACTAAACCGAGCTCGACCGACCTGTTTAACGAAGGTCTAATGAAACCGAGCAGATTGTTTTTCTTTCTCTATTTCTTACAAGTTGGGTTCAAATGAAAAATTTGGTAACCCTTACAAATGTGATTAAGCTTCCTTTATATACTACTCAATATGTGGTACTGTTCCTGTATCTTCACGACGTCAGCCTTGAAGATTCGCAGATTTACAGATTTCCGGCGATTTGACAGGTTCTCTTCCTAATTTTGCCATCGCCGAAAGTAAAACCTTCCATAGGAATTTCTGTCACATCACGCAGTAAAGGTATGAGTGGGCGCGGTTCGGTTTGGTTCAGATTTTGCTAAAAACCGAACCAAACCATATTTTATGGTCCGATTTTTTTATCTCTCAAACCAAACCATTAAATAACGGTTTGGTTCGGATTGAAAATTTTTTAAACCAGCGGTTTACGGATTGGTTCGGTTCGGTTTACATATTATTCTACTTTAAAAAAAATTTATCCACTTAAGTGAAGACAAAAAAAAAAATAAAAAATCTAGCGAACAAATAATATGAAGTTCTACGGTGTAAGTTGTGACTCCAGAGAACACATGCACTCAATAGAGGATTGAAAAATGAGGCACAATTAATTCTTGTATTTTTTAAAAATTACCTCGAATAATGATGCTACCATCATTCTAATTAAGAGACAAATCCAACAGTTTACTTTCAAGAACAAACCATAAAACAAAAAAAAATTAAGAATAAAATTATTAACAAATAAATTTAAGAATAAAAGTATTAACAAAAAAATATATTAACAAAAAAAATTAAGAATAAAAGTATTAACAAACTAATAAAAAGAAAACATAAAGTAAAATTAAAAGAAAAATGTAAATCTTTTTATAAAAATATATAATTTTTTAATTATAACGGTTCAGTTCGGTTTAACAGGTGCGGTTCGGTTTAGCATCTGAACCGAACCGTAAATCGTTTGGGGTGAGCCAATCCGAACCGCAAACCGTTTGGGGTGGGCCAATCCGAACCGCAAACCGAACCGTTAGAAAAAAAATCGTAAATTCGGTCCGGTTTGTGGTTGGGTTCGGTGCGGTCGGTTTTTTTGCCCACCCCTAAGTAAAGGTGCATTGTCATACCCTTTTCATTAATGACGACAGCCTGTCTGAATCTCAGATGTGAGAGTTTTGGGGGGGGGGAGTCCAGCTGCCCTAATCCCACCTCGGTCTTATAGAGGTCAGTCAGATAATGAACTAAACTGCCTCAACCACTTCCGACCTGACCCAAAATACCCGAACTAACCAGCATGATCCAGGGAGAGGGCGAATATGAACCGATCTACATGACCATTGTGGTCGGCCTCGGCTCTAATGTGCTCGGCCTCTACGAGCTGATTTACATGGTGCTTTTTGGATGAGGGGATCTTCCCTTTTTGCTTTTTCCGAGCTGTTCAAATGCCTTAGCCACAAAAATCTTCATCAACATATTTAATACAATTACACAAATTATATGTTTATTAATTAGTAATATTATGTCACTCATATCCCGTTTTAACGGTGTGAAAGGGGAAAAAAAGAATCTTATTCAATTTAGCTAAGCTTTGTCTTTCCTATAAACAAGGATATTAATTTAATTGAATCGCCTAATAATTAACATTAAATTATATAGTGATTATACAACAAACCCATCTCTTTCAGCTAGCAAATGAAAGAAATAAATCAAAACGCTTGGTTATAAACTTGTAATACGACAGACCATCTTTTTCTCAAATGTCCGACATGACAATAGGTCATATATAATATGAGGATGTCAATTTTATAATTGATTCTAACGTTTATGTGGGGTTTCGTTCACAAATTTTTTTATCTTTATTAGTATAATAATATTAATATTTATACTTAACATATCCAATCTAACGGTAAAAAAAATTATATCCGTATCAAAATCTAAAATATTGACATTCATCTCGTAAGAATTTTTATCATCCCTACTCATGACGGCTAATCGTTCTTCGTAATAACAAACCACCTCCTTATCCTTTCATTAATTTGTTTTTTTCTCATGATCCACTCATCTAATTCCCGCAACAAGTTAATTAAATTTATATACATATGATATCTAAGGATGCACAATTCCCTAGAGCTTGCAATAATTGATTGGTTTTGATTGATCAATTTTCGAACATTTGATTAAAATTAATTTAATTTTAATTTTAATTTTAAAATATTGATATAAATTTAAGTCATTAATCTAGTCAATATAAAGGGAATAAATTTATATCATTTAATATTATCTTGACTTTTAATATTTGTCATTGATTTTTATTTTTTTTTAAACGTTGAAAATTTCGTCATTAAAATATTTCATCCGAGTATAAGCGGATAAAATAAAAACTCAGACTGTCTCAAATTTTTATAAAAAAATATATCTATTAGACTCAAATTCATGATCTGTCAATCAAATCATAAATCTTTTGCCACTAAATCACCATTTATGATTGAATTGTGTAATATCTCTTACTCAAAATTTGAATCAAAATTTTAAATCAATAATTATAATTAAAATAGTTCCCTATCCATATCTTTTTATTATATAAATGCATTCATCGATGGACGAAACATCAAAATATGACCAAACATCATTAGATTGGTATCCGAGATCAAATCAATTTCAAATAGACTATAGTTCACGGAGTTCACTGTAAAAAAATAAACTAATTTAAAAATTATCAACATATGTTGAAACTTGTGAATATAAATAAGTTGAATTTTTTTTTTTTTTTTTTTTTTTTGGGTTTTTGAAAACCACATAATCATCCCCTTGGAGAGTGGAAGAAATGAATCAAAAGCTTGGAAAAATGTTGCAACTTTTGTTCTTATGCAACAATAATATATTGTAATTACTTATCTTAATCAACTTTCTTATTAAACTAATCAAACCCAACATGAAAATGTCAAAAATTAACAATTAATTTATT
The DNA here is from genome assembly GCA_019454045.1 of Zanthoxylum bungeanum. NCBI lineage: Eukaryota > Viridiplantae > Streptophyta > Magnoliopsida > Sapindales > Rutaceae > Zanthoxylum > Zanthoxylum bungeanum. Next base: position 35,679 of record SKCR01029801.1, read on the forward strand.
AAAAGGTCTAAAGCTAATCCATATTAAATATGAAGTGCATGGAATGGACCACATTTAAAGAAGAAAAATTGCTACCACTTGCATGTGAAGAGCACCAATTGCTTCAAATCTTAGCACAAATGTAGCTTGAGATTGTGGCATCCATTTTTGATTTCTCCATTGAAGGCCAATCTAAATTTAAAGCTTTACATTTTTGGAGTTAATTAATGAAACCCACATCGAGCACTCAGAATAATTTAGACCTAAAACAGCCGACCAATTTGAGATTCCCATGTGATTGACAGTGATCGATTTGGAATCGTTTTTGTCATCCTTTCACCTGCTTAATTAATTATATTTGTAGAAGTTTTATGTATAATATGTGTATTATGTTATTTCACTTCCATATATAGATTTGTAGTCACCGACTTTGATTTAGGTTGAGGTAGGGAGACCAGGCCGGTCCCGTAATTCCTCCCGTTCTTAAGTAATTTTTAGGTGTGAATATACATCTCTATTGGTTACGGGAAACACATAGTATATATATTAGTTTATGTTGTTAGGTTTATCCTAATGTAGCTTGAGTCTTAGGATTTTCCTAAGTTTATATTCGAGCTTTTATGGTCGTGTAATTACATCTTTATGATATTTTTATATCTGAATGGTCTTTCATTTTCAAAAAAAAAAAAGGGGGGGTCTGACATTCAGGTCCTGAATTCGAATCCAGTGAATATATTTCTTATAAAAATCTAGGATAGTCAGGAATTTATTTGACTGTGAGATTTTCAACGATTTTAAAAAAAAAAAATATTTGACCCAAATTTTTATCGATAAAAGCGACACTTTAAAAAACTTGTATAAAATCCTTAGAACTCGAGGCTCTTATAGATCAAAATCTTAAATTACTTTTCAAAAAATTATCATCTTCCACATATTTTAAACCTTATAAAAATCTTATGTTTTTTTTTAATAGAATGGCTAAGACCGTCTAAATATATCTTAAATATTATACACCAATAAATCGTGGAATTGGGAACCGATTGATTTGATTCCCGTTCGGAACCAAACCGGATTGGTGGCCGCTTCTAGTGTCAAACATAAGGGATCCCATGCTAACCAATCTGAAAAAGGACACGTGACATGTGAAAATCCCATTACAACCTTATTTTTTGTTTTTTGTTTCTTTTTATTACTTTATCTTAAAAAAATTAATTGATAAATGATGAGTTTTAGCACATCAAGATTAACATAACCATTGTTTTTAACAACTAAAGAACTTTGCAACATGAGAGAGAAAATTATTAATTTATTGAAATAAATACAAAATATAGATCATTTTTCCAATCAAACACTTGCATGGCAATGTAATATTACATTAATGTCATCAATTTCTTTTCATAGGTATGAAATTTTTTTATGTATTATATGCATATAGAATCCTTCTGACTTTTCAAGTTGCATTATTTTTTTTTTTTTAAAAAAATTCAACCTATTTGTTACAATTTATTGAAAGTAATTAATAAATAAGTAATAATTAGTATCTAAAGAACTATTTGATGATTAAGTATTAATAGAACTTTCAACTGTACTATCATTATTATTTGATTATATTTATAAAACTCAGTTCCAGCATAACTGGAAGGGCTCTAATTATTACCCTGAATCTTCTACATAAATTTTATATGGTTTCTTATGTAATTGAAAATTAGTTACTTGGGATTTTGGTGAGAAATTGTCTTATAATGCCCTAAACATGGTGATAAACTTTGAAACACTACTTAGTAAATAGTTTCTTTTCCATTCTAAAAGTTATCAAAGAGATGATTTTTTGTTTAATTTTTAATAATCACATGAATCTTAAATAAAATTATACTATTACTAGGTCGTAGAGATATCTATATTTTACTGAAGCTAATGAGATAATGATTTCGGATATAATATAATAACGTGAAATGATAAATATAACTTATTTATTTATTTGTTTGTTTAATATTGCATTGGGAAGTTGAAAACTGAAAAGTAAGATAATTAATCAATGGAATTGAAATATTTTATCATGAGCATAGAAAACAAAATGATTACACTCAGAATGAAAAAGTGTGACATCCTTAGACTAGCTTATTGAGGATAAACTTATTAAAATATCGATCAAGCAACTTATTATTATAGAATTAAGATAATATAAAATACATAATAATAAAAGAAACCCTTTTCATCAACTAATGGATAAATATATTAATTAATTAATTAACTACTTATCTCAGTAATATCATAAGAAACTTGAATAATTTGTACACAAAAATATTATATTGTTCATGACTCATGTTGATGATTATTTTTTGGGCCAATTCAACGAAGCCGGCCCAATCCGGCCCAAAATAATCTATATGGGCATAACTCATAGACCGCTTCTATTCCGGGAAAAATTGAGATTTGAGAGGGACTCTAATCAAGGAATTTTCCCATCCCTATTTGAGTCCATCACTGATAAACCTAAACTGGCTGGACACTTCCATCGTTGCTAAAGATTAAGAAATCAAAACTAGATTACTACGCTTTCTTCTTCTTTTGATTTGATCAGTTGTTGAAGATAGAATTTCATTTTTCGACATGAAAGTGATATCCAGTGTACAAAACTCTCGTTATAGATAGGGTTTGAGGAAAGTTTTGATGTACTCAACTTTACCTAAAGATAGCAGAACGAATTGACGAATCAAATTTATATCGAATCCTAAACGAATCAAATTAAAATATGATGGATTCGTACTCGATTCATTTACTAAAAGAATCCTAATATCAGGATTCGTATATGATTCGTTTACGAATGATATTATTCAATAACATAAATAATCATAATTTATTTACATAAATTCTTCATAAATATGTGTGTGTATATATATATTACACAATTAATAGATTTATTAAAATAACTCACCAAATATAGACAATATTATTTTTTCTATGGTAACTGATAATAACTTTTCGAGAATTTTGTGACCAAACAAATAATAAGTACGTTTCGAAAGATAATAGAAATAATAGAAATGCACAAGCTAATGGCCTTATGTAAAATTTTGTGGGCAAATTCTCTTTGTACTTCAATATTAAACTCTAATTGCAAAAAAAATATATTGCTACTTGCTCCTGGATAAACTGCTCAAGCTTTGTAGATACTATAAGCCAAAGCCAATCCAAAACCATCACTAACTCTTCATACACTATGAAACTATATTTCCGATAACAATTACAACTTATAAAAGCAAAGGCGAAGAAAAGGGAAACTACAATACTTGAGTTGAAAGAATATCATACATCACAAAATGCAGAGCGAAACCTTACCGAGATTTAACACGATCGAAGCAAAATAGGGCCCACCAATGCATCTAGCATATCGCTGAGTGCTACCTGAATCTCATTTGACCCATGTTCGCAACTTATCAAACTTGAAAGAAGGGGAAAGAAACGACCTAGGTTGTTCTCGAAGGAAGTCTCTCCTAAAGCGCAGATAGCTTGGAGGGTTGCCACAATGAGGGGCGCTCGTGCAGCCAATTCTCTCCGTTTCCCAGAACCCAAAGGTATTAACCATCGCAATTGTTTAGCGGATGTCTCAGATGTCTGTCCATGGTTAGAAGTATCAATATACAGCTGTAAAACCTCCCGAGACAGGTCAATAAGATGGGACTCCACATCGGTCTCTTCATAAGTTGGTGGCTTGTCCAGTATAAGATTCTGTAGAAACGTTAGACAAATCTGAAAAGACTCATTCTCTAGGCGTAACAATGGAGGATCTTGCATCTGGGTCATGGAGCTAAATTCTTGAAGCTTTGAACGCAAGGGGTGATCGCTATTGATCTTGTGAGCATGGTAAGCAACATCACGCAAAGCCTCAAAGAGGACTAGAGTGTTTTTTGCTGAAAGGCATGGACGGTACATGTTGTAAATCTCCATCACCGCCTGCAAAATTTAAAGAATAATTGTTCACATCAAATATATAGACAAACAAAAGAATGTTTGCCGACTGCGAAAAATAAATACAAAATGATTAGACATTCATGTTGATTCAATTTTTTATGTATTACAGAAATGCAATTCTTTTGTTTCTCATAGGCTCCGTCAAGTAAACTAAGTTCACGGTTTTTAAATGCATGATAAAAGTGGCAAATACAGGAATACTGAAGTTTATGTTATCAATAATAGAAATGTCTTAATTGCTTTGCATTTACACCATCAAATAGCTTAAAAAAGAAAAGGCAGTACCTGAATCAATAAAAGTTGAACGGCAGCTCGGCACTTCGCATCAGCTATGCAAGCAAATAAATGGCGTGTCCTCAGGTCCTCTGAATCATCATCAGGCATGCCAGAACCAGAAGACTCCCCATTAGTTTCTCCTTTCACTGCATTTTCAAGGGTCCTAACCATGCAATCTTCACTAACAATGTAAGAAAAATCAGGAAGTGTTGCATTAGCTGCCTCCTTTAACGACTCGGCCACTTGTAGCCACTTCTCATCAGAAAATAGATTGCCAGCATTGCTCATCAAACGGACAAATGCAGCAATACCAATACCGGCTAGGCTCTGGTGAGGACGTTTGATGAAACTAACCAAAAGCATCAGCACTTTCCTCAATATTGGATTGACAGTGATGTAAAATTTGACAAAAAGATCCACAACTAGTTGGAGGGCCACAGTGCATGTCTCATAGAGCCATGCATCTTGATCAAGCTCTCCTGTATCACTATCAACCCCTTGGCCAGGAGAGGTCTCCCCTGAAGGATCAATAGTATGCCGCACATAGTCAAATATTGGGAACAAGACCGACTCAAACACTCGTTCCCACAAAGGAAGAGAGAAAAGGTGACCATGGTTGCGCAAAGTTTCAAACAGCACTTGTAAGGCACTCTTCCTGATTTCTGGCCTAGGGTCAAAGCTAAGTTCTGATAAACCTGCATATAAAAACAAGTAATTGAATGTTATACAAAGCTCTATTTTAAATTTAAAAGGGTGTGTACTAAAGCTGTAAAAGCTTTCGCAAATCAAATGTTCAGCACCACGAAAACCACCCATGTAAGGATTTTCCTTACCGGCCAATAAAGGGAACCAGAAATAAAGATGATCATCTTTATCAATCATCTCTCCATTTTCTAGTTTTCCTTCCTTCAATGGTCGAGGAGAGGCTGGAGAAACCTTTCCTGAGACTTCCTTGTCTTTGTTCCTTGACGAGGCACCGAGATCTCCTTCTGCAAGTTTAGTGGCACAAAACCGAAGAAATGCAATAGCATTGAGGCTAATATCTTTGTTGAATCTACTATTTGTGAATGCTATTAGGCAATTCACACAATCTGTAAAGGTAGTTGTTTCAGTCTCCGTAATGTATGGGAAGTAATCTCGGATAATCTTCTCAATTATTTCAAAGGCTAACAGTACAATGTTTTTGTGGTCATCATAAGCTGCCGTTGTGAAAACCTGAAAAGAAAAAAGTCATACGAAAAAATAGTGAGATCTTGGAGAAAATTTTCACAAGTAAAAGATAGAGAATTTTTCAAATACCATGAACATGCTCTTCCACCCTGATTTGACATTATTGACACGAGATAAAACCATCTGCGAGACACATCTGATGATTAGTTCTCTGATTTCAACAGCACTACTCTTGCGCATTACAATGACAAAAGGCTTCATAAACTCGTTCTGGAAGTTATAATTGGCCAACTCTTCTCGCTCCAAGAATTTCATTGATAACTGGCGTAAAGAATCCATTGCAAATATAGCAATGAAAGGTTCTCAGAACAGCCAATGTTTACAAAGAAATCAGAGAGGACATTCCAGATGCTTGACCACACGAGCCTAATGCGGTTCATGTTGTAGTGCCTAAGAAAATAAATCATATCAGCCTTACCATTATCTTATAGCAGCAGATAAATTCCAATAAATCAAGAGGAAAAAAACATGCTAAATGGTATTATGAAGCATACGCAATCTCAACAATCTTCGTTAGGCTGAAAACCCGTGGATCTGATGCAGATCGAAGTTCCTCCATGGATACCTTGCAGAGAGCCTTAACAAAGTCTATAATTCCCTCACTGTTTAATTTCTGACTTCGTGTGAATATACGATTCATTTCAGAGCTTCCAACTTGTTCTAACATGTTTAAATTGGAGACTATATTGTTCATCTGTTCAGATGTGACCACCCCAGAACCACCGCCCCCAATGCCAGCACTATCATATGCACCCCTCATCACAGCAGCTGCTGCAAATTGAATTCTCCCAGGTCCTTTCTTTTTTAGAACTGGAAGGACGGTCGACTTAGCATGCTTTGATTTTTCCGACTCATTTTGAGGGAAAGCAAAGAAAGTGGCATCGGGAGGGGCACCTTCTCCCAAGAGATGTAGATGCTCAAACCTGGAAACACATGTCAAAATATGTTCCCAGGCTTCCTGTAAATAATTCCCATCTTCATCTGCAATTGTGACTATTGCCTGTGCACAATAAGAAATCAAATCCACATCAGTACAGGAATATCACACACACACACATCTATATTTAATACCCAAAAAACCCTCAGCATCACTTGAATGTGTAAAAAGTTTGAAAAAGTGGATCAGTGTCAGATTAGAAGGAAATCACATTATAAATCAAAATATTTTAGGGAAAAAAAAGGGTGCAAAAACTAGTTAAGGAGTTCTATTTAGTTAGTGACAGAGAAGCACTAAATGGTAGCATTTATCAGTGATATTCAAAGCTTCAATAACATTAGCAAGGAAAAAATCACATAATACTCCTATACAAAACCTCTCACGCAAAAAGTAAAGAAAAGAGTACCAAGACCATTTTATATACTTCTCACCCTCTCTGACTAAAAGTAGAGCAAAATACCAACCTTGATAGCATCTATATTTTTCCGTTTGATATCAGCAGGAGAGTGGAGAGAAGTGAACTTTGCTAATGAAGTTACAAAAGCATCTCTATGAGTCTTCATGGACATTACAGCAGTAACATGTATAGCGTAACGAAAGCCTTCAAGACACAGAGCTATAATAACTTCATCATCATTTTGGTCAAGTGGAACGCTGAAGGCAGCCAACATAGGAGCCCAGCATACCTCAATCATGAATCTTAGGATCACCACATCAGTTGCTGCATAGTAAGCAGATCTGCAAATTTCCAGACCAGTACATAATCAAGGATAAAATCCAAAATAAGGTTTACTTCTAAATTTTACACTTCACACTAGTATAACATGGGAAACATAAGCCTATGAAATAGAATTAATGATTATTACATATGTTGGATTCAGTTTTACATGCTGCTAGAAGTATCATAGGAAAAGCATCCAAAAGGTGAGTCAGTCTTACTCAGATTTACGAGCCTTCTCCTTGAATTGTTCTTGCATGTGCCTGATGAGATCATCGCTAGTCTCCATGTACTTCTCCTCTCCTCGCTTGCGGATAACAATATTCAAGATACTATCCAAACCTAATATTCTGTTCGAGTTCATAGATTGCATCTGTTGAACAGCCAAATCATCTTCTTTCATTTTAATCTCATTTCTTGATATTCGTTCAAACAATGACCTCAGATACTCATCAGGTAAATCTTTTCCATCATCTATGCCACGATTGTTTCTTATAAAATCATCAGCTGACATCTGTATATCCCAATAAAACAAACATTGTCAATATTCCTCATTATATAACTGATTCAAGTAGAAAATGCAAACTCACCTTGTTCTTCACCATGGGATTGTGCGAGTCAGTGTTCAGCATTATTACAGAATACGCAAGGACATATGCCGTGTCAGCACTACTAAAAGCTTTTGGATTACATTTACAGTAACGTTCAGCAAACTTCTCCATTATTCGATCAATCTTTTGGGCCTCACCAGGCAGCCTAAAGCCTTGTAGAAAAACTCTAATTGCCTCATCAAACTCCATGCCTTGAAAGTCAAAAGAATCGACATAGGCATGCATTACTTTGAGAGATATCTCTTCCCTTTCTCCTAGATAATCCCCAATCAAAGTCTTATTCAAATCAGAGGCATTTCTAAGAAAAGCCGCTATCTCCTCTGGGGTGTTGCCCACCTTATTTGCATTAATAAGAAATTCAATTCCTTTCTTGGGTTTCCGATTAAAAAGAGATATACCTTCCTGCCACATATTTTACATTAGATTATATTGACAACAATAAGCTAAAAGAAAGGTCAGAGGTCGATCAACTTGAATGAAATAAATAATGTATATTGCCTACCTGAAGTTCAAGCTTGTAAGCCCGGCGTTGTTCAATTGTTGAAACATCAGAAACTTCACTGGAAGCTTCAGAATGAGAATCTGATACCTCCACAGGCTCATCCCCATTTGCCAAGGGAACAGTTCCAGGTTCAGGACCACTCGAAATGTTCTCCACTGCCTCAAATTTCTTAGTAGAATGAGGATCTGGAATACGCAACTGTTTGTTCATCCAGTCTCCCATCGATCTCAAAATAGCCACTAAGCACTTCATAGCTTCAAGTTTCATAGTTGCCTCTTGCGGTGGCAATAGTGAAGTGGCCGTACCAGGGGGTACACCTTGAGCAGTTTTAAGAAGTCCATTGACCATTCTACAGTAAAAGCAAAAGTTGAATAACAACCAAGTCAAACTCACTTAAATCATGAAGAGGATGTAAACACAAATCAAGAAAGACATCTGCGTCGAAATGTAAAACCATATTATTCTCAAAATATTTTTTTCCAACTGCAGAAATGAGTGCCAATTCTGAAAAATGAAACATAACATACCTTTCAAATATGTTTGATGAGTTGACATCACAGTCATAGTTAATAAAGATATCAACCAAGATCTGTGAATCAACACGGAGCTTCTCTAAAAACCGAAGCACTATCATCTTCTGTTGAAAATTAGGTTGAGCAACATTTTCCAAAACTCTGAGCACAATCATAGGAAAGAACACCCCAATCTCTGCTTTCAAACCAGCTCTAAATCTTGAAGCCAAACTCATGAAAATGGAGCAAGAAAGCTGAAAAACAATTATAAGAGTCGAAGCGCTGTTCTTCAACAATGACAGACACAAGTACTGCTTGATGGCACCTAAAAACCTGTCTCACCGCACAGCATAGATAACAGAATGCAAATTCCAACTCTCAGTATATCTTTAGCATAAATTAGCACATGAATCAAAATGTAAGTATTGAGTACAAAGATGATGGAAATTTTTCAAAATAGGCAGTTAAAATATGAAAATGATATGTGAACAGCCTCAAGAAATCTCTATTATTGATTCCGGAAAAGTCTTACTATGAATTGAATAGATCCCAAGTTGAAAGAAGAATTATAACATTCAGTGACAAAATCATTCACCCATAATCTGACAGATCAATTGAAGATATGAAACGTCATGTGAGAACCAAGACAGATCCACATTCAGCATCCTCCAACGCCAAGCAATGCAAGTAACAATGCTATTTTCAGTCAGACGAGAATCCATCCACTTTAGAAATCATTGGGGTTACAGTGACTAGAAGAGGGTTTCCCCGAAAAGAACCAATTCCCATCAAAGAAACAGTTTTCCTGTCCCTCCAAGCAAAAGAAATAAGCACCTGTCGACAGACACCAACATCTATGACATAAAGAGCAATATCTTAATGCTATTAGCATCTGGTTTCATTATTTCCAAGTATTTCTCTGGCCTTTCTACTGTTTCCTTCAACCTAAATCAGCTGGAACAGTGCTAGAACGTACAATTCCAGATCAGATTCTCATGCTCCCCCTATGACTATTGAGATAAATCTCCCTCACACGAAATCCACAGAAGAGAAAGAGTGAAAGACCAACAATTTCTTCCATATTTATGCTGATACTGCAAGGTACCCTGAGCAGCAAGCCACTAATCAGGTGTGAACTTCTGGTCTTTTTTAACAAAATGCCAATAAAAGGAGCTAGACACTTCTGCACTCTCCTACCAAGTACCAAGAGCACGTCACTGCATTTTAAGATTCTTTTCTTGCAGCCAGCATACAAAGCCTAACTTCCCTCATTCAGAGGAACTAATTATGTACTGTTCAAAATTTTAGGACAAAAAATATTGAAGTTGGGACCTGAATTAAAAATTTAATAAATATAAGTTCCAAATAGGGATCAACCAAATAGAAACCAACACCTTGTAATTGGGGCAAATAGGCATCCTCAAACAAGAAACCACCAAATCAACCCAAAAGGAGTTCAACCATACAGATTGGAACAATTTCTGCTGACTCCACTCTACTGGCAACAATCATAGTAAGACATAAATAACAACCTAGAAACTGTGATATTCAGTAACATATTAACATCAGAAGCACACTCTGCCATTGCCATCTCAAAATTTGACTCCACTAAGACATTCTCTAGATTTGTGAAAATTTTCCATCAAACAAGATCTATATTTTACCTAGCATCATTACCCAAAAACATGTGTACGGACCTCCTAGGAGTTGTCATTGATCACCACAAGTCATCTTCATTCTCCCAAAGGGTTTCATCTCTCACATCAATTTTTCTATCAATAAACACTACCAAACACATAAACTTGAGAACACTCACTCAATAACAATAACCAAGCTTTAAAAAAGAAAAAACTTAAATTAAAGAAAAAGCAATATAAAGCAACATGTAGCGATAAAGATGTACAAAATGTATACCTCTCACTGGTCCTAAACACGGCACCAGCATTCTCCAACAAAATCTTCAACAACTCAAGAGCCACAATCTTCCCTTTCATCAATTGCGGATCAGCCAATGCCTCCTTAGGCGGCGTCTTCATAGACAACTTACAAAGCGCTCTAAACACCAAAAATGCATCTCTTCTTAACTTATTCCCTATCTGAACCTCCAAATCATCGTCTCTCTCCCCTTCTCCATCCACCAACTCACCTTTCCTCCCCTCCAACGCGGTCTTATACATACTAATCTCCCAATACTTCGCATCCAACATGTCCTTATCCGTTGAATCCAGTAAATCAGCCGGATTAGTAGTCTCCACGGTTGTAGTCTCAAATGCACCATCATGCCCACTTAACGAAACCTTATTTTCTGGAGTCAACAATCCGTCGATATCTTGCATAATTCTGGTTATAAACCCTTGTACAAACATCGTCACTGTCCTATCCGCATCAGATTTTTCCATCGGTTCCATTAATTCAGCAACAACAATCGGTTGAATCGGAACCGTCGATGAATCCGCCTCCATTCTTCTAAAAACAATCACCAACATTTGGATCAAAGACGCCTTAGCTGTCGTCTGATTAACTACATTCTTACTTCCTAAATAAATATCATAACACGTTCTCACAACTTGCAACAAACAATCTCCATGAATCCTCAACAACATCGACGTAACAGCTGATAAAAGCGTTTTAAGTACCAACAACTCAACCGCATCGTCACCTAAATCGTGACATTTACAAACAGAATCAATTAATTTCGACAGAAATTTCGCTTCGGAGCCGCCGGTGGGATCCGCCTCGCCACGTAGGTAACCATGGGCGATCAATTTTTGAATACAATCAACGGCCGGATCGGCGATCTTGAGAAATCCAGTACCGCAAGCGTTGATCAGAGGGCTGAGGATGGACTCTGATTCAGCGAAGGAGTATTCATTGGGACCGCCGTCGTGGAGTGGGCCAGGGATTGAGCCGTCGGTTTCCGATTCAGTCGGCGATGACGGAAGCTTCTGCGAGGAATTGAGTCTCTCGATAACGGATTTGCATTCGTGAGCGAGTTTCGAGTGTTTCCGCCACGACGCGTTTTTAATGATCTTTTCAAGTGCTGGAGCTACAACTTGGCTCAAGCGGGAATCGGCTTCCGAAGAAGCCATTCCCGAGTTGGGACTAGCTGCTGACTCAGTGAGTCAGATCTGAAACCGTAAAAATGAACGGAAACAGAATCAAACGACAACGTTTTGAATTTTACTTAATTGAATTATGGTGACGATATTTTACTCGGCGAATCGCTTCTGAGTGAAGAGTTTGATGAGCGGGCGAGCACTGGATGATGCAGAGAGAGGGGTTGAGATTTGGATCGCGTATTTTTGGTTTGTTTTTTTCATTGGAAAGTCCAAGTTTGAGAAGTTTGGTTTGACCCAAACGCCCTCGATTAGCTTTGGCGTCTGGACGCGGGAGACGTAATATTGTGTTAAAGAGTGAGGAGATTTTAGGGAATTTTAGCTTTTCTGAAATTTAATTTTATCGGGGGGAGATTTAAAAAGACCAAATATTGGAAAATTAATAAAAAGACCAATGGCATCTTCTTCTTTTTTCGTATGGAAATTAGTTTGTAGGTTTCTAAATGTGTTATAATTATATGTATTTAATATTTTAATAGATTTCGGATTATATATTCATATAGTTGTAATGTATTCAATATATATATATATATATATATATATATATATATATATATATGTAATATCTTTATTTTTTTTTTTTTGAAGTTTTAGCATAAATAAATAATACCAATCCAAATTAAACAAAAACGCAAAAAAAAAAAAAAAAAATTTGTTATATATAATTTCTTTGTTTTTTTTTTATTATTTTGGAGTTTTAGCATAAATAAATCATACCAAATTAAACAAAAACGCCAAAAAAAAATTACAGTTCTCATATTCTTTATAATTAATATTTATATCGATTTTAATTTTTTTGATTTACTTGACATATAATAATATCTTTTTTTTATTTATAAATAGTTCAATTTAAAATATCGTCAGAGTATGCCCACAACAAAATGAGCTTAGATCATGTAAGGATAACATGAGACATTACAATGAGGGTGAGGAAATCAGAAGAATCGAAGGATTAATTGATAGATGGTTGTCTGAAGAAGAGACTTTCTGGAAACAGAGATCCAGGGCTGATTGGTTAAAGGGGGTGACAAAAATACCAAATTTTTTCATCAAAAGACGTCGGCCAGAAATCGTAAAAACAAAATTCGAGGGGTGATCAATGAGCAGGACCAATGGATGGAGGAGGAGGCGAATATTGAACAGACCTTTTGCAATTATTTCCAAAGTATTTTCACCAGTTCGAATCCCCACTGGCAGAATGTAGAAGACATCATCAGTAGTATCTCACCGCGAGTTTCATTAGATATCAATAATCAACTGGGGAAGCCATTTACAGATGAGGAAGTTAGAGAATCCATTTCACAGATGTGTCATACGAAGGCCCATGGGCCTGATGGGTTACAAACTGGTTTTTTCTTGAGACATTGGGAGGTGGTGGGACCTCAAGTCATAGAGACCTGCCTACATGTGCTTAATGAGGGAGGGAATATTGGGCCTCTAAACCATACATTTATTGCCTTGATTCCTGATATCACAAAGCCAAAAAGAGTATACGATTATAGGCCTATCAACTTATGCAATGTTATTTACCGTCTGATCGCTAAAACTATTGCCAACTGACTAAAAGTCTTTCTTCACCAAATTATCTCACCCATGCAAAGTGCTTTTATTCCCGGGAGACTTATTACGGACAATATCATCATAGGCTATGAATGTTTGCACAAGATTCGGAAAACCAAAGGGAAAAATGGGCTGGTTGCGCTCAAGTTAGACGTGAGCAAGGCTTATGATAGAATTGAGTGGTGTTTTCTGGAAGCGACCATGCTAAAACTGGGGTTCAACAGAGATTGGGTGAAGTTGATAATGGGGTGTAATTCAACCGCTTCCTTCTCAGTTTTGATCAATGGGACTGCTAGAGGGTCGATTTTTCCGCAAAAGGGGCTTAGACAATGATGTCCTTTATCACCCTACCTTTTCATCCTATGTGCCGAGGTTTTTTCACATACCATTTTAAGAGCAGAGGACCAAGGATTATTTCGAGGATTGAGATTCAACAGGGAGCTTTCTATTTCCCATTTACTTTTTGCTGATGATAGCCTAATCTTTTCCCGCGCTAAGGTCTCTGATTACCAAACTTTGAAAACTATCTTTGACAGATACTCTGCAGCTTCTGGGCAGATTTTTAACTTCGATAAGAGCTCAATGTTCTTCAGTGATAAGACTAGGCCAACACAACGAGAGGCTATTAAGGGAATTTTTGGATTAAGAGTGGTGTCTTTATATGACAAATACCTGAGACTACCTGCAATGATTGGTAGAAAGAAGTCGAGCTTCTTTAATGAGATAAGACTAAAAGTCACTGGCAGAATCAATAGTTGGCAATCCAAATTTTTTTCGAGTGGGGGCAAGGAAGTTCTCATTAAAGCAGTAGCCCAAGCTATACCGGCGTATGTTATTAGTGTTTTCAAGTTACCCCAATGTGTTTGTGATGATATTCAGAGGGATATTGCAAGGTTTTGGTGGGGGTCAAATAAACACAAGAAGAAAATACACTGGGTTAAATGGGAAAAATTATGTTTTGCGAAAATCTGATGAGGGTTGGGGTTCAGGGATCTTTCATCTTTTAATCAAGTTTTGGTGGCTAAACAAGGTTGGAGAGTGATTCAGGAGCCAAATTCCTTGATGTCCCGAGTTCTAAAGGCAAGGTATTTTCCAAGTTCAGATTTCCATAGAGCAAGTTTGGGTTCTAATCCATCCTTTATTTGGCGGAGTTTGTTGTGGGGAAAAAAGCTTATTGAGAAAGAGTTATGATGGAGAATATGAAATGAAATGAATGTGAAGATTTTTGAAGACAAATGGATTCTTAGGCCAAACCTATTCAAACCAATTCTGCCCTCAACACTCGGGGGTGAGGCCACTGTGGCCGAGTTAATGACAGACCAACACTGGAACGAAGATGTTATTCGATGGAACTTTCACCGTATAGATGCCGAGGAGATTTTAAGGATTCTGTTACCTGGTGAACCAAGAGAAGACCACAAGCTCTGGAATTTTGATAAAAAAAAAAGGTCAGTATTCGGTTAAGAGTGGGTATCAGTTGGCATGGAATGACAGGTTTGCTTTGGACCCAGGCAGCTCGGAGAGAATGGGGGATCATTGGAAGCTTATTTGGGCCAGTGCGCTTCCTGCAAAGGTGAAGATTTTTATCTGGAGAGCAATGGTTAATATGTTTCCCACAACATAAAATCTTTGGAGGAAAAAAATTTCAGAACACCCTCTTTGTTCTTGGTGTGGTGCTTATTTTGAATCATGTTTTCATGCTCTTTTTGGGTGTAAGGAAGCCAGAAAAGTTTGGAGGTTATTCCCTGATTTTTCGGTGATCAATATTGATGGCACAACCAGCCTGCTGGACGTGATGACTGAGATGGTTCGATCAGGAGGTGAGGGAAGACTAGAATTGTTTAAAGCTATCTGTTGGGTGATTTGGCAGGGTCGAAACCATAATATTTTTGAAGGTACAAGTGAAGACCCCATTATATCTTTTGCAATAGTTGAAGCTATGGTGGAATCGTGTAATATCCCGTCGATTTCAGAGCTAAAGTTGCCAATTAAGAGGATTTTGACTGACGACCGAATATGGAAGCCTCCTCCGGAGGGATGGATTAAAATGAATACTGATGTGGCAGTATATTTTTGTACATGCAAGGTTGGTCTGCGGGTGGTGTTTGGAGATTCTAAGGGAGATGTGGTGGGGGCTGCTGTTAAAAATATTGCTTTCAACGGAGACGTTCTAGTTGCGGAAGCTGAAGCTGTTAAGTTTGGCCTCCAAGTTGCGGAAGATCTGAGGCTGTGTCATTTGGTGGTGGAATCTGATTGTAGTCAGGTTGTGGATTTGATCTATAACATGAATGGCACTTTGACATAAACGTGGTGGATTATTGAAGACATTTTAGGAAAGCTAGCTAATTTAGATAGACATTTTGTTTGCTATATTTCTCGTTGTTGCAATGTTATTGCTCACGCTCTTGCGAAATTGGCAACTATCGTTTGTTACCCTGTTATTTGGAAAGACAACTTTCCTTCAAACATTAAGTGTATTTTCATTTTACTTAAGTAATGATATTTTCTTTCTGTCCCAAAAAAAAAAATATTTCTAGTTTTATGTGTTATTGATGACCCCGGAACCAGCTGTTTAGTTCAGGTTCCGAACTGTATTAATAAAAAAATTAATAATATTAAATATAAATCAAATTAATTTTAATTAAATTAAAAAATATTACAATAGAAATATCAACATAATCATATCTTTATGGTTAAATTTCGAATTCCACTCATTTATTATCAAATTTTATTTTATTTTATTTTTTGCGATTTCGGAACCAGAATCGAACTATATAATTACGGTTCCATTTTCAAATGTTTCCGGTTCGGAATCGAAATCGAATTGTAAAATTGTGGTTCCGGTTCCGGGCATACTCAGACCTAGACCCGGCCACGGTTCCGATTCGGAACCGGAACCGAACCGGAACCGAACCGGAAGGTTCCGGTTCCAACCGGTTTCGGTTCCGGTTCCGGAACCGAACCGGAATGGGACCGGTTCGGTTGGGGTTCCACCCCAACTCGAACCGGTCCGAACCGGTGGAACCGTACGGTTCCACCGGTTCGGACGGTTCCAACCGGAACCGAACGGTTCCGGTTGGAACCGTCGGGTTCCTGTTGGAACCGTAGGGTTCCAACATGAACCCTAAGGCCCCCAACGGCTAGTAGCCGTTGGGGGCCTTATTAGTTATTCCCCCAACGGCTACTGCCGTTGGGGGATGCAGGGAGCCGTTTGGCTCCCTGCCAAAAAAAAAAATAAAAATAAAATTATAAATTTTTTTTTATTATATAAAATAAAAATTACTAATGTACCCCTAATAACGGTAATAAAACGGTTATATTTAGGGGCATTTTTGGTATCAAAAAAATTCTAAAATTATATAAATAGGATTCATTTTTCATAATTTCATCACACCAATTTCTCAACTCTCTCATTTTCTATAAATCTCTTATTCTCAATCTTACTTCAATACAATTCTCTTATTTTAGTTGTTAATTAATTTGTTATCACATTCGGCATTCGCATCGCAATTATTCAAATGGCAAGCTCATCCGAGAACATAATGTCAAATATGCCGACTCAAGAGAGCGCCCCCAGTGTCAGTGCACAATCACGGAGAAGAGAAGTTAAGGCTCGTCCTCCGATATTTTCAAAATTCATTTTAATTTGGAACGCCTAGACGATGGTTCACAACGAGCAATTTGCAACTATTGTGGGGTTATCTATAAATTTTCTGGTGGATACGGAAATATGATCAAGCACATGGAGAAACATCATCCGGTTGAATTTGGCATTGATACGACGCAGACTCAAATGGCCAGGTACACATCATCTAGTAGAGGTACGAGTAGTGTAGATTTATTTAAATATTCTGATGCAAAAAATAGAGAAGAATTTGCGAAATTAACATGTATGACACATCTTTCTTTAAGCTTTGGTGAAAAACTTCATTTTACTAATTACGTGCATAATGCTTTAAACCCTGCTGCATGTAGAATGACTCGAAACACAACAAAACGTCATATTTTCAAATTATATAAAGATGATAAAATTATTTTAAATGAATATTTAAAGAAATGAAAGGTCGTATTTCTATATGTTCTGATATTTAGAGTGACCATTGGCAAACACACTCATACATGAGTGTGACTTGTCATTGGATTGATGCATCATTTACCATGCAAAAACGACTCATTGCATTTAGAGTTTTTGATGACCAACATACTGCACATAATATTTATAGAATGATGAAGGTAATTTTTGATGAATATGGTTTAGGAGAAAAAATTTTAACAATTGGATTTGATAATGCATCTGCAAATACTGCATCCATCAATGATTTAAAAGAATATGTCAACCAAATTTAGGGGGTCGATTTTTTCATATTCGTTGTACATGTCATGTCCTAAACTTATGTGTGCAAGACGGTCTAAAATTATTATCTCATTTCCTTGATCCTATTAAAACGGCACTTAACTGTATTTGGTCATATTCTCAAGTTAGGAGGGAATGGACCAAGTTTTGTAAAATAAATGGTATTAAACCGATTAAATTTTCTAGAGATGTTCCAACACGTTGGAATTCTACTTATTTTCTTATGTCAAGCACTTCAATACAAAGATGCATTATGTTGTTTTTTTTTCTCAACATGTTCAAAATATCACACTTTATCCTAGTCAATGAGATATTTGTGAAAGAATTTTAGATATTTTAAGAGTTTTTAATGATGCTACTTTAGTTTTTAGCGGTGTTATTATCCCACTGCACATTTATTTCTTCTTGAAAGTTTGAATATTGTTGGCACTCTCGATGAACATGTTGACAGTGACGACCCTAATGATATTGTTTTGCTCGAAGCCATTACTGTTATGAAGGTAAAATGGTTGAATTATTTTAGAGAAATTCATTTACTTTATCTTATTGCTGCTGTTTTTGATCCAAGATTTAAATTAGAAGGTTTGAATGGTGGTTTACAAGCTTACTATGGTTATTTAGGAATATTAGATGACATTGATATTACGAGCATAATGACGAATTTAAAAGTGATTTAATTATTTTATTTAATGATTATATTGTAAGATATAACTTAGGAACAATAGGTCAGTCTAGTAGTAGCGAACCGGTAATTCAACCAAGACTTAGCGCAGGGGATCGTTGGTTATTACAACGAAATAAAAAATCTAGGGATACGACAACAACTAATAACCCTGAATTAGATAATTATTTATCTACAAATTTTGAGTTTTCTAATGAAAGTTTATGCAGTAAAAATTTTAAAATCCTTGAATGGTGGAACCGGCATCAAAATATATATCATGTTTTATCTATTATTGCTAAAGAGATATTGGCAGCACCTATTTCCACCGTTGCGGTTGAGCAAGCCTTTAGCTTGGGAGGTAATATATTGGAAGCTAGGCGATCTTCATTACATCCAAGCACTCTAGAAGCAACAGCTTGTGTGGATGATTGGACTCGAGCTGATATGAGACAACAAGAAGATGCCCCCGATGATTTTGAAGATTTGTTCGATAATGGCAATGCTTCTGCAACAAGTGCAAGCGGAAGCTGCGGACCCGGAGCCGAATGATCAACTGATAATGATGATTGATAAATGTAAAATTATAATTTACAAAGGGGATATGTCTTAAACTTGTAATGGAACTACGTGAGCTTTGATTCCTCTCACCCTTGGAGGATACGTAGGCAACTTAATTTTAAAAAATTTAAGCTCAAGCTCTTCAATGTAATAAATTTTTTTTTATTTATAAATTTAATCTCATTTTTTTTAATTAATAAATTTTTTTTTATTTAATGATTTGACTCCTCTCATTTTTTTTATTTTAATTAATTAAAAAAAAAAGAACCGAACCGAACCGGAACCGAACCGTTCGGTTCCGGTTCGGTTCGACTTTCCGGTTCCACTTAAGTGTGGAACCGGAACCGGCCGGTTCGGTTCGGTTCCGAACCGGAACCGAACCGCCGGCCGGGTCTACTCAGACCCTCATCTGAAACGACGCCGGTTTAAAGCTTCATTTTCTTGCTCTAAAAGCCACTCTCAGATCATAAACGATAAACGAACCCAAATTCATTCAGTCCAATTTTCAAACCCTAATTCCTCTCGAACCATTCCCTCAGTTCATCATGACGAAGCAGCATCCCGCCTGGTCTCCTTACGACAACAATGGAGGGTATCGTCTCTGTGTCTTCATACATTTACGTAAACAATTAGGTTTAAAGCTTTTTCTGATTCGATTGTTGCGTTTTTGCAGAACTTGTGTTGCGATTGCCGGAGCTGATTACTGTGTTATCGCCGCCGATACACGAATGTCAACCGGTTACAGTATCCTCACTCGCGATTACTCCAAAATCTGTAAGCTGTATGCGCCTTCATCATATATCTCTTTCGTTTTATTAATTCGATTTTGTGTCCCTGTGTTGTATTGTTTTGGCTTATACTTATAAGCTAGCTTATAATCTCATCAAACTCTATATCAAACAGTGCATTAATTTTCCGAGGCGGTTTCTAGATTCATTAAATGATGAACTGCATTCTGTAAATAAAAATGTTATTGGCTGACTTGAGTTTAGACTCTTTAGAGGGTATGGTTTCTGGTGGGAGAAAGACTTGTGTGAGATGGGCGTACAGATGACGTGATACTCCCACACAATAATATTTTGATATATACACATTAAATTCAAAATTAACCAATAACAATGGAGAGAATTATTCTGGTGGATGTAGAATATCTAATATGGGCTTTGATGTTTGAAATAATCTAGTAGTTTGATGACCTGGGGGAGAATCAATGCATTGACCTTGAGTTGACTCGCATTTTGGCTTATAGAGCAATTGCAATGCAGACTTTGGATTGGATCCTTTTATTCTTTTGATTCTCACAGTGTTGGGCACCTCCCAAAATCGCAACAAGGTCCTAGCTGTCATGGATAAATAGTGTTGGTAAAACATTTTTATCTCAGTTCCTGAAAAATGGGTTCTGTCTTTAACCTCTTGCAGCGCTGACGCATGTGTTATGGCCTCGTCTGGTTTTCAAGCTGATGTGAAAGCCTTGCAAAAACTCTTGGCAGCAAGGCATCTGGTAAGGTTTCAAAAACATCTGGCTGAATGCTGTTTTTCTCTAATTTTATTCCATTGAAACACATTTGAAGTGTGTTATAGAAGAGTAGGCCTATATCTAGTATTTAATGACTTTAATTTCTATGGAGTACATTGTCACTTTGTTGGTTAGTCATGTTTGTGGGGGGGGGGGGGGGGGGGGTTTGATATAGAGAGAACCAAATTTTATTTAGTACGCAAGTTATTTCAAAATCATCTTATGCAAGAACTTGTCAGAGACATAGTTTCTGCAGTTCAAATCTCTTAAATATGCCAACTCTAATACAAAGTGGGTGGGTGTGTTATTTAAGGGGAAGGCTCTTTGAATTTTCTTTTTCCTATCCTTCTCTTTCATAATCATATATACTAGCATCCTGCCACTAATCTTTTCTCCTGTGCATTGCTCAAAAACAGATCTATCAGCATCAGCACAACAAGCAAATGAGCTGTCCCGCTATGGGTCAACTACTCTCCAACACACTGTACTACAAACGTTTCTTTCCTTACTATTCATTTAATGTCTTGGGTGGGCTTGACAATGAAGGTAAACATTTTACAAGCTTCAGTGCCAGTTTTAACCACCCACCCCCCAAGTCCTTGCCATTAATGTTCTTATTCCAAACTTCAGGTAAGGGTTGTGTCTACACGTATGATGCTGTTGGTTCGTATGAGAGGGTCGGATATAGCTCCCAAGGTTCCGGTTCCACACTCATCATGCCTTTCCTGGATAACCAACTGAAGTCTCCCAGTCCTCTCTTATTGCCTGCCCAGGTAAGCTGTTAAGTTCAAATAATTTATTATCACTTGTGTGTCGGTGCTTTTTTTCCTCATATCTTTCTGCTTGAAAATTTATGCTCTCTGCAGGATGCTGTTACTCCTCTTTCAGAGGCCGAAGCAGTTGATTTGGTTAAAACTTGTTTTGCATCAGCAACTGAGAGAGACATATACACAGTAAGTTTATTTTCCTATATGCATGTTGCTTTGTTATTGGTGTGAAAACTGTGGTGCTAGAGCAGAATTATTTTTGCATATATTGTGAGTTGTGGTAACAGAGCTCAATTTTTTTGCATACATACTTCATTTGTTTCTTTTTCTAACGTCCTTCATATTGTTTAACAGGGAGACAAGCTTGAAATTGTCATCCTAAACAAAGATGGTATTCATCGTGAATACATGGAACTGAGGAAGGATTAATCTCTTTGTAACCACTCCACGTGTCAATCTGGAGTGGAATCCAGTAATTGCATGGATCTTCCGTCAGCAAATTTTCATCATTCCTAAGTTATCATGGTTAGCACTTTTTCTTGTGAATCCAGTTTGATATGTATTTCCTTCCTAGTGGATATGTTGCAGTGATGATGATGCCTGTAGCAGACATGAGTTTCTTGTGCTAGTAGACTATATTGTGTTGGAATAATAGATCTCGTGACAGATAAATTTTAATTTTTGGTTTGCTCTGAACTTCGACAAATGATAGCAGGACTCCATTTTCAGTTAAGGCTTGCGCGTTTCAGGTAAATGACGTTACAGTAGTTTTATGTGTTTTATAGTTGATGGATCTCTTCTTTTCTGCTATCCTGGCAACAGGAGGCCATTAGGAGGAAGAAGATTGCCTGAATATTTATATCAAATTTCGAATCAATAATTGCATTTCCAATTCTATTGTGCACATTTTCTTGCGAAATTTTTTTGAATTTAATAGAGTAGAACTCGAACATCTGTATTGGAAACTCTAAAAAGCCTAAGAACTTAGTGATCTTGGTTTTAATGGTTACTGTTTTCCTAATCTTTCATAAATTTTGTTGATTATGCCTCTCAAAACCTTTCTACAGAAACCCATCCTTTCTTCTCTAATGCTAATCGCAATGCCTCACATCATAATTGAATCTTAATGCTAAAGATAATAGAGTGAGATTATTGAAGAACTTCACCTTAGATTCTCTTTCTATTGGCATCAAAATCAAAGACAATAATGTGCCAATGCTTCTTGATTTTTCTGAACTAAATACTTCGGCTTTTTTCCACTGCATCACACACTCAAAATGCATATTTTTAATTTTAACTTCTGAATTTGGTAACTGAAGGTGCACACATTTATGCACCCTATCCGCTTTCTGCTATGCGGACTTGGGGATGTCCAGTTCAGTCTAGGTTCGAGTCGTGCACCACTCGTATAACGACATCCACATTAAATTTAAGGATCAAAACCGGACACCAATATGAGTGGAGAAATTTACACCTTCATAATAAGAAAAAATAAAGTTTGTATCTGAGATTGAAAATGGCCCCAATTACTGCTAGTTCACTGCTGCTCAATATTATATGCCTTCGGCTATTTTGGTTGGTGGGTTCGTTGTTGGGCTCATGAGGAAGGCTGATTTGCGTTTGTTGTATTGCTTCCGTCTAATACTTATAAATTAATTTATACTTTCGATCAATATTCTTTATTTAACGGACATGTTGGGTGTGCAAACAAAGTCTCAAAGTCCCACATTGGTTAGATATGGGGAAGATCATGGGTATATAAGGATGGACATGTATCTTCATTGGTATGAGGCCTTTTGGGTATAACCCAAGAGCAAATCCATGAGGGCTTAGTCCCAAAGTGGACAATATCATACCAATGTGGAGATAAGTGGTGTCCTAGGTTTCCTACAAGTGGTATCAGAGCCATGCCCCGGAGTTAGCCATGTGGATGAATCCTCGGAATACCGAACAAAGGTGGTGAGCCCCGATCGTGATCCGTGAGTGCTCGGTTAGACAGGCGGTGTGCTCTGGTCTTCATGGAGTGGACGGATGAATGATCGTTTGAGGGGAGGCTCAGTTGTCCTTTGTGGTCCTTTGTTCGAGGGGAGGATTGTTGGGTGTGCAAACAAAGTCCCAAAGTCCCACATTGGTTAGATATGGGGAAGATCATGGGTATATAAGGATGGACATGTATCTTCATTGGTATGAGGCCTTTTGGGTATAACCCAAGAGCAAATCCATGAGGGCTTAGTCCCAAAGTGGACAATATCATACCAATGTGGAGATAAGTGGTGTCCTAGGTTCCTTACAAGTGGTATCAGAGCTTTTGGATTAAGATCCAGTGGGCCGAATTGAAGACTGGTCGTTGAAGGAAGATCAAAGCCCAAAGAAAAAAAAAATTTTCTTCATCACAGAACAAGAAACCGAAGATCAGCCCAAGATCCATCTCCTTCAATTCGGCGGCAAAAGGGCAAAAACAAAATCCCCAAAGTGTTTTGTCAATTGAAGCAGATCAAAGACTGCTGTAATCAAGATCACAGACGAGGGCAAGAACAGAGACGGTCGACCAAAACAAGAAGAACAGAGAAGCCGAGAGACTCAGAAAGAATCAAAGGCAAGAACCAGATCCTTCATCAGGCGGCAAAAAGATCAATCCCTAATTTCTGGTCAATGAGCAAGAGTCACGGCCAAAACAAAAATCAAGATCGAAGAAGCCCAAAAAGGACCCATCTTCTTCACTTTGGCAGAAACAAAGATTGAAGATCGACGCAGTGCAACAACAATTGGTCAAATAGAAGAACAAAGCCTGCAAATCAAGATCCCAAATCGGCTGGTCAATAACATTGCTGCCGGGAAAGTTTGTGGGCTTGCCGATTAAGGCATCAAAGTGCTGCAAACCCATCTTGTGTTTGCTGAAGAAGTAATTGGAGTTGTTGCTCGTTGAAGCAGTGGCATCAAGGCTCTGTGCAGCCGAATTCAACTCTGGGTGTTTAAAGCTTAGTGCTGTGTGATTAGGGCTCTGCAGTTGGGGTGATTGGGGGCTTTGTGTTGTGTGGGAAATTAAGTTCCTGCTGAAGTGGCTGTTTAGGGCGTGTGCTCTCTGGATTCTGTGTTGTTCGGTGATCAAAGCCTAATTGTTGCTTCTGTTTTGTGACTAACTGGTTTGAAGGTCTAAACAGGGCACTGAGTTGCTGAATTGCAGTTTGGGTGCAAAGGACAGTGTATTGCTGTTTTGATTGTGTTTGGGCTAAGTTGGGGAGTAATTGCCGAGAGTGATTGCGGAATTTTCATCGGGTGATTACTGTAAAAGAAAAGGAAATGTCGACGATGAGACTCGACATTGGAATCTTTGACGGGAAAGGGGATTTCACTACTTGGAAGAAGAAAATGAAAGTCCTGCTTTCTCACCACAAGGTGGCTTTGGCACTGGAACCGGATCCAGAAAAGTGGCCAAAGATGGAAAAGGAAACGAATGAGGAAATCCTGGAA
Source organism: Zanthoxylum bungeanum (assembly GCA_019454045.1). Lineage (NCBI taxonomy): Eukaryota > Viridiplantae > Streptophyta > Magnoliopsida > Sapindales > Rutaceae > Zanthoxylum > Zanthoxylum bungeanum. The sequence goes on from SKCR01029801.1 coordinate 60,422, forward strand.
GAGGCTTACAACATGATTTTCCTTCACCTTGGAGATTCGGTCATCAGAAAGGTTGACGGAATGGACACTGCCATTCAACTATGGGGTAAACTCGAATCTCTTTATTCTGTTATTTCTGCACCAAATTTAGTGTTCTTAAAAGGAAATTTGTTTAATTACAAGATTGATACTAGTAAATCGATTGATGATAATTTGGATGAATTCACGAAAATGACTCAAATCCTTAAAGGAACTGACCAAGCCCTAGGAGACTCTAGCGAAGCTATGATCCTTTTAAATGCATTACCTGATGAATATAGTGTCGTTAAGAACTCTCTACAGTACACAGGAGTTGTACCTAGGCTAGACTTGGTGATATCTGGTATAAGGGCTAGAGAGCTAGAACTTAGAACCAGTAGGAGAGGAGGAGCGAACTTATTCGTGAAAGGAAAAAATGAAAAGAAATTTAATGGTCCTAATAATCATCAGACTAGTAACCAAGAACCTAAAGGTAAGAAAAAGAATAAACAGGATAAGAATAAAGATAGTGACAAGAAGTGTTATCATTGTGGAAATATGGGACACCTGAAAAAGAATTGTTATAAGTTCCTGAGGGAACAGGAAAATGAAGGCAGTGCCACTGTGGCTGCCGAAAAGGAGTCGATGTGCCTATCTGAGGCATTGACTGTGTGTAGGGATCACATTAGTAGAGAATGGATTCTGGATTCCGGGTGTTCCTTCCACATGAGTCCGTATAGGGACTGGTTTGTCAACTTTAGAAATTCAGGTCAAGGCACTGTGTATATGGGTAATGACAATACTTGTAGGATACAGGGGGTTGGGGACATAACTCTTAAACTTCATGATGGTAAAGTTAGGATTCTTACTGACGTTAGATATGTACCTGACTTGAAACGGAACCTGATATCACTAGGAACACTAGATGAATTAGGTTTCACATATAAAGCACATAAAGGAAACATGCACATATCTAAGGGTAATAAACCAATCCTAACTGGTATTAAGAGAAATGGATTGTATGTTCTAGATGGCCAACATGTATTATCGGATAAACCCATTTCTGCTTTGACTTCTAATGTTGATATGACTAATATATGGCACTTGAGACTTGGCCATATAGGCCAGAAAGGAATGCAGGTACTCAGCAAGCAGGGACAGTTTGGAAAGGACCAGTTGAAGCCACTTGAGTTTTGTGAGATCTGTGTGTTGGGCAAACAACACAGACAGAGCTTCCCAACTGGAATTCACTTGTCAAAGGCGAGTCTGGAGTATCTACATTGTGATTTGTGGGGACCAGCAAAGGTCCAGACACATGGGGGTAAGAAGTATTTCCTCTCTATTGTTGATGACTACAGTAGGAAGGTATGGACATTCTTACTAAAATCAAAGGATGAAACTTTGACTAAATTTAAAGAATGGAAAGTATTGGTAGAAAATCAAACTAGTAACAAAGTAAAAGTCTTGAGAACTGATAATGGCTTAGAATTTTGTAATACTGAGTTTGATAAATACTGTACTAGTGAGGGTATCCTGAGACATAGGACTGTTAGAAACACCCCTCAACAGAATGGAGTTGCGGAAAGAATGAATAGAACCTTATTAGAAAAGATCAGATGTCTTTTATTTTCTTCCGAACTTCCGAGGGCCTTTTGGGGTGAAGCCCTCAATACTGCTACTCATTTGATTAACCTTAGCCCTAACAGTTCAGTTCAGTTTAAGACACCAGAGGAAATCTGGTCTGGTAGAGCTCATAAGCTTGCACACCTTAGAGTATTTGGCTGTGAAGCCTATGTTCACCAGTCCGTAGGTAAACTTGAACCGAGGTCAATCAAATGTGTTTTCCTAGGATACCAAGAAGGTACAAAAGGGTATAGGTTATGGGAAAGGGAGTCACCTGGAGTCAAAGTCATAGTTAGTCGGGATGTTATATTCAATGAAATTTGTTTTCCTTGTAAATCTACTAACAAAAATGCAGGTGCCTTAGAAAAGGATCTAGCAGATTTTGATCTTGCAGGTGGAGCTCAGATGCAGGTGGAGCCAGGGACATCAGGGACCGCTGAGCAAGTCGGTGACATGTCAGGCACGAAGACATCTGAGGACACCCAGCCCATGAGAAATAACCAGGAGGAAAACAGAAATGAAGTAGCAGAGATACAAGAGCAAAGTGAAGAGGACACGGTAGATCAACTGGATCAAACTGTGCAGCATGATGAAACACCTCAAGACACATTGGCCAACTACCAGCTAGCGAGAGACAGAAGTAGGAGGCAGGTAAGGCCTCCTACCAGGTATGATTACTCAACTAATGATTTGTATTTCTGTGCATTAATAGCAAGTCATGAAATTAATGGGGTTGAGTCTGCTAGCTTAGGAGAGGCATTAAAGTCTACCCATAAACTTGAATGGGAAGAGGCTATAGAAGAGGATATGTCTTCTCTTAGTACTAGACCTGACTTGTCATATGCTGTATCTTTGTTGAGTAGGTTTATGTCTAATCCAGGTGGAGCACACTGGAGTGCTTTACAATGGTTGTTAAGATACTTGAATACTGCTGTTGATTATGACTTATGTTTTAACAAATCTAACGCTTTAGATTTGGTAGGGTATGTTGATTCTGATGTTGCAGGTGACAGGGACTCAAGAAAGTCAACTACCGATGTGAAGTATCATTTTGTGCAGGAAATTATCTCAAGCGGTAAGATTGAGATTAAGAAAGTTCCAACAGAAGATAACCCATCGGACATGGGGACAAAGAGTGTGACTGCAACCAAACTCTTCCACTGCATGAAGCTGTTGCAGGTGGGGGTTGGCTGACCTTGCAGCCAACATGAGCGATGATGTGAGTAGGTGGGTTTGCTGTGCTTTATTGGCCTTAGTGTGTCTTTGTGTATGATTGGGAGTGAGAAATGTTTTTGGGCTTCAAGGTGGAGATTGTAAAATGTGAAGCCTTGTCATCCGTTGGATGAGGGACACATGGCGCAATCCTTGCCGTTGTCCCAATTACCTTTATTTGCTCATCCTATATAAAGGGCACTTAAGTTGAGAATTAGGAGAGAGTTTTCATTTGTGTATTCCCTTAATAATTGGCTAAGTGTTAAGCCTATTCCCTAAGTCCAAGTTAGTGTAATCTTCAATTGGGAATTTGAGAGATTGTCACTTTTAGAGATTAGGGTTCTTTGTGAGATTTGGGGAATTACAATTTGTAAACGGATTCAAGATTCCGTGTGTAATCTTGAAATTGCTTAGTGCAGCGAGCTCCCTATTCCGGAGTTCAACGTGGATGTAGTCGGAAATCTTTCCGGCGAACCACGGTAAAAATCGTGCATTCTTGATTGATTGATTGACGAAATACGACAAAACTTAACAGGACACTTACAATAATTGTAGCCGTATTAAAACCATTTTTTGAAGCTCAAAATTATTTTGTTCTCCACTATCGAGCCTTTTGTGGGCTTATCCTAGACACCACCATCACATATTCTCCCCAGTCGACACTACTATTTAAATTAATTAAGACAATATTTATTGTTGCGATTAGAAATATGTGGTAAATTAATGATGAGTAGTAAATAGTGTTATGTAATTATGTCTGGTGTTAAGAAATAATTATAGTATATTTTTTTAATATTTTGGTGGTAGGAAAAAGTTAAAAATTTAATTTTTGTAAAACTCAATTTTCACAAAAAAAAAAAAATTAATAATAAGTATTAGTAATCGTAATTTTTTTATAATTAACCGAACACAAAATTATATTTTGACCAAAATATAATTTTATCAACCTCATCATAAGTGAAATCACAACACTAAGGAGAGCCTAATTAATTTCCAAATCAGGCTAACGTTTTCATCTTTTTACTAATATTTTCAATTATTTATACATGGAAAATAAGGGAATTTATCTTCTTTTTTTTGCACTATAAAATAGGTAAAAAAAATAGTTTAATTCAAAAAGGTATTAAAACATATCAATTTTCACTCAAAGTTGTTAAATATGTATTAGTTTCCTTCAAAGTTTTAGAAAAATTATCATTTGCGCACCTTGATATATAAAATCGATAGATTTTATAAATTTTAAGTTGAAATTGATATGCTTTTAGGATAGACAAAACTTTCCATTATTTTCGGGTGGAAAAATGGCAATCGCATAATATGTTTAATTGTTAATTATTATTAAATTAAATAATTAAAAAATAGAATCATTAAAGTTTTTTTTTAAAAAAATCGAGTTTGAAATCTGGATTCCGAATACACATACCAGACTAAAATTTGTAAAGTGAGAGTTCTTACTCGGGTCGGTATGAAAAAAAGCTAATAAGGTAAATTCTGAACCATCTCAGGGATTGTCTTAGTGATAAAGGTCTTGTGGTTTGCTTCCTCTCAGTGTTCAGGATTCGAATATCACTATATGCATTTTCTTAGAGTCATGTCCCTTATGTAAAAAGTCAGCGACTTACTCTGATCTGTGTTGGGAAATTTCTGAAGGCACGGAGTACGGGTCTCGATATTAGTCGAAGTGCGTGTAAGCTGACCCGCACACCTCAGTTATAAAAAAAAAAAAAAAAGTTAATTCCGAACCCAAAAATTACGATCGCGATGAAGGATGAAATATATTAATTTTTTAAATGATTTTTTATATAAACAAACTCTCATAATTTATTTAAAATTATAATTGTATACTCATTCTATAATTATATAGTACATTTATCAATTAATTTGTTATATACAAAAATTCTTTTGATTAGTTTAAAATTATAATTTTTATACTTATTCTATACTTATAGTGCGTTTGGTAGAGAGTATAAATTAGTTTATAAATTATAAAACAAACGGTAAAATATAAGTTAACGTCAAAAAATAATCTCATGTTGTGAGATTATGATTTTATAAGTATTGACGTTATCATTAACTTACTCATTTGATGAAGCGTTAAGGCTCTATCAACACTCCATCAATAATTGATTTAAAACTATAATTTTATACTTATACTCTAATCAGCTAGTGTACCTATCACTACAAATATAATTATTATAAGACGTGGGATCAGAGAATAATTTTTTGGAGGTTCGGGGGTTCCAATTAGACCCGGCCACGGTTCCGATTCGGAACCGGAACCGGAACCGAACCGTTGGAATCGGAAGTTTCTGGTTCCGGTTCCGAACCGGAACCGTGGCCGGCCGGTTCGGTTGGGGTTCGACCCCAACTCGAACCGGTCGGAACCGGTGGAACCGTATGGTTCAACGGTTCCAACCGGAATAGAAACGGTTCCAACATGAACCCTCCCCAACGGCTCCCTGCCCGAATATGAAAAAAAAAATTAAAAAAAATTATAAATTAAAATATAAATTACTAATATATCCCTAATAACGGTAATAAAACGGTTATATTTATGGGCATTTTTTGTATCAAAAAAATTCTAAAACTCTATAAATATGATTCATTTTTCATTATTTCAACACATCAAATTCTCAACTCTCTCATTTTCTATAATTCTCTTATTATCAATCTCAATTCAATACAATTCTCTTATAATCTTATTCTCAATCTCAATTCAATTAGTTGTTAATTTGTTATCATTCGCAAATCGCAATTATTCAATTTTCTTATTTTTCTTCCTAATTTCTCAAACGAAAAATGGCAAGCTCATCTGAGAATATAATGTCAAATATGTCAACCCAAGAGAGCGGCCCTAGTGTCGGTGCACAATCACGGAGAAGAGAAGTTAAGGCTCGGTCCTCAGATATTTTCAAAATTCATTTTCATTTGGAACGCCTAGAAGATGATACACAACGAGCAATTTGCACCTATTGTGGGGTTACCTATAAATTTTCTGGTGGATACGGCAATATGATCAAGCACATGGAAAAACATCATCCGGTTGAACTTGGCATTGATACAACGCAAACTCAAATGGCCAGGTACGCATCATCTAGTAGAGGTACGAGTGCTGTAGATTTATTTAAATATTTTGATGCAAAAAATAGAGAAGAATTTGCGAAATTAACTTGTATGACACATCTTTCTTTAAGTTTTGGTGAAAAACTTCATTTTACTAATTACCTGCATAATGCTTTAAACCATTATGCATGTAGAATGACTCGAAACACAACAAAACGTCATATTTTTTAATTATATAAAGATGGTAAAATTATTTTAAATGAAATATTTAAAGAGATGAAATGTCATATTTCTATATGTTCTGATATTTGGAGTGACCATTGGCAAACACACTCATACATGAGTGTGACTTGTCATTGGATTGATGCATCATTTACCATGCAAAAACGACTTATTGCATTTAGAGTTTTTGATGACCAACATACTGCACATAATATTTATAGAATGATGAAGGTAATTTTTTATGAAAATGGTTTACTGCACAAAATTTTAACAATTGGATTTGATAATGCATCTGCAAATACTGCATCCATCAATGATTTAAAATCCTTATGTCAACCAAATTTAGGGGGTCAATTTTTTCATATTCGTTGTACATGTCATGTCCTTAACTTATGTGTTCAAGACGGTCTAAAATTATTATCACCTTTTCTTGATCCAATTAAAACGTCACTTAACTGTATTTGGTCATATTCTCAAGTTAGGAGAGAATGAACGAAGTTTTGTAAAATAAATGGTATTAAACCGATTAAATTTTCAAGAGATGTTCCAACACGTTGGAATTCAACTTATTTTCTTTTATGTCAAGCTTTTTAATACAAAGATGCATTATATAGTTTTTTTTTTCTCAACATGTTCAAAATATAACACTTTATCCTAGTCAATGAGATATTTGTGAATTTTTTTTAGATATTTTAAAAGTTTTTAATGACGCTACTTTAATTTTTAGCGGTGTTTATTATCCTACATCACATTCATTTGTTCTTAAAAGTTTGAATATTGTTGGTACTTTGGATGAACATGCTGAAAGTAGCGATCCTAATGATTATGTTTTGTTCGAAGCCATTACTGCTATGAAGGTAAAATGGTTGCATTATTTTAGAGAAATTCTTTTATTTTATCTTATTGCTGCTGTTTTTTATCCTAGATTTAAATCAGAAGGTTTGAATGATGTTTTACAAGCTTACTATGATTATTTAGGAATATTAGCTGAAATTAATATTACAAGAATAATGACGAAATTAAGAAATGATTTAATTGATTTATTTAATGATTATATTGTAAGATATAACTTAGGAACATTATGAATCTAGTAGTAGCGAACCGGTAATTCAAACAAGACTTAGCGCAAGAGATCGTTGGTTATTACAACGAAATAAAAAAGCTAGAGATACGACAACTAATAACCTCAAATTAGATAATTATTTATCTACAAATTTCGAGTTTTCTACTGAAAGTTTAGTTAGTAAAAATTTTAAAATCCTTGAATGGTGGAACCGACATCAAAATATATATAATGTTTTATCAATTATTGCTAAAGAGATATTGGCAGCAGATATTTCCATCGTTGCGGTTGAGCAAGCCTTCAGCTTGGGAGGTAATATATTGGAAGCTAGGTGATCTTCATTACATTCAAGCACTCTAGAAGCAACAACTTGTGTGGATGATTGGACTCGAGCTGATCTGAGACAACAATAAGATGCCCTCGATGATTTTGAAGATTTGTTCGATAATGCATCTGCAAGTGCAACAATAAGTGCAAGCGGAACCGGAGCCGAATGATCAACTGATAATGATGATTGATAATTGTAAAATTGTAATTTACAAATGGGATATGTCTTAAAATTGTAATGGAACTACGTGAGCTTTGATTCCTCTCACCCTTGAAGGATAATTATGCAACTTAAATTTTTAAAAATTTAAGCTCAAGCTCTTCAATGTAATAATTTTATTTATTTATAAAATTAATCTCATTTATTTTAATTAATTTTCAAAATTTTGAAAAAAAAAAATTTGGAACCGAACCGGAACCGGAACTGACCGTCGGTCCGGTCGGTCAAAGTTCCGGTTCCACTTAAGTGTGGAACCGGAAACCGGCCGGTTCGGTTCGGTTCCGAACCGGAACCGAACCGCTGGCCGGGTCTAGTTCCAATACTGAAGTCTCTTCATGTAAAATTTGGACCATTAGATTTTGACCCAACGATCTAAATTTTAAGATTTAAAAAAAAAAATAAAAAAAAAAAAATCCCTCTTCAAATCTAAACCGTTAGTTCAAAATTTAATTGTCCAAATTTAACTAGAACGAACTCCGTTATAAAATATACCGGAACCCGCAAGCACATGTTTTCGGACACAAAAGTATCGGAATCAGTAAACGGGAGAATAAATGTTTTTTTGACTTGAGAATTTACTTTAGTCGAGATTCTAATGGAGCTGAAGCTTTTATGAAAAATCAAGCTAACCACCACCACCACCATCACCACCACCATCATCATCATCATGGACACCAACACTAGCGATCCGGTATCATTTTCCCCTTCCCTTTTATCAAATTAGGGTTTCAATTTCAACTTAAAAAACCTCTTCATCTCTTTACTCTTTCTGTCTACTGAACATATGCCTTTGCGTTTTGAATCTTTTGATTTACAGCAGCAACAACAAGTAACTTTTTTCTGATTTTAATTTTCTGCAGAAAGAGATTAGTAATTCTTCATCATCATCATCTTCTTCTTCTTCTTCTTCAAAGCTTGTCTTATACTCTTACTGGCACAGCTCTTGCTCTTGGCGTGTCCGCTTTGCTTTGAAACTCAAAGGTCTTTTTTATGAATACAGAGCCGTTGACCTTGTGAAAGGGGAACAATTTAGTCCCGGTAACCATTTTTATATCACGTTTTGTACTGTAATATGAATTTTTTTTTTCAATATTGATGAATGTTTTATTTGATTTAATTTTGCAGAGTTTGAGAAATTAAATCCTCTGCATTTCGTCCCAGTGTTAGTTGATGGTGATGTTGTGGTCTCAGATTCCTATGCAATCTTGCTGGTTTGTGTTCTTTATCACTAAAATGATTGGAAGAATTGAACTTTTTATATGATGTGTACTCAATGCACAAGTCTCCCGTTATAAGCAGGATCTGGGAAAGGTCTTGATGTAACGGAACAATGATTTTATGGTTGAATTTCACATAGACATTTGTGTTACCGTGCTTTCCAACGATATTCGTTGTTTGTTTTTGGTATGGTTTTAAGTTGCTACTGTATTTTTTTGGTTAGTACCTGGAGGAAAAGTATCCTCAAAGAGCGTTGTTACCAGCTGACCTGCGGCAAAGAGCGTTGAATCTTCAGGTAAGAACTTTTGTGGCTCGAACCCAAAATGAAATCTCCAACTACTACTTGTTTCTGGTTTGCGAGAAGGTGAAAGATTTATGCTAGTTGAATATGGATTCTGCATTTTAACTCATTCGGTGTATGTCCATATTTTATTTCTATGCCAAATTACAGGCTGCCAGTATAGTCAGCTCTAGCATACAGCCGCTTCATATGATATCATTGCTGGTACAAACTGTTTCATATGATTATGTATTTTTGCATTTCATAAAGTATGCCATCTTGCTCAGCCTCTCTTCCTCTTCCCTCCTATTTCTTTCTATAGAAATTTATTGAGGATAGGTTTGGTCCGGAGGAGCGACTTTTATGGGCTCTGTCTAACATAGAAAAAGGTTTCCTAGGTAAAGTTTATCTCGCTCTACACACGGCTTTTCTATATTGCCTTTATGTCAAACTACCAAAGGTTGGTCTTTTTGATGTCCTGATTTCAGTTCTTTATCCTTTTGCACAGCTCTTGAGAAGTTGCTGAAAGATTTTGACGGGAAATATGCCACAGGAGAAGATGTTTACATGGTTATTTAGAAAACCTCTAATTATTATCAATCTTTTGATGATTAAAAAGTAACTTCAATGCTTAAACCTTTTCTTCGAGTTTGATATGCATGCCGGTGGTGACAGATTTATACAAGTAATATACATAAATAGCTGAATTGAAAGTTGTTTTAATGTTTCATGCGGGTGGAAAGTTCTAGGGGATGACTATGTATGAAACCTTTCTGATATTAAGGTTTTCCATCAAGACAATTATTACCTTGGGTTGATTTCTATTCTAGTAATTCCCTTGTTGTGATTCTTCACTTTTCTTTTCATTTCTTAACCTTTTTTCCTTGTGCTAATACTTTTCTGTCTGTTCGTCTATTTGAAATTTGGCTAAAGACAGTGGGAAAATAGTTTCACTCAATTGTATTGGCAGATAAACTAAGATCTTACTCTATGACAGACAATTGACAAATCTATACCACATTTTCAACATTGCTCTCGTGTTTCGAAAGTAGGAGTTTTCTCTGATGAGATTCCAATGTTAACAACGATGAATAATTTTGTACTTCAATTGTGCTTCCATTCAACTGTCAAACACCTTAAAACCAAAACTAATCATTTGGAGGTTGTCATTTGCAGGCCGATGTGTTCTTGGCCCCACAAATTGCTGTTGTTACTATGAGGTTTAATATAGATATGGTAAAGTATTATTCCTTACTTTGTTATGCCTTTCTATTCGTGTAACGTAATGGGTTTTATTATATAGTTTTCACTCTCAATACCCTAGTGCTTGGATGGTGCAATTGAAGAAAATTGAGATACAAACATTGGAATGTTCCATATTTTAATAGAATTTAAGTAATTTTTTCCGCTTGGTCATAGGTTCAAATCCTAAAAATAGTCTTTATATGGAAAAAGTAGAAGTAAGGCTGCGTATATCAGGACCTTCCTCATACACTATTTATACCGTATAAATATGTTATATGCTTGAGGACATTGATGCTTGGGACACTAGTATTTTGAGTGATGGCAAGTATGATTAAATTTTCAGTAGCTATTTAGGTCTTCGTAAAGTGTCGTCACTTTTCTTTTTTTCCCGCACCAGTCCTCGATGTCAATGTTGGTAATTCATAATAATATGCTCTGTTAACTTATTTATTTTGTGCAGTCCAAGTTCCCTACTCTCCGTAGGTTATATGAATCCTATAAAGCTTTGCCAGAATTCATAGCATCATCACCAGAGAAACAGCCAGATGCAGTTCATTAAGTTTGGTAATCTTCTTATGTCTTTCACTTCAGTACAGTTCCGGATTATGTCGTAGATAATACAATTTCATAACTGGTATCCTTCAATGTTGTTTGTATTATAAATTATTTTCACCTATCATACAAAGGCGGCCATGAGTTTTTGGCGCTCTAGACGAGTTTTTTAAATATATGACCTATTACCGATAAAAGAGAGTATTAATTTTTATAAGATTTGGGATTCCTAATTTTACCTCAAATTTAGGAATTACAGTCAGTCGCCTGTATGAGCCGTCTCTAGGACCATCTATGCTATTATGTCGTAAATATTACAATTTCATAACTAGTATCTTTTAGTATGCTGTTTGTATTACAAATTATTTTCACCTATTATTATCGACCATACTACCCTGTGGCAGAGAAGATGTTCCCGAGTTACAGAGAACAATCTGAACTTTGAAATATTATTAAGAACATGGTTAACCTTATAATATGAAATTTTGACGAGCAAGAGTAGCAGGTAACTAGACACTAAAGGGAGTTTTATATAGGGATTTACGAATTGAATTTGTGCCGAATACTAAATGAATCGAATCAGAATGTGTTAAATTCGAATTCGATTCGTTTATTAAGTGAATCATAAAATTAAGATTCAGATTCGATTCGTTTATTCATTTAAATATAATTAAACGAATCGAATTGAATCATTGATTGGTTTAAATTAGGTTAAGATACTTTATATAGTTATTTTTTAGGATTTGTTTTACAAGTAGTTAATTACTAAAAATAGTCCTCTTGATTAACATTTTTGTTTTAAAATTTTAAAGGTAAGTTTGTAATATTATTAAACGGATATTAAACGAATTCGATTCGTATTCGATTAGTTTATGATTCATTTAATAAACGAATTCTAAGCGAATAAATTAATTTATGAATTCAAATTAGGATTTGATTCGTTTATTAAAAAAATCGAATCGAATTGACTCATTAATTAAACGAATCAATTTTTCCAAACTTATATTTACTTTAAAGTAAATCGAATCGAATGAATTAATGAATCTTTACACAAATTGTCATCCCTAATTTTATATATCTTTTTAGGGAGTGTGCGATTGAGTATCTATTTGGCATAAATTGAAATTTTATGTACTTTAAAAAATTTAAAAACTCAAGAACTCAAAAGTTAGTAACATGGATTTCAAACTTATACGATGGAATGAACCCTGAGTCCGTGACCGGGTCTAAAATATAGTTGGGGTTATGCATGGCAGAAAAGCCCGAAGCCCGGCCCGGCCCGGGCGGGCTTTGGCCCGGCCCGGGGTAACACGGGCCCGGGCCGGGCTTCACGTAAAAAGCCCGGGCCCGGCCCGCCCGGGCTTAAAATATATAAATAAATATTTTAATTTATAAAATATATAAATTTTTATAATAAATTTTTTATATTTATAATTTTTTGTAATAAAAAAATCGAATCCGGACTTAAATAAATAAATAAATATTTTAATTTATAAAATATATATTTTTATAATAATTTTTTATATTTATAATTTTTTATAATAAAAAAATCGGATCCGGACTTAAAATATATATATTTATATAATAATTTTTTTATTTATAATAAAAAAATTAGGCCCGGGCCCGGCCCGGCCCGATGACTGCACGGGCCCGGGCCGGGCTTTGATGAGCCCGGCCCGAGCCCGGCCCGTTGCCATGCATAGTTGGGGTGATCCCATCATGAAAGTAGACTCGATCACTGATCCGATAATTCCGGTTCGGTTCCGGTTAAATTCAGTTTTTTTTTTAAATAAAAAATTGAAATTGAAAAATTAATTTAAAATTATGAATTTGAATTTATATAATAAACTTACATTAAATTATAAATAAATTTTTTGTCTAAAAAAATTAAAAATAAAATTATTAAATTAAAGAGCTTGAACTTAAATTTTTAAAAACTTAAGTTGTCTACGTATCCTCCAGGGGTAAGAGGAATCAAAGCTCACGTAGTTCCATTATAATTTTAAGATATTTCCTCATTGTAATTTTACAATTCTTTAATTATCAATCATCATTATCAGTGCATGTTGATCATTTAGCTCCAGTTCCGCTTGCACTTGCAGATGCATTGTCGAATAAGTCTTCAAATTCATTGGGAACATCTTCTTGTTGCCTCAGATCAGCTCGGGTCCAATCCTCCACACATGTTGTTGCTTCTAGAGTGCTTGGATGTAATGAAGATCGTCCAACTTCCAATATAATGCCTCTCATGCTGAAGGCTTGCTCAACCACAACGGTGGAAACATGTGCTGCCAATATCTGTTTAGCAATAATTGATAATACATGATATATATTTTGATGTCGGTTCCACCATTCAAGGATTTGAAACTTTCAATTGAAAACTTGAAATTTGTATATAAATAATTATCTAACTCCGGGTTATTAGTCGTGTTATCCCTATATTTTTTATTTTGTTGTAGTAACCAACGATCACATACGCTAAGTCTTGTTTGCATTACAGGTTCGCTACTAATCAGTGTTTTAAAAAGCGGCTAGGGCGACCGCCTCGAGGCGCCGCGTCGCCGCCTCGCGGTGATGGCGCGTTGAGGCGGCCGCTTCTTGCGGTTTCTTCATTTCGGCCGCTTTGGCGTGAGGCGGCCGCCTCACGCGCAGTTTTTTTAAAATATTTTTTAAATCGAAACGACTACGTTTTGGGGCTCCAAAACGTCGTCGTTTCGATTTCAATATAAAAAAAATAAAAATTGAATATTAGGGTTTATTCTCTCTCTCTCTCAGCTGTTTTTGCTCTCTCTCTCGGCAACATGTTTCTGCTCTCTCTCTCTGGTCGCCATCCTCTCTCGGCAGCCTCTCTGTAAGGTAACGATCTTTCCTTGATTTGGGTATTAGGTTTCTTATTTGGGTATTAGGTTTCTTATTGATTTGGGTATTAGGTTTCTTATTTGTTTCCTGGGAAATCAGTGAGTATTAGGGTTTTTGATTTGGGTATTAGGTTTCTTATTTGTATTTTTTAAAAATTGAATTGGATGTAAATTTTTTCAGTAAGATGTCGAATCGAACAGATCCGGCTTGGAAGTACGGGCATGAAGTTACTGCGGAAGATGGAAATGGAGGATATAAATATATTGAATGTAATTTTTGCACTAGGACAATCAAAGGGGGTGTGTATAGAATGAAAGAACATCTTGCGGGTATTAAGGGTAATGTCGTGCCATGTACAATGGTTCCTCCAGAAGTACAATCCGAGATAAATGAATTTATGACGAAAAAACAAGATAAAAAAAAGGTTGCACAACTTTATCGAGAAGAAAGAATTGATGAAGGTGCCTCTCTATACCGTTCATCTTTTGGTAGTTCAAATAGTATATCCAAGAGAACCGTTAGAGGGCCAATGGATAGAATTGTGGTGGATATTGAAGATGGAGAATTGGAGGACAATCTGATACGCCCTTCACAAGGAAGTGTTCAAGATCTTCGTGATCAGACAATACAAGATATTAGTAGGTTTTTTTTATGAGAATGACATTGCTTTTAATGTTGCTAATAGTCCTTCATTTGCCAATATGGTGTGATCAATTGGAAATTTTGGCCGTGGACTAAAACCATTGACACCATATGAGTTATCAACAACTATACTGGAAAATGAATTAGAAAATATGAGAGAAGTTGTTGATGAAGTAAAGAAAACATGGAGCCAAATATGGGTGAGCATTATGTCAGATGGGTGGAAGGATATGAGAGGAAGACAATTGGTAAACTTCTTTGTGAACAATCTGTTTGGGACTATTTTTCTTAAATCTGTGGATGTTAGTGATGTAGTGAATGATGCGAATTTATTGTTCAACATGCTTGATGATGTTGTTGAAGAAGTCGGTGAAGACATTGTGATTCAAGTGATTACAGATAATGCATCAAATTATAAGAAAGCAGATGAACTTTTAATGGAAAAGAGGGAACGATTGTGGTGGACGCCGTGTGCGGCGCTTTGTATTGATTTAATGCTTGAAGATATTGGAAAGCTACCTCAACATAAAAATGCATTGTTAAAAGCGAAAAATGTAAACTTACATATTTTATTAAATATCTTCTTATTTCACATCATAAATTCGTAATTGTTAATGTCATTTAACAGGTTAGTAATGTCATTTACAATCATGGAGCGGTGTTGGCTTTAATGAGAAATTTCACAAAGAAAGATTTAGTTTGCCCCGCTCCGACAAGGTTTGCAACTGCATTCTTAACATTAGAAAGTATGTATGGTTTGAAGCAACCCTTGCAGCAAATGTTTACTTCAAAAGAGTGGAATGACATTACTTTCTCCAATAAGTCAGAAGGGAAAGATGTGAAAAAAATAATTTTGAGTGATAGGTTTTGGACTTGTGTTGCTTATGCGTTGAAAACAACCAAACCTCTAGTTCATTGTTGAGGATGACAGATGGCGAAAAATTTCCCTGTATGAGATTTATATATGGTGCCATGGATAGAGCAAAAAATGAAATAGCAAAAAATTTGGGAAATGAGGTTGGTGCATACAAGGAGAATTGGAAAATAATTGATGATAAGTGGGAGTCTCAGTTGCACTGCCAATTACATGCGGCTGCCTATTTTTTGAATCTTCATATCCATTATGCAGACAATCCTCCTTCCAAGCATCCGGAGATTAGGCGTGAGTTTATTTTATGCATGGCCAAACTGTTGCCCAATCCTGAAGATCAATATGCAGCGGATATACAAGCGGATACCTTTCTAAATAAGCAAAGATTATTTGGCCTCAGTATTGCTAAACACACCGTCTTCAATCGTAGTCTTGGTATGTGAATTATCAATTTTGTGTTATTATTCACTATAAGATATTATATGAATTTGAAAAGTGTATATTCAATTTTATTATAGCTGAATGGTGGAGAGCATATGGCGATGAAACTCCTCAACTGCAGTCTTTAGCAATAAAGATTTTAAGTCTAACATGCTCGTCATCAGGTGTGAACGCAATTGGAGTACATTTAATATGGTATGATCTAATAATAATTAATAACTTGTGAATACTTAATTTATTCAACTTATGATAATTTCAATAAATATTTTTGTAGATTCATACAAAGAAGAGAAATAGATTATCCACCGAGAAATTGAACTCATTAGTGTACATAATGTACAATATGCGATTGAAGCAAAAATACATGAAAAAATATTCATTTCAATCGGATGATAATCCTTTGATTAAGGATGAGTTGCCTTCTGATGATGAATGGGTGGTCGGAGAAAGCTTTGTGGAGAATACTTCCATTGAACAACCGAGTGGAAGTAGAGCACCTGCACAAAAAAAGAACAGAGACCAAAGTAAGTTAATATTTACAAATAGTGCAATTTATATAATACAAATTAAAAAATAATACGACTTTATGTTATTTGTTAGGGAAAGGAAAAGCTCTACAATTAGTGGATGAAGACAATACAAGTGAATGAGGTTCTTTGGAGGATGACTCATCTGATGATGAGAGAGGTTTTGACACAAGCTTCATGCCGCTAGACACAAATGATAGCTTATTTAGGGATTAATTATCAATAGTTTTTTTAACATACTATGAATTATGAAGAAATGAATGTATTTTGGATTTAACATGTTTTTATTATTATGATTTTAATTATTTTTTTGATTTTCGGATCGAGGCGGTCCGCCTCGCGCCTCAATGGCCGGCCGCCTCGAGGCGCCGCCACGTATTTTCAAACACTGCTACTATTACTAATAGATTGTCCTACTGATTGCAAGTTATATATTCTAATATAATCATTAAATAACTCTATTAAATCAATTTTTATTTTAGTTATTATTCTTGTAATATCAATTTCATCTAATATTCCTAAATATTCATAGTAAGCTTGTAAAATACTATTCAAACCTTCTAATTTAAATCTATGATCAAAAACAGTAGAAATAAGATAAAGTAAATGAATGTCTCTAAAATAATGCAATCATTTTCGTTTCATAACATTAATAGCTTCAAACAAAACAATATCATTAGGATTATGACTTTCAACATGTTCATTGAGAGTACCAATAATATTCAAACTTTCAATAATAAATAAATATGTTGTAGGATAATAAACTCCGCTAAAAATATTTGTAACATCATTAAAAACTTTTAAAATATCTAAAATTTTATCACAAATTTCCCATTGACTAGGAAAAAGTGTGATATGTTGAACATGTTAAGAAAAAAACTACATAATGCATCTTTGTATTGCAAAGCTTGACATAAAAGAAAATAAGTTGCATTCCAACGTGTTGGAACATCTCGTGAAAATTTCATCTGTTTAATACCATTTAATTTACAAAACTTGGCACATTCTCTCCTAACTTGAGAATATGACCAAATACAATTAAGTGTTTTCTTAATATGATCAATGAAATGTGATAATTTTTCCAGACCATCTTGAACACATAAATTAAGTGTTCATATTATCTCCTAACTTGAGAATATGACCAAATACAATTAAGTGTTTTCTTAATATGATCAATGAAATGTGATAATTTTTCCAGACCATCTTGAACACATAAATTAAGGACATGACATGTGCAACGAACATGAAAAAATCGACCCCCTAAATTTAGTTCGCATATTTCTATTAAATCAGTGATTGATGCAGTATTTACAGATGCATTATCAAATCCAATTGTTAAAATTTTACCTAATAAACCATATTCATCAAAAATGAGTATTCTATAAATATTTTGTGCAGTATGTTGTTCATCAAAAACTCTAAATGCAATAAATCATTTTTGCATGTTACATGATGCATCAATCCAATGACAAGTCATACCCATGTATGAGTGTGTTCGCCAATGGTCACTCTAAATATGAGAACAAATAGAAAAACGACCTTTAATATCTCTAAATGTTTCATTTAAAATAATTTTACCATCTTGTATAATTTAAAATTTTGAAGTTTTGTTGTATTTCGAGTCATTCTACAAGCAGCAAGATTTAAAGCATTTTGAACGTAATTAGTAAAAGCAAGTTTTTCACCAAAACTTAAAGAAATATGTGTTATACAAATTAATTTAGCAAATTCTTCTCTATTTTTAGCATCAGAATATTTAAATAAATCTAAAGAACTCGTACCTCTACTAGATGATGCGTACCTGACCATTTGAACTTGCGTCGTATCAAGTCCAAGCTCAACGACATGATGTCTTTCCAGGTGCTTGTGCATATTGTCGTATCCACTTGTAAATTTGTAAGAAACCTCACAATGGTTGCATACTACTCTTGGACCTTCATTTGCAGTATCGATTAAATGAAAATGAATTTTGAAAACATCTGAGGAACGAGACTTAACATCTATTCTCCGTGAACCGATACTAGGATCGCTCTCTTGGGTTGACACATTTGACATTGTGTTCTCAGATGAGTTTGTCATTTGTTGTTTAAGAAATTTTAAAGAATTAAAGACTTGAGAATGATAAATTATAATTGTAGATGAGAGAAATTGAGAATGAGAGAATTGTAGGAATTGAGAGAGAATTGAGAATTGAGAATTACTGTGTTGAAATAATGAAAAATGACTCATATTTATACATTTTTAGAAATTTTTGTGATACCTAAAATGCCCATAAAATTAGCTGTTTTATTAATGTTATTAGGGTTAATTTTGGAAATCAATATTTTTTTAACGTTGGGGCCAGCCCAACAACTACTAGCCGTTGGCGTTGGGCTGGCCCCAACCGGAATCCAGTGGTTCCTACCGATTCGACTGGGGTAAGAACCCTAATCGAACCGGTTAAATTTGATTCCGGAACCGAAATCGTCTGTTCTGGTTCGAAACCGGAATCTTGACCGAGTCTGTATGAAAGGTAGAAATGGGCCGGTTCAACCGTTTATCTAGTGGCTTAGTTTTTTAGTTTCGGTTTGACCTTTTTATGTTGATGTGTAGCTGACTTAGATTGACGTGACAGCTGCAGTTTTTTTTTTAATTCTTTATTTTTCTCCATTTTTTGAAAATTGAAAATATATATATATATATATATCTGGTTGGATGTGACACTGTTTAACAATTTCATGCGTTGATTTTTTAAGATTATTTTTGTGTGATTGCTGAATTTCTTACTGGTTGTAAGTCCCGCCGTAGGATAAGATTCCGTTTAGGGCAGTAAACCCATACCTGTAGGCAAACTCATAGGAATAGTTTTAAGGAATAGTACTCATGGAGTCTCTATTCTGCAGAACTTCTTCCCTCTCTAGTTCTTCTACCGATGTGACTAGTGATTCTAAAAATATTGTAAACTCAGAAGATTTTATAATCCAAGATTTTGATAAAGCTATTGATTGTTGGAAACTGCCAAAGATTTCTAAAGATACAATTTACAAAACCAAAAAGCTTGATTTTCTTAAAACAGATTATGTTATAAGAACTGAAGAACGTGATATTACACTTACAAAGCCTTTTGAGACAATTAAATTATTTTCTGAGAATGCTTTAAAACATTTAAAAGAAAAGAAATTTAATTATGTACATGTTGGTTTAATCCAAGTTGGAATAAAGCCCCTTACAAAAGAAGGTTTAGATACTTCCATCTTAGCCGTTTTAAGAGATGGCAGATTCATCTCTTTTGATGATTCCTTGCTTAGTAGTATTGAATCAAGTCTCTGTAAAGGACCGATATCTTTCGATTGTTACCCAAATATTACAATCTCTTTGCAGGACAAAAATATTCTCAGAAGCATGATTCTTCAAATTAAAACCCATAATTACCATATGTTTGAAGGATCAATCCCTGTAGCCTTAATCTATAAGATTTCCTATAAAGCAATGCATTCTGCGTTTAATACGCAACATAGGATCCAGTCGAAAAGAGATGAAACTCTTCTCTTGCAGACTGATCTTTCCAAAGCAAACACGGTTATCCCTAGGCCTATCCAATGGAAAGATATCAATCTTCCAGATGAATGGATTTTAGAAGGAGCCACTGAACCTGTTATTCCAAAACAACTTGAGCCAAATACAGAGTTACAAAATGTGACTCAGTATTCAGATGGTAAAGTCAAATTATCTTTTAGAAGAAGTACTTCATCAAGGTTCTGTGATAGAGAGTCTGTGTCTAGTATTTCTTCGCTTGAAAGAAAATTCTCTAAAGTCCCATCAGTCATAAATCTACCTTACAAAGATCAACCTAGATTTTCCACCTCTGATATCCCGAGTACTTCCATCCGTTCTGTTGACTATACCACTAGTATCCCCCATCCTATTTATACTAGTAGCCAACATGAACAGAGTAAAGTTGAAAAAGACCCCTCTCCTCCAACTTCTCCTACCTTCTCTGCAGTTACAGAGAATGTCATAAACGTCCTTCAAAAGGATTTCAAAATAGATAAAGCTGCATTACATAAAGAATTCTATTCTGATTTGAACAAAGAAAAAAGACTTTGGTTTTTTAAATATTTTCTAGATCAAAGAAAACAAATTCAAGAATTTTATTATGAATTTATAAAAATGCATAAAGTCCACATTATGTTTTTTGATTGGTTTGAGATCTATGCCTCTGAAAATGATATTCCTTACCCTTTTAAAGAATCAAACCCTATTACAATTAGAAAGAAAATTCCACAATGGAATCTTTCTGATAGTGATAGAACCATAGAATCCGAACACCCTCCTATGAGAAATATTACTATAGATCATGGAGAACCTTCTGTTCAAGTTAAAGCCTCACCTTTAAAAATTCATAGAACTAATGACACTGATAAGAATTTAGATAGTATTATCCAACAGAATAATTTCTGTAATACTAATCTAAATACCATAGGAAAACAGCTGATTAGATTAGAAAGTCAGATCCAACAGTCCACAATAACTGTTCCTCCTCAAAGCCCCAAGTTAGATAAAGACAAAAAGATAAAAAAACCTATTTTTGAGCCTTTCCAAATCTCGAATGATAGTAGAAAACCTGCCCAAGACTCCAAATCTGATTTTGTTAAAGCCATTAAAGAACAATTGGATAGGATAGAATCATCCTCTTCCACTTCAAAATATAAGAATGTAGCTCCTGATACCCCCCAATCTAGCAGTAGAATAGGAGTTCTAGAAATAGATAATACTTCTATAGCCTCATCTGATATAGAAGCATTTCAGGAAGAACCCAAAACTACTCCTAAAGTCAATAAGATCATTTGGGATTTAGCACTTCCTGCTACTTCTCGTTCTCCTCCTGACTTAGCCATTGATAATAGGCCTAGTGCAATAAACCAATCTCGGTTTAATGCATCTTCTGTCTATGAATGGAACATAGATGGAATGTCAGAATATAATATTCTCAGCCTATTACAACAAATGACTATGGCAGCCAATGCTTACAAAACCCAATCAGGAACTTCAGATAAAGCTATAGCAGAAATCCTTATAGCAGGTTTCACTGGTCAACTTAAAGGATGGTGGGATCACCTTCTCACCAAACAACAACAATCAGACATCTTGAATGCCATTCAAACAGATGAAGATAATATTCCTATTCTGGATGAATATAACAGTCCTATTCAAGATGCTGTTGCTACTTTAATCTTGACCGTTTCCCTCCATTTCATAGGTGACCCCTCTCACTTGCGTGATAAGAATGCTGAGTTACTGCATAACCTTAGATGTAGGAAACTTAGTGACTTCCAAAGTTACAAAACAACCTTCTTTACCCGTCTTTTCCTAAGAGATGATGCTAGCCATGTTACTTGGAAAGAAAAATTCCTTGCTGGTTTACCCACCCTCTTAGGTGAAAAGGTTAGAAATTCCATTAAAGCCCTTTATGACAACCGAATTCCTTATGATAACCTTACTTATGGTGAATTAGTTAGTTTTATCAATAAGGAAGGATTAAAGATTTGCCAAGACTTAAAGTTACAAAAGCGCCTGAAATGGGAGCTTAGAAAATCTAAGCAAGAATTAGGTAGTTTTTGTAAACAATTCAATTATGATCCCTTTAAGGCTAGTACTTCCAAGGATTGTGATGGAAAGTGTTCTCCAAAGTCTTATAGAAAGAATTATAATCCTAAGAAGTTTAGAAGGACTTTTTCTAACCCTAAAGAAAGTTTTTACAAGAAACCATCAAAGCCTTACAAAAAGCCTTTTAAGAAGCCTCAAACTTCTAAATCTAAAACCCCTTTCAACTACAAAGATGCTACTTGTTATAAATGTGGAAAGAAAGGTCATACTGCAAAATATTGTAGAATGAACAAAAAACTTCACGAGCTTGATCTCAGTGAAGATATTCTTTCCAAAATAGCAAACCTCCTTGTTGATTCCTCCGAGTCTGAATCTTCCATGACTGGAGATTCTGAACCTCTCCAGGTCGATGAATTAGTTGAATCTGACCAAAGCGATAGTGATTCTAGCACAGAATCTTATTTAAAGAAAATTAATGTTTTAACTAAAGACCAAGAAACTTTTCTTGAAATTATAAAACATATTTCTAATCCCGATTTACAAAAAGAATATCTTGATAAATTGTTAAAGACCTTTGACCATGATGAGTCTTCTAAGACTCCTGTTTTAAAGAAAAATGCTTATGATCTTACTCAGATTCTTAGTAAGAAGAAAAGCAAAAAAGACACACCCAATTTTCAAAATTTTCAAAAAGAAATCCAAGAGATAAAACTTGAAATAAAAGATTTAAAAGAAAAACAGAAAAACGATTCTGAAACTATTCAACTTCTTCTTAAAAGTCAATTAGTTGATAATTCTGAAAAGAGTTCTGATTCTGAAAAAGATGAACCTGAAAACCAAAAGCTTGAGAATATTGAGTCCCTCCCAAATGATTTTCTTTTTGTTCTAAAGCAAGTAACAACAAGAAAATACCTAATCTGGATTACCCTTATCCTATCATCTGATTTCCAAATTGACACAGTAGCCTTATTTGACACAGGTGCTGATCTAAATTGTATCAAAGAAATTATTATCCCAAACAGTTTCATAAAAAAACACATGAAAGACTTTCTGCAGCAAATAATTCGAAACTAAAATTTCATCCAAAGTTGATGCTTCAATTCCAAATGATGGTTTTGAATTTAGGACTTCCTTTCTTTTAACAAATGATATACATCATGCTGTTATTCTTGGAACTCCATTCATAAACCTCATTACTCCTTAACCGTTACTTATGATGGCATAACCTTTAAAGCAAAAGATAAAAAATTGAAATTTTCTTTCATTGAAAAACCTAAAACAAGAAATTTGAATATTCTAAAAGCTTGTTCTGTTTACCAGAACCATGTTAGTGTTTTGCTAAAGAAAAAACAAAATGACTTACTTCATTTAAAAAATGATTTATTATTGAAAGACTTGAAAAACAACTACAAACTGATTTGATAAAACAAAAGATTAATGATTTCAAAGTATTAATTGAAAAAGAAATCTGTGCTGATCTACCTTCTGCCTTTTGGAATAGAAACCAACATTTGATAGATCTTCCCTATGAATCCTCTTTTGATGAAAAGCAAATTCCTACTAAAGCTAGACCTATTCAAATGAATATGGATTTAGAAAAACATTGTAGAAATGAGATCAAGGATTTAGAGTCTAAAGGTTTGATTGTCAAGTCAAGGTCTCCTTGGTCCTGTGCCGCTTTCTATGTAAATAAGAATTCTGAGATAGAAAGAGGAACACCTAGATTGGTCATCAATTACAAACCTTTAAACAAAGCCCTAAAATGGATTAGGTACCCCATACCTAACAAAAAAGATTTGCTCCAAAAACTTCATTCTGCTTTCATATTTTCAAAATTTGATATGAAGTCTGGTTTTTGGCAAATTCAAATACATCCTAAAGACCGTTACAAAACTGCTTTTACTGTTCCATTTGGACAGTATGAATGGACTGTTATGCCTTTTGGTTTAAAGAATGCCCCCTCTGAATTCCAAAGGATTATGAATGACATCTATAATCCTTACTCAGAATTCTGTATAGTCTACATTGATGATGTTCTGATTTTTTCAAAAGATATTGATCAACATTTCAAGCATTTAAAGACTTTTTATTTTGCTACTAGGAAGGCTGGTTTAGCCGTCTCTAGTTCAAAAATTTCCTTGTTCCAGACAAAGGTTAGGTTCCTAGGACATTATATCTCCAAAGGAACTATTACTCCCATAGAAAGATCTCTAGCTTTTACTGATAAATTCCCTGATAAAATCATTGATAAAACCCAACTCCAAAGGTTTCTAGGAAGTTTAAACTATGTCCTTGATTTTTGCCCTAATATCAACAGAATTGCAAAACCTTTACATAATAGATTAAAGAAAATTCCTGTCCCTTGGACTGATGAACATACAAAGGCTGTTAGATTGATAAAAAACACTGTTAAAGACATCCCCTGCTTATATCTCGCAAACCCTATCTTACAGAAGATTGTTGAGACTGACGCATCTGATTTAGGGTATGGTGGTATTCTAAAACAAGTAGATAATGGTAAAGAACAAATAGTTCAATATGTTTCTGCTCATTGGAATGATTGTCAGAAAAACTATTCTACTATTAAGAAAGAAATTTTATCAATTGTTCTTTGCATATCTAAATTTCAAAGTGATTTACTAAATCAAAATTTTTTGCTAAGGATTGATTGTAAAGCTGCAAAGCATGTTTTAGAAAAGGATGTTCAAAACATTGCATCTAAACAGATTTTTGCAAGATGGCAAGCAATTTTGAGTGTTTTTTATTTTGAAATTGAATTTATAAAAGGAGATAAAAATTCTGTTCCAGACTTTCTAACCAGAGAATTTCTCCAAAACAGATAATGCCGCCCAAGAAAAGAGACACTGGCAAAGCCAAGCTTATTGAGCCCCCTGTCCAAAGCCGTTACAAAGAATCCCAATCTCCTCCACCCATTCCAAAGTTAGCCTCAGGCCTTCCTATAAAATCTTGGGTTGACACAATCCAAGAAGAAGAAGAATCTTCATCCAAAGCAATCACTTCTCAAGATCAGGTAAATGAATGGATTGAATCCATTTCCAAATCCCCTGAACTTCTACTTGCTTTACAAAGTTTTTCAAAAAGTCAAGATATTCAAAAATCTTCCTCCAAAGAGATTACTTTTCCAAAAACTCAAAAAGAAGTTGTTTTATCTGGAAGTTCATCTTCCCAAATTATTTCTCAAAAACCTTCACAAAAATCGGATTGGTATAATAAAACCTATCACCAAAATATTTTGAGTATTGAAGATGGGTTTTATAGTCCTGATCCATTTATTACGCTTTCAAAGTTTTTTCCAAAGGGTTGGTTTTTCAAACCTGGGATTTTTCAAAACCCCAATCCTTTTATCAAGACATTCTTGAATTGACGAATCTGTAAAATTCAAACACTTTTTCCTTTCTGATGCTCATTCTGAGCCGGCCTATTCTACGGCCACTATCCTTAAAGTCATTTCTCCAAAACAATGGGGAGAACCCCTTCATAACCCTAAAGTTTTCCCTGCAAATTTCCAAAATAGATTAAACCATTGCTTATCTTACTCTTATTGGGATTACCAGCAAGCGTGGTTTAATACCTTCCTAATCCAAAACCCTAAGAAAAGCCATTCATGGTTATTTTTCTTTAATTCCAAAATAACCGTAGAAAGCCTTCCAAACTGGTTCCAACATGGTGGAACTATTATGGACCAAGCCCAGAAATATTAACCCCCAATGCAAAATCCTGCCTAAACCTTTTCAAAGCCCACTATGTTCCCTCAGCTTCAGAGAAAAGATTCCCCCCTTTTCTTTGTTTCTGTACAAATTTTTTCTTACCTTGGGTCTGGATGTGGAGTCTTCAATTCTACACCCAAGAAACCCATTTGCTTCTCCAAAGAACCTTCAAAGTTAATGGTGGTCAAAATTTGACGAAGAGTCAAAGCTGACACAACACATGGTCCAGCAATGGCTCTGTGCTAAAGGCCATATTAAATCCAACATTGAAGTTGTTAAAGCCCAAAGCACGTTTCTCTCTCAGAAATCTATGGCCCAATCTCTCCTTGCAGGTGCCAAGTCTGAAGAAGAATATTTTCAAGTTATGCAACAACTCCTTGCCTCGAGACCAGCATCTTCTGCTGCCAGCTCTTCAAGTGGTGGGGAGCCACAGCCTTTTATTTCTCTTGCAGATGATAACGAAGATGATTGTTTCGGTATCCTATCTTCTTTAAAGCATTAAAAAAAAAAAAAAAGTCTTAGAACAAAAGAAAATTATTTTCTTTTCCCCTTCACTCACTATTCTCTTCACGAGAAAAAAGCTGTGGGAAAAGTAATTCTCAAAATCAAGTATCCAAAGCTCACAACAGGTACCGGTGGGACCTTGAATTCAAAATAATTGATGACAAAGCACGAGAAAGCAAAAGCAAAAGCAGAGCATCTTATGACAATCTTGAAGGAAAGCATTCATACCCATGTGAAGAAAGCATCCAAAGCCAAGCATCTTACTATAGCCATGTGAAGAAAGCATCCAAAGCCAAGCATCTTACTATAGCCATGTGAAGAAAGCATTCAAAGCCATCCAAAAGCACGAGAAAGCAGAAGCATCTCACTATTTGTAATAATTGTAGTTTGAAATATTTGTTGGATGTTGGGTATATAGTTCCCATTCACCTTCAGCTGAAGGCATCCAGTTTTCTTAGAACTATTATTTTCAAATTTCTCTCTTCCTAGAACTCTTTCTCAGTTTATACTTTTAATTTTGTTCTTCAAAGAAAATGTAAGCAATCGTTTTAAAGCCTATGTAAAAGTTGTGAATGTTTATTTAAAAGCAATTTTTAAAAGCATGCTTGCAGACTGATAATTATATCAGTTCTGTCATTTAATTTGTTACTGCTCCTCTGAGGCATAGAGACCGGATCTCTTCCCTCAGTTGTAATTCTCTTCTCCCTCCTTCACTCAGAGCACCATTTCTGGGATCCAGATCTGGTACTGTGTTTGCAACCCCCGGCCTTATTAAAATCTGACAACTTTAAAATCCTGTTGTGAACAGTGTATGTTTAAGATCCTGTTGTGTATGGCCGTAGAAAGCCTTCCAAACTGGTTCCAACACTGGTGGAACTATTATGGACCAAGCCCAGAAATATTAACCCCCAATGCAAAATCCTGCCTAAACCTTTTCAAAGCCCACTATGTTCCCTCAGCTTCAGAGAAAAGATTCCCCCCTTTTCTTTGTTTCTGTACAAATTTTTTCTTACCTTGGGTCTGGATGTGGATATATATATATATATATATATATATATATATATATATATATATAATATATATATATATATATATATATATATATGCGTGCGTTGAATATGTAGATTACATCATACACAATTATTAGTAAAAATTAAAGTGAGTACAAAAATTTAAAAATAATGTAAAAACTATTAAAATATTTTTGTCCATTTTTATTTATTTATTTTTATATAAAAGTGTAACTAAAATACTTAAATTATGTATAAATTTTCTACTATAATTTAACAATCCTAAAAAAATTTGTAATTCCTTTATTTCTTTTATTTGGTCTGGAAATTCTAAAATTTTTATTACTATGTCGAGTTGTAACGTATATTTGCATTGCAAAGTATGAATAAACATCATGCCAATGATGTTAATATGTTTCTCAACAAAGAAACCAAGTAAAAACTGTAATCATCGTTTGATGGTGTAGGATTTAGGATCTCATTTAGAGATTATGTGTTCGAATTCATGGTGTGCGTTTTTTTTTAAGAGTCTGGGACAGCCGAAGGTTTTACCTGCTCCGCTTAAGTTCGGAATGAATAATTTAGTGGTGGGTTTCCAACGATTCAATAAAAAAAAATCATAATAATTAAAATATCAAAATCCTTCATAAATTGCACTTCTAAAAATATATAAAAATTTTATATAAAAATTAAAAGATGTCCGTACGCAGTCTTATTTAATTTTATACATGAGCTGTTGTTTTCAAGTTCAAATTAATATTGAATAAACTTACTTAAAAGCATCTAATTATAGCTGGCCGGCAGTGGCTTTGTTATTGGGATTAGATAAGTTGGTTTAGAGTGAAAGCTACGGAATCGAATTAATCAATAATTATGCAATTAATTTAATCATCTTAAGTATATGAGGTTCCTTTCCTTTTTTTTATTCATGCCAAGAAGTGTACGGGTCAACTTTCATATACTTTTGGAGAAAATCTATGATATAACGGAGGTATCATATCATCGAAGTAATAATTTAATAATCAATTGTCACATGTGTTAACATATTAAAAAATAACTAAAAAATTGATATTAAATCATACATATCATTACTAATTTATTGGTGATCTCACGTCATTCGTATCTCCGTTACACCAAATAATTACTCGTACTTGTAGCTCCAACAGGAGAACACACCAAATTGAACTCAATGTGGGTCTTAGTATCGCTACCACTAGGCCATGCTTCATTCTTTTTTTTTATAATAGGATTTTCCTAAAATAGTCCATGCTCGGTCTAAATATAATAAAGTATCAAGTTGAAGTCTCTAAGGGGCGTGACTTGGTGGTGTAGGGTTCAAGATATCACATTGAAGTTCTGGGTTCAAATCCAAAGAGTGCGTTTTTTGTAAGAGTCTGGGACAACCGAGAGTTTTACATACTCCGCTTAAGTCCATAATGGATGATTTGGCGATGAGATTTACAACGATTTAAAAAACAAAAAAGAGTATCGAGTTGAAATTAAAACGTGAATATGCTATAAATTGGTCATAGACTATTTTTTCAATATTCAAACTTTATAGAAGTCATTTTATATGCCGTGTAAAATGCACACATTTCATAAATGCTCGACGGAAAATTCATTAATTTTATTTAGTATTAGTTTGAATTTCATGGAAATTCAAAATTCATCATTAGTAAATAAACATTCATATTCAATTTAAGTGTATTTCTAATCTAAATTATAATCAATCATTTGTAGTAGAGTTTTGAAAAATATCTAATAGTGTATTCCTTTTTAATTAACATTTAATTTATTATATGATCTCTGGTTGTTACTTGTTAGTACTCATTATGCAGGGCTTCATATGCCCGAGATCCACAATCGAGAATTTGTAGTTGGGGGCGCTAGCGATCCTGCAAAACAAAGGTAGAGTGAGCGTGGAGGTTACTGCCCACCGGTGTGGTGGGTGCCGTAGGCACTCCGACGCCCAAGTCAGTGATAGAATTATGGAAGTAGTAGGAGGAAGGTCAAGGTCAGATGTTACCATGATCTCCGTAGGCTGCCGTGAGGGCGGTGAACGAAAGGTGTTATGAGCTTGAATGAGAATGTTCTAAAGCTGTGAGTTGGAGAGCTAGAAGTTGAATCTATTTTCCTCTTTGAGCCTTGTTCCTTATATATTCATGCTATAGTAACATGTGTCTCTTTTGATTAATCGTCCGTTTGGATCATGGTAACAATCAACTTTATGAGGAGCTTTTACTGCGTTGTAGGTTAGAACGGATGGGTGGTGAATGACATTTATGAGCCTGGGCATTATGTGGATTGAAGTAGGGTGAGCCCCGTTTATGCTTTGAGCACGTGACGTCTCACTGGGCTTGGGCTTGGGCTTATGAATCTCTAGGCCTCTATACACTTTAAACATTGGGGCTTCATTTTGAGGTAGAAGCTTGGGCCTGGAGTAAAAGGACGAAATTGCCCCTAGACCAAATTTGGCCCATACAGTTTGTCCCCTATTCTCTAAGTCAATGAGTCATTGGCTTGGAGAGTACTTGATGCATGGGTCGCCTGGGACAATGCCATATTATGTTGGTGTATTCGAGCGTTGATGCTGCCTACTGATTGAACCAAACGAATGTCAAGTTATCAAGTTGAGTCTACAAGATCCATTGGGGAAGTACCCGGTCGACCGAACCAGATGATGGTCGGGATAACGAACTTGACTCTACCAGAGCCATTGGGGAAGTACCCAAGCGATTGAACCAGATGAAGGTCAGGAAATAAGTCATACGATATGTGTATACAACTTGACTCGACATGAGTCCAATGGGGATGTCCCCGATCGACTGGACTTGATGAGACCAGGAAGTTATAAGTCATACGACATGTGTAATCCATGTCTATAACCTGACTCGACATGAGTCTATGGGGGATGTCCCCGGTCAACTGAACTAGATGAAGGTTCATGAGTTGTTTCACACGACTTTTTTTATGGACTGTAGGAAGTCTATGTCTTCATTTGACTCGACATGAGTCCACAGGGGATGTCCCCGGTCTACTGAACCAGATGAAGGTTCTTGAGTTATTTCACACGACGTTATCGTATGGACTGTAGGAAGTCCATGTCTTCATTTGACTCGACATGAGTTCATGAGGGATGTCCCTGGTCGACTGAACGAGATGAAAGTTCAGGATTTATTTCATACGATATTGTCGTATGAACTGTAGGGAGTTCATGTCTTCATTTGACTCGACATGAGTTCATGAGGGATGTCCCTGGTCGACTGAACTAGATGAATTTTCAGGAGTTGTTTCACATGACATTGTCGTATGGACTGTAGGAAGTCTATGTCTTCATTTGACTCGACATGAGTCTTGGGGGATGTCCCCGGTCGACTGAACCAAATGAAGGTTCAAGAGTTATTTCACACGACATTTTCATATGGACTGTAGGAAGTCTATGTCTTCATTTGACTCGACATGAGTCCATGGAGGATGTCCCCAGTCAACTGAACCAGATGAAGGTCATGATAATCCTCATACTACGGGTCGAAGAACCATGAGAGTCTTCAATATCTTTTGGACCAGATGAAGGTATATGAAAGTCTTCACTCTACATACCTGATGAAGGTCCAAGAGTATTTCCTTATCATACTACTAGACCTGATGAAGGTCATCACACATTCTCCTGATGAGGGTCCATGTGACTACGGTCGTATGGACCTGTCGAATGGACTTGATAAAAGTCCAAGAAGGTCATCACTTCTCACTCTACTAGACCTGAGGAAGGTCAATGAGGGTTCTCATTCCTCATTCTACAAGACCTGACAAAGGTCAACGAAGGTATAATTCCTCATTCTACAAGACCTGACAAAAGTCAATGAGGGTATAATTCCTCATTCTACAGGACTTGTAGTCTGAGACCATGTCGTCTGAACACCATGAGACTACGGTCGAATGAACCTGATGAAGGTCCATGAGGATTCTCATTCCTCATTCTACAAGACCTGACAAAGGTCTATGAGGATATAATTCCTCATTCTACAAGATCTGACAAAAGTCAACGAGGGTATAATTCCTCATTCTACAGGACTTGTAGTCTGAGACCATGTCGTCTGAACACCATGAGAATACGGTCGAACGAACCCGATGAAGGTCCATGAGGGTTCTCATTCCTCATTCTACATGACTTGACAAAGGTCTATGAGGATATAATTCCGCATTCTACAGGACTTGTCAAAAGTCAATGAAGGTATAATTCCTCATTCTACAGGACTTGTAGTCTAGACCATGTCGTCTACAGACCATGAGACTACGGTCGAATGAACCTGATGAAGGTCCATGAGGGTTCTCATTCCTCATTCTACAAGACCTGACAAAGGTCTATGAGGATATAATTCCTCATTCTACAGGACTTGTAGTCTGAGACCATGTAGTCTGAACACCATGAGAATACGGTCGAATGAACTTGATGAAGGTCCATGAGGGTTCTCATTCCTCATTCTACAATACCTGACAAAGGTCTATGATGATATAATTCCTCATTTTACAGGACTTGTCAAAAGTCAATGAAGGTATATTCCTCATTCTACAGGACTTGTAGTCTGAGACCATGTCGTCTAAAGACCATGAGACTACGGTCGAATGAACCTGATGAAGGTCCATGAGGGTTCTCATTCCTCATTCTACAAGACCTGACAAAGGTCTATGAGGATATAATTCCTCATTCTACAGGACTTGTCAAAAGTCAATGAGGGTATAATTCCTCATTCTACAGGACTTGTAGTCTGAGACCATGTCGTCTAAAGACCATGAGACTACGATCGAATGAACCTGATGAAGGTCCATGAGGGTTCTCATTCCTCATTCTAAAAGACCTGACAAAGGTCTATGAGGATATAATTCCTCATTCTACAGGACTTGTCAAAAGTCAATGATGATATAATTCCTCATTCTACAAGACTTGTAGTCTGAGACCATGTTGTCTGAAGATCATGAGACTACGGTCGAATGAACCTGATGAAGGTCCATGAGGGTTCTAATTTCTCATTCTACAAGACCATATATGTAGTGTCGAATGAGATCCTTAACAAGTGCCAAGCTTCACACGTGTAGTGTCGAATGAGATCCTTAACAAGTGTCAAGCTTCACACGTGTAGTGTCGAATAAGATCCTTAACAAGTGCCAAGCTTCACGCGTGTAGTGTCGAATAAGATCATTGCCAAGCTTCACACGTGTAGTGTCGAATGAGATCATTAACAAGTGCCAAGCTTCACAAGTGTAGTGTCGAATGAGATATATTCCTCATGCTGTGTCTCCATACATGTAGTGTCGATTGGGATATCCTTGCCAAGTCTGGTAATGTCTACTGGGATATTATCACCCCATACATGTAGTGTCGAGTGAGATATCTTAATACCAATTCTACATACATGTAGTGTCGAGTGGGATATCTTTGCCAAGTCTGGTAATGTTGACTGGGATATTATCACCTCATACATATAGTGTCGAGTGGGATATCTTTGCCAAGTCTGGTAATGTCGACTGGGATATTATCACCCCATACATGTAGTGTCGAGTGGGATATCTTTGCCAAGTCTGGTAATGTCGACTGGGATATTATCACCTCATACATGTAGTGTCGAGTGGGATATCCTAATACCAATTCTTCATACATGTAGTGTCGAGTGGGATACTCAACAAGTGCCAAGCTACATATTGTATTGTCGACTGAGACACCAGTAACAATTACCAAGCTATATGTTGTAATGTCGACTGAGACATCCATAACAATTACCAAACTATATGTTGTAATGTCGACTGGGACCCATAACAAGTACCAAACTATATGTTGTATGTCGACTGAGACACCCATAACAAGTACCAAACTATATGCTGTAATTTCGCCTGAGACACCCATAACAAGTCCCAAACTATAAATTGTAATGTCAACTATAAAAAATGCAAGCCATACCTGGTAATGTCGACTGAGATGTCCACGTCAAGTATTCATTATAGTCCATTTTGACATCTTCCTCACGCCAAGTATATCTCTTCATCATATGGGGTGAATGATAGGAAAAATGGTTCCACTGAAGGACGCGCCTTGTTCAATGTAGTATGGAGTTGATGACATTACTAGAGAATACTTCTTAGTTGATTGGGTATGCTGGAAGAAATGAGGGTATTCTCATGTCGAATGGAATAAGTATATCGATTGGGTCTGATGATTTGTTATGTGGTCGACTGGAGTAAATGGGTTTCTCCCTAAGTTGTAGTTTTGTGAATGTTATTTTCTTTTAAGTTACCAATTAATACTTGTTTGGGAAGCTATGATGTCCCCAAAGCAACAATAGGTGGCTTCTGGCCATTTTTTTTGTCTAATTACATTAGGTGATATCTTATTGAGAAGTATTACTAGCACATCATTTATTATGTCGCTTGGGAGGATTCAAACTTCTTTCATTGTCATGGTTGGTGGAGCTTCTTCTCTTATTGTTCCTCTTATCTTCCTTCCACCTAATCTCAATGTGGGCTTGAGTCATGGCTTGATCTATTGTGTAGCATCGAAATTTAGTGAGCTTTTTGTAGAGTTTACTTTCTGAAAGTAATCCATTTCTAAATGCTTCCACTGCAGTAGGCTGATAGAGATCTAGGATTGTTATACTCTCTTTATTGAAGCGAGCCACGTAGTTTCGTAAGGACTCCCATATCTGTTGTTGGATGGCATTAAGGTCATTGGTGGTCTTCTCAAGCTCGCAAGAACTTGCGAAATGCTCCACAAATCTGTCTGCTAGCTGTTGGTAAGACTCGATGGATCTGTATGGGAGATTGATAAACCAGGTAAGGGCATAACCAGCTAATGTTTTCTCCAAATCCTCTGCACATACCAGCTTCCTATTGATGAGGAGCCAGACCCGTTGATAACATCTTGTATTTGTAATGGACAACATGGTCGTCTGGGTCAGTTGATCCATCATACATCTTCATATCTGGAGGACTGAACTTCCTTGGTAGCTCAATGGAAGTGATGGTCTCCAAAAATGGTATATCTAGATTGTGCCTGCTCGGCCTTTTCTCATTGATAGTCTGACACTAGGTAGGTTGGAGAGAATTGCATCTTTGAACTCTTTCGTTTCCTTACGCATGGTGGAGGGAACTTGCCGTGCTTGGTCGGTTGGGGAGATATGTCGACTTCTTTCTTGATTTGGTAGATGGTTGTCCAATGACAAATTCTCGCTTGCCATATTGTTGAATGCCCCCAGGAGATTGGTGGGGATTGTAGGATTGATGGGATGGTCTGGAGAATCAGGTTGTTGGGAGGTTGAAGAGATTTGCTCCAGTTTCTTCTGGAGGGTTATATTAGATCTTCTCATGGCTTGACTCTCTTCTTCTAAGGCGCGTAATCATTTTTGGAGTATGATTAGATGCGTAGTCATAGGATCTGGTGTCTCCTCACTGCTAGAAGCCATAGTTGGCTGTGTTTTAGGAACCGTAGACTGAGATATCTTTGTTTGCTATGAATCGCTAAGGCCCCACGGTGGGCGTCAAATTGTAGACGCTGGATTTCGCCCGAGGTCCACAATCGAGAATTTGTAGTTGAGGGCGCTAGCGATCCTGCGAAACAAAGGTAGAGTGAGCGTGGAGGTTACTGCCCACCGATGTGGTGGGTGCCGTAGGCACTCCGACGCCCAAGTCAGTGATAAAATTATGGAAGTAGTAGGAGGAAGGTCAAGGTCAGATGTTACCATGATCTCCGTAGGCTGCCGTGAGGGCGGTGAACGAAAGGTGTTATGAGCTTGAATGAGAATGTTCTAAAGCTGTGAGTTGGAGAGCTAGAAGTTGAATCCATTTTCCTCTTTGAGCCTTGTCCTTATATATTCATGCTATAGTAACGTGTGCCTCTTTTGATTAATCGTCCGTTTGGATCATGGTAACAATCAACTTTATGAGGAGCTTTTACTGCGTTGTAGGTTGGAACGGATGGGTGGTGAATGACATTTATGAGCCTGGGCATTATGTGGATTGAAGTAGGGTGAGCCCCGTTTATGCTTTGAGCATGTGACGTCTCACTGGGCTTGGGCTTGGGCTTATGAATCTCTAGGCCTCTATACACTTTGAACATTGGGGCTTCATTTTGAGGTAGAAGCTTGGGCCTGGAGTAAAAGGACGAAATTGCCCCTGGACCAAATTTGGCCCATACACATATATATACTAGTCTTTGCCCGTGCCTACGGCACGGTGTTACATATTTGCTCGTGCTACGGCACAGTGTTACAGAATTAAATGATTTTATTTTTTAATTAAATGATGTATGTGCCTACGACACGGTGTTACAGTATATTGGCAGTGCCTACGACACGGTGGTACAGTATTTGCCCCTACGGCACGGTGTTACAGAATTAAATGATTTTATTTTTTAATTAAATGATTTTATTTTAACTTTCTATTTTTTAATTTGAAAATTTTTGACCTTTTACATCAATCAATTCATTCTATTTCCTCAAATTAACAATGAAATGATCTAGGCCGTCAATTAAGCCACATAAAGAGAGCCGTTGGATACACTCTCTTTCCTCCAACACCATTCTCCTTTATTATATAGATATATATTTTTTAATCACATGGAATCCAACATATTTTTTAGGATATATTTATTGTCGCCGGTGTTTTTTTTTTTTTTTGAATAAGAAAATATCATTAAAAACCAGATGATAGGAACCAGTGGCGTAATCAAATTAGTGAGGGCAAAATTTTGGAAAATAAATATAAATATAAAATATAAAATATAATTATAATTATATTGATATTTGAATATTTTATACATAACAACTCTACACAACGTGATTTAGTAAAAAAATCACTACAAATATATCAATAAATTAGAAGTTCAATAATCAAACCTAAGTATAAACATAGTTATTTTTATTTTTATTTTTATTTAAATGTAATAGAATCTCTATTTTTTTATGCAAATGGAAAAATACATAAATGAGTGGATTTAAAATGAAAAGTAG
This sequence comes from Zanthoxylum bungeanum, assembly GCA_019454045.1. Taxonomy (NCBI): domain Eukaryota; kingdom Viridiplantae; phylum Streptophyta; class Magnoliopsida; order Sapindales; family Rutaceae; genus Zanthoxylum; species Zanthoxylum bungeanum. The sequence continues at coordinate 96,608 of SKCR01029801.1, forward strand.
TCAATTATCTATATACATGCAAATTAAATATAATGATCCAAATAAATTCAAGATTATCATTTATTTTAGACATGTTGAAGAAATATGATTGATGCCCGGAAGAGTGGTTTGGCGGCAGAGATTCCAACGATCAAAAAAAAAAAATTAATTCTCACAAAATCATAATTCACAACATGGGTTAGCTTATTTTTTGACGCTAATTTATACTCTAACGTTTATTACATATCTTATAAACTAGCTTACACTCTCTAACAATACCAACCGCATCCTAAGACTTTTGATAGAACCTTCATATCTTAGTTAATTAGGTAAGATTTCATTCAACACATAGACAAATCACATCCAAAAGTCTAAATCCATTCATTAATCTCTTTTGTACCAAGTCCAACCTATCGGTCTACCATACAAAATGAAATAATTATTAACATAATCACACACCATACCTTAGAAGATTGAATAGTTTAGCAAAATAATAACCATCTTAAAAAATATGTATACATGGTTTTTAATTTCAATAATCCTAGTTTGTTAATTAATATCCCCCACTTAATTACCAACCCCCGCTATTTATTGTCGGAAATTTTCACCGGGTAATTGTGACATCTATCATTTGAGAAAGATATTGAGAATGAATTTATAAGTAATTATCATCTTTAATTAATAAGATATATATTTAAAAAAAATAGATTTAAGCTCTTACAAAGAATATAATTTAATAATTTAAATAAATTGTTACTGGGGTATTAACATCAATATCCATAATTTATTAAATTTTCTTAAATAATGATGATTTTTTTTTTATATCAAAAGATTCAAAACAATCCATACTCATATTGACTTGACTAAAAACTATTATATTATTTAGTATTATTTTTACTATAAATAAATATTTTTAATGATTTTTGAAAGATATTGATATATAAGTTTTGAATTTTTTTATTTTCAATCATATGAAACGTCAATATTAACATACCCGATTAATTTATTTCAATTATTTCCGATTAATAATAGATTGCCCAAATCGATGTTGGAGGGATTTGCTCCCGATTCCCGATTAAACTATTCAGTGTCTTATTCTATATAAATAGAAATATATACTTTCTTAAGTTAAAAAAACATATCATGGATCCATCGTTATATAATTTATTCATTTTTTAATAGAGAAATATTACATATATTAAAAAATTACACAGATCTAACCACATATATTTAGGTGGCTCGATTTATATATATAATATTATATTTAATCATAAAAATCTGCCGATCCAGCCACCTAAATATTTGTGGCTGCATCTGTAATTTTTTTTAGGGTTATTTACGTTTTACTACTAAAGTTATGATCAAATAACAATTGGGTACTATGAATATTAACATATTACATTTTACTACTAAACTTATAAAAATTTAACATTTTACTACTTTTCCATCCAAACCGTTAGTTGACCGTCAGTTGACCTTTAAAAAGACTGTTTTATCCTCAAAATAAAATAAAATAAAAGTGAAAATTATAATTATACCCTTTAAAAAACATATCTAAATCTTATATATAACAATAAAAGAAATACAATCAACAATCACATTTATAAAAATACTTCAATCTCTAAATTATCCATATAACCCAATAAAATAAATAATTTAATTTACCAAATAATTTAATAATTAAAATTCTCATAATAACCAAAATACTTTAAAGTATAACAATAAAAGAGATATACTCAAAAATCATTATTTCCAATATTCAGCCGTACGATTACCACCGTTGATTAGAATATTTATAATTTATAATAATGTGTGTGTTAATACTCTTTTATCCTTAGGATGTCAATATGATGTCATGGTCAACTAATGGTCAACTAACGGTTTGGATGGAAAAGTAGTAAAATGTTAAATTTTTATAAGTTTAGTAGTAAAATGTAATATGTTAATATTCATAGTACCCAATTGTTATTTGATCATAACTTTAGTAGTGAAACGTAAATAACCCTTTTTTTTAATGTCCGTAGCTTTTTTTATTTAATATTATAAAGCTTCTTCTTCATCCTTTTAGTTTGTTTAATTTCTATTCTTTAATTCAGACATGGATTAATTAGATTACATATCCCAAATCTCATAAATCCAAGATTCACAAAAACAAATCCCAGTTCTCAAAAACAGAAATCATTTCTGTAATTAACAAATTGAAAATCTTATTTTATGTTTTCTTTGCTTTCTTATTTTTACCATTAATATTATTACCAGCACCCTCAACCGTCAGGCTAATAAACCCTTAAAAAAATTCACATTAATGAGGGACTGAATTGTTTAAAAATTAAATTAATATTATTTTTTTTGTTTGGGGTTTATTAGCATGCATAGATCTGGAGCTGCCATGGCTTGGAATGTGTTCAAATTTTGTACGGCCTTGCGGGGTCTGGGTTCGATCATGATCTTATTGGTTCTTGGGGTTGTTGGGGTCACCTATTACGCTGTCGTTTTGACCAATTACGGCCCCGCTTTGTACGATGGTGGGCTTGATTCTGCTACTGCTGTTGCTGTCTTGATCTTGTTCCATTGTTTGGTAAGCTACCAAGAATCATTACTTTTAGAGGGTAGTTTTGGATTTTACTTTTTTTTTTTGGTGGTTTATAGGGTTTTAGATTTGGCTTCTGAATCTTTAAGCTACTAATTGATCAAATCAGATTAAAAATTAAGTAAAAAAAAAAAAAGAAAAAGTCACAAAGTTATGGTCATTTAGTGAAAAAAAATATAGCTGGAGGGATTTGTGTTCCTTTAGAAATCTGGGATTTCTGGGATTGTCTTTGGCACTGTGTTTTTAGAAGAATTAGCTTTCTGGGATGTCCTCAAAATGTTTTATTTTTATCCAATTTTGTACTATTTGAGAAATTATAACATAAGTGGGTTCTGGAATATGAGAATATAGGTAGGCTTAACTTTTAGCACAAGTAAGTGTAAGAAACAACAGCTGATTAAGCATATGGATGGATTGGTTCTGAAAATGGGAAGTTTGTTGTTGTTATGCAGTTGGTGATGCTGCTTTGGAGTTACTTTTCTGTTGTTTTGACGGATCCGGGTAGTGTGCCACCTAATTGGAGGCCTGCTGTGGACGAGGAGAGAGGGGAGGCTGATCCATTGAACGGGCTAGAATTCAGTGGGGTGCAATCTGACCCATCGAATCAAAGAATCCGATATTGTCGGAAGTGCAACCAGCTGAAGCCACCTCGTTGCCATCACTGTTCTGTTTGTGAGTGCTTATACACATTTTCACTAAAATTTTCTTTTGTTACTTCCTCACAACAGAAAAAGATAAGATGGATTAATTTTTTTGGTTTTCAGGCGGGCGGTGCATATTAAAGATGGACCATCATTGTGTTTGGGTTGTTAATTGTGTTGGGGCATTGAATTACAAGTATTTTCTTCTTTTCTTGGTATGTTCTAAATAATTTTTAATATCAGTACTCTTGAGTGGAGATGGTTGCTTTGACGATCTTTTTCTCAAATTGTGTTCTTAGTTTAGACCGCTCATAATAATAGGCCTATTGATAGCAAAAAAAAAAAAGCAAATATAAATGGAACTATTACCTTATAATGGCTAGGTTTTTGCCTTTTTGGTCTGCTCTAAAATACATTGGTTTTCTATTTGACACACCAAATTCCCTTTGGAAGAACACCATAGTTCCTTTTCGTATATGTCTCTTGATTCAGAAGTACACATCTTTAATCTAATGTGTTTTCATGAGATAAATTTCAATTGTCTAAGAAAGTATTGTGGTGGTGGGGAATATATAGTTGGATTCAAGGCTTCCTTGACTTGTAAATTCAATCCTGGTTCTGGTTATTTGTTTTGGTTGATTGTGGCTGTGTTAATTATGGTAAAACATTGTTGAATTGGGTCTTTTATTTTGGGTGAGTTAATAATCATGTCGGCTATTGACTATTGTCTTAATTCTCAATGCAGTTCTACACATTTCTTGAGACAAGTCTTGTGACACTCTCACTCTTGCCGCATTTTATATCATTCTTTAGTGAAGGTGAAATTCCTGGAACACCGGGGACCCTTGCAACCACTTTTCTTGCCTTTGGTAGGGCCTCATTAAACTATCTTTCTGATTTATTTAATAGGCTACATCAGTACTTTTTTGTCATAAATGGTGTTTCCCCGTCGCAGTCCTGAATCTGGCATTTGCATTGAGTGTGTTGGGGTTTCTGATCATGCACATATCATTGGTGTCTGCTAATACCACAACTATTGAGGTAATAAAATTAACTTTCATTTATTTTATGTCAGTATCAGTGATGGTGTTGAGGGTGCAGCAGCAACAGACTCATAAACTGACAAATCTATTAAATTTTTGTTATCAGGCATACGAGAAGAAGACCACTCCCAAATGGCGTTATGACCTGGGTAGAAGGAAAAATTTTGAACAGGTTATTGCATTTGGCTCTCTGTTACTCGGTTCACTTTTTTCTTTGCTTCGATAATTTGTATGATATCCCACAATTCATTAAAATATACTCAAGAATTAAATCACTTTGTTTTTAATTCGCTTGAGGGATGATATCTGCCTAATTACATAGACCAATTTTTAGTGCAAATATATGAAACGTCTCAGTGGTAGGTAAATCTGTGAGTAATAGTGGCACTGATAACCTGTAAAAGCATCATTACGTAATCTGGTCTGCAGAGAGTTCCTTTTTTCAGTTTATTCGATGGGTGTCGTGGAGAGAAGATAGGATGGTGGGGTAAAGGAGAGGGCTGAATTAGGAAGATTTTGCAATTAAGGTCTCGTTATTTTTAGTATGAGCCATTGAATTGACATCTTCATACAAATGAGTGTAAGAGGAGCTTGAAACATGGAAAAGTCATTGAAAACAGTTAATTATTTCTCCTTTAATGTTTCAAACTGCACCATGGAATTATAAAAACTATTATTGCTGCAGCTTTGTTTGAAATGTATGAAAAACAGTTGGTAAAACTTTTCTACTGGCACTTGAATGAATAATCCCGTTGAACAATGTAGCTAGTTATTTTGCTGCTTAACTCATTAAATGAATTTCTGGTTATGATTTTACTTATTAGGTATTTGGGACAGACAAGAGGTATTGGTTCATTCCCGCTTATTCAGACGATGATATACGAAAGATGCCAGCACTTCAGGGTCTTGAATATCCATCAAAGCCTGACTTTGACTCTCAAGAGTTCTAAGAAATCCCAGCACGATGCCAGAAAACTTGACGGTAGAAATGGAGTCAGTCCCACAAATGTTCCTTCACGTCCTAACTTGAAACAGTTTGCAGCCAGTTCACAATCCTAACCATTCGTTCCCACGGCGCTCTTCTAATAGAAATAAATAAACACAAGAGACAGAAGGAAGTGAGTGGGTGGTGATCAAAATCAGGGAAAGCAACCCGCGAGTTGCTTGCTGAAGTAAGGTTTCTTTGCTTCTGACTAATATGTTTTCGGAAAAATGTGGGAACTCCGTTAGATTAGAATGCGACATTTCCTTTTGTTGGTGGAATTAATTCCAGTGCTTGATTTTGATCAAATCTTGTATAAAATGCTTGTATGTTCCTCTTGGTTCTAAAATAGTTGTTGATCAATCTTTCTGTAAATTCTCTACTTACATCCACAACCGCCATGCTTATAACTGTCGTTTAAAATTCATTGAATCCTGATGTCCTTGTTAAATTCCATTGAATCCTTCACAGAGAAGTAATATACTTGTGAAATGTCCTCATCTCCTTTCAAGGGTCACATTTTGTTGCATCTATAATATAAATAGTTATTCCCAAGGGACGTGGTTCGGTGGTTTAGGGTTTTGATCGAATCCAGAGAGCGTATTTATTGTAAGAGCCTAGGACAACCGATGATTTTGCATGCTCTACGAATTTTGCATGCTCTACGGTGGTTTGACAATGGGTTTTCAACAATTCAAAAAAAAAAAATTGTAAATTAATTCTGGTCAATTTTTATGCGAAAAATTTATAATTTTAAACTAGATAATTTCCTGTGAATTTATAAATTTTATGGATCGATTAGTGAATCATTTGACACATTGTAGTTTATCATGAATTATTGTCACATTAGTCATTAAACTCTTTGAAAACACTCAAGTAAAAATAGGAGCAAAATGTGAAGAACATATAGAGATAGTAGTGGTTCAGTCTAGATCGTGTAATCAGAAATCGGTAACAAATCACTTCAAGAAAGATTTGAGCGATTTGCGATTAAACGGAAATAATCAGTGATTAATTGAAAGTTAATTGGGATGAATAAAATTGATATTTTATATGGTTGAGAATAAAAAAAAAATTAAACTATCTTTCAAAATTCTCAAAAAAATACTAAAAATTATTCATTAATGATTAAAAGATACTAAACAATTAAGAGTTTTATATTTCCGATAATAATTAATTTGGGTGATATATATATATATAATCATTAATTAAAACTTCAAAAAATGTTGAAAAATTTAAAAATAAATTAAAAAGCGAAATCAGAAGATTTTTGGGAAATTGTAAGTCAAAAATCAGTCGATTAATCGATCGAAATGCTTGTATATCAATGTTTATGTAAATCAGTCAAAATGGATCGGATCAAATCATTCAAATAACAATTACGAATAATAATATATTTATCAACGATTAAATAGCATATGGTTCAGCAACTTCCCACATCTATTTTCTTATGGATCCAAATTTTTATTAGCCAACTAAACAATTGAAGTTACAAACATTTTAAATGCTACTGCAACTGTAACTGGTATTTTTGAACCCTTAAACTATACTATGGGGGCGAAGTCCCTACATCCCCAACTCATGTGCGTTAATGGTACTACGCAGACAGTTAAGGATGGCATAAAAGTCCAAATTTAGTCCGTTCGAGTCTCGTCAAAGGGCTAGTCTAATCAGACTCGATTTGAATTAATAAAAATATATTTTTGTAATTATATAAATTAATATTTAATTCTCTATATTTATATATAATTAATTTTCTAAAGTCAAATTTTAAAAAAACACTAAAAATATTGATATTCTTAAAAAAAAATTCATTTTATGTAATAAAAAAATAATTATTTTGCTAAAAATATAAAAAAAAATCCGGCCCTGGCCGAGGCCCTTCGGCCTGAGCTCGACCGACCATATTCTAATAAGTAGTTATTTACATATATGAGCCATATATAAATAAAAAATGATAAATATATTTAAATTTTTACTTAAAATTTCTACACCTCTTTCACTGTAACTACAATAAATTACTATAAATATATATATCATTATTCTATATAAATATGTCTTTTCCGACTTCGCTTAACTTGCGATAATATTAAAGTCGGTTTAGTAGAACGTTTTGCTACCACCAAACGTGTTTGAGCCATATTCTAAACCCACTTTTTATTTGCGTTTTCATTTATAATTTTATTATTTCCTCTAAAAAAAAAATAGGAAAAAAATAGAAAATTAATTTCGTCGCAGCGGGAACAATCTAGGCTAGCTTACTGACGAGTATGTTCGGATTACGTGTCACATTCTCTTAAGTATTAAGTAGTGGCCATTCCTCTTTCTCTCTCTCTCTCTCTCTATTGCGCGAATCTCCGTCATCAGGTAATTTTCCCACACACTTTCTCATCCATTTTCTATCATTTTCTCTGCAGCCAAACAACATAGCTTGCGGATTTTAAATTTTTGTTAAATCAGTTTCATTATAGTTCGCTTTAGAGTTTTGTCCTTGGCGATTTTAAAGATGTTATTGATAGAGGGGAAAATTATATTATACCAATGAATTTGACGATCGGATTTTTTTTTTTTTTTTTTTTGGCCTTCGTATATGCTCATCGTTTAAACAGAGCATTCCAAATGTCAATTTGACAATTTCTTGAAAATTTATTCTGTCTCTTTTAATACTTAGTACGGTCGTTTGATGATCGTTTTTCTATTAAACTGATCAATTATAATACTGAATAATTCAGCATGTGATAAATGATTGAACATTTAAGTTGTAGTTAATAATATTGAATTCGTTGGATTCATTTTGCTTTCCTTCTTAACTATGATTATGGTTATTTCCTTGATATTTTTTTTCCATATCTTAATCTTAAGATGTTACTGTTCCTTTTTTTCACTGCAGTTTGCGTTTTAGATAGGGAATAGTATATACAAAATGCAGAGGGGAAGAGAAGATAGAAATGATTTGTTTGATATGCGTGATCCATTTAGCATTTTCGGAGGTTTTGGATCTCACAGGAGTATGATACCTAGCTTATTTGGGGGGAGGGATCCATTTGATGATCCGTTCTTTTCCCGTCCATTTGGTAGCATGTTTGAATCTACCATGTTCGATCAAAGTCCTTCTACTAGAGATATTGCAGCGACCAACAATTCAAAGGGATTAGTGATAGAAGAATTAAATTCTGATCATGAGGGAGAAAAAGAAGATAAAGGCCCTGAGGACAGTGAAATGCATTCCGGGTCAAGCAAAGAACCTTTCGTCCAGCATCCAGATGATGATGTTGAAGGTAAGTGAATTTTAATGTTGAGTAACTTGTATGTTGCATGGTATTTATTTCTCCTTGTAGGAATACATGCTTTTATTTCGATAATGATTGATGTGGTTGATCTAATAGATGGGAAGGATGAAGATGTGAATTATAAGACTCAACATAGCAAGGTGAAAGGGAGACAGCCACAGGCTCGGAGTTTCAGTTTTCAGACTTGCAAAGTAACACGCGGAGGTGTAGATGGAGAGTACTATACTTCTTCAAGGACAAGGAGGACTGGGAATGATGGTGTAAGTAAACTTTTTTCAGGGACAACTGATTTGTTTTTGGGTTTTTCTGTTATCTTATTATTTTGATATTGTCTTTTATGTTTTAGGTGGTGCTTGAGGAGAGCAAAGAAGGGGATAGAACAACTGGTCAAGCAACACATAGGATTTCTAGAGGCATTAATAATAAGGTGGGTGCATTTATAGAGTACTGAACTGCCTCTTTAGCACCCACTGTGTAAGTTGTTCACAGCATGTTAGTTGGTTTAAAATCAGGATTCCTCAGTAGATCGTTGACTAGCTTGCACTATTCTAGAATATGATGTGATTGAAACCAACTGATTTGTGTTCCAATTGAATTGTGTTTTAGCCTTTTAGGTGTCTTCTTAACTGATCATCAATGTTGTCTAATGATTCTATATGTTTCTACCACGAGGAAAAAAACATTATGAGAAGGGAATTTTATTGTTCCCTCTGGGTATTGGCTGTGTACTGTCTCTGAGTGCTGAGATATTTGTTTTTCTGGGTGCAGGGTCATTCATTTACAAGGAAGCTTAATTCAGATGGTAAAGTGGATACACTTCAAACTCTACACAATTTGAATGAAGGTTTGTTCTTACTGCCATTGTAGGTTATTTGGAAGCATTATCTTGAATGAACAAGTCTACAAGAGACCTAACATTCAAATGATTTTCCAGATGAGCTTACCGGTTTTGAAGAAGCATGGAAAGGGAATGCAAATAAGCATTTGCCTAATTGGAGTGATGGATTTGATATGGATCGTAATGCAGGTAAGCATTTTTTCTCCTTATGTGATGGTTGAAATTGAGGAACTTTTGAGGTCATTCTCCGAAGTACGGGGATTGAAAAAGTCCATTTGCTTGTGTTTGGGAAGTAAATATAACAATTAAGTGCCCCCTATAAACTGATTCCCGATAACATACTCTAATCCTCATCTTTCGATGTGCTATGTCTAATCAATTTGAAGTGGTTATTTGATTTTTTGATTCGACAACATATGCTTTTTCTGGTTGTAACTTTTGCATGCAATGCCAATGCAGGTTCGATCCGAGGTGAACAAAAGGGGAGGTCAACTTGGGGTGGTTGGGCGCTTCCATCCTCAGAGCAAGCCCGGAACCCTGGAATAATGACATCAGATAATGGAGCCAGGACTAATGCTTCTGGGGGAAGAACCAAAAAGGTAGTTAGAATTAATATAGATTGATTCTATTATCCATTTTTAGTTATCAGTTAGGGCAGAAACGATACTCATAATTCCTCGGTCCCTACCCTAGAGCGTCTACCAGTACCAGTTAAAAGTGTTTACCAGTTGCGTGTGATAGGATGGATTTGTTGTCTCCATTGGGTTCGGTTTCAGCCATATGAGACCAGGGCCTTCTCTTTTCTTAAGTTTGTTCTTCGAAAAGGGCAAAAAAAAATCTATACAATGTACTCGTCGGTTACCTTTGGAAATTTGGATAAAAGACTTTGGGGACATTATGCTAGTAGTATTACGTAATTTATTTCTACAGTGAAATTTTATATCTTATATTTGAATAGAAAAAAGAGAAAGTAAATATTATTTTATAAAAATTTCTTTATTAAATATTAGTTTTTTTTCTCATGTGGGTGTCCGCATGAATTTTTTCGAATAAATTAAAATCATACGATATTATACATGTATAATGCCGTGTTTATGTGATTATGTGAATGTCCGCACCTAAAAAAGTTTATATTCAGACAATAAAAAAAAAAATAAACATATCATCAACAAACAAATATGTCAATCAAACTTTTGCATTTAGGCATATTTAGATTATATTTGTCTGGTTTGATTTCATTTGATATAATTATTAAAAAAAAAATGATTATAATTATTTGGTTTTATCTTTTTTAATGTATTTTTTTAATTATCACAACTATGTCAATATTAGCTTTTCATCAGATACAATCAATATTACGTGGAATTAATCATCACTGAGCATCTGATTAGTTGGTTTCGATTTTTAAATTAAAAAATTGGTATAATTTGGTTCAGTTCTTTAGTTTGAAATTGAATAATCATTTCTAAAATTAAAAAACATATTGGCTGGGTTCGGTAAATGGGTTGGGTTTTGACAAATCCTTTGTATTTTAAAGTTATTTATTTAAAGTCAGACTTAATAAAACACAATAAGATTATCGATTCAGAAACTGAATTTTTCTAAATTTGATGATTTTTATAAATTCATCCATTTGTGCATCCGACTAGGAGTGTGCATCGGTTAGTTCGGTTGGTTAATCCTTGATTTTTTAACCTAATCGAAATTATTTGGTTAAGTAAATATTTAACCGATTTAACCATATGATGGCACATAACCCATTAACCAACTTAACCATTATTTTTCGATCGATTTTGGTTAATTCGGTTATTAACCAGTCCAGAATCTCTACAAATAACAATTCACATTAACACATTAATATAAATTTAAATTCATCAAAAAGACAAGCATATATGTGTTTAACAACATAAGACAAATTTAAATTCATCAAAAAACAGTCTATAACTACACTCAATAGAGGCAGAAGGTAAAAATTTTAATTAAAAATATATATAGAGTCAAATTATGATTTGTAATCGGTAATTGATCGGTTAGGTTATACAAATCTAATAACCTTAACCAAACCAGAAAATCAAAAAAGTTAAAAATATTAACCGAAGAAACCGATTTAATTACAATAATTGAACTATTATAAAAAAAATTGATCGGAACGATCCGTTTGGTTAATCGGTTAAAACCGCACAGTCAATATCTCTCTGCACATTAGTGCACATTAGTACATTACAATAGCCAATAATTGGGACCATAAAATATTGCAGTCTTTGGACCCAATGTAGGCCAAGTTCAATATTAGCTACTAGACCACAATTGGGCCAAGCAGCTAAGCTTGGACCTAGAAATATAAAATATAATGATATCGGATTAAAAAACGAAAATAAAATAAATGTAAGGACTCAAGTGCAATTAAAAAAGATGATAAAACCCTTAGGCTTTGTTTGGTTGGGGGGTTTTGGAGGGGAGGAGAGGGGAGGTGAGGGATTAAAAATAATGGTTGTTTGGTTCAATTTTTTGGAGGGGAGGGGAGGGGAGCAAAATCCCTCCTAAGCCAATTTTTGCTCCCCTCCAAAAGTGGGGGGTTTTGGAGGGGAGAGAAAGTGAGCAATTAAATATTAAATACATTGACTAAATTATCCCTACTTATACATTAAAATCCAAAATTATCTTAATTATAAATCTCTCTTACATTTGCTTCACCATTCAATTCTTTTTATTCTCTTATCTTATATTTGTTTTAATTTTATTTTTAATAACACGTATTATGTAGAGCTTTTAATTTTAATTTTATTATTTGTTTAATTCAAAGATAATATAAGCCTATATTGTTTTAATTTTATTTATAAAATGCTATAAGGATAAAATAGTAAATAGTATTAAAATCTCTCTTCTCTCTTCTTTAACCAAACATATATTTAATTAAAAAACTCTCTCATCCCTCCCCTCCCCTCCTTTGAACCAAACATATATTTAATTAAAATCCCTCCCCTCCCCTCCCCTCCCCCCCCTCCATTAAAATCCCTCCCCTCCCCTCCCCTCCGTTGAACCAAACATATATGTAAGGGTCTGTTTGGTTCAACGAAGGGGAGGGGAGGGGAGGGATTTTAATGGAGGGGAGAGATTTTAATTAAATATATGTTTGGTTCAAAGGAGGGGAGGGGAGGGGAGGAGAGAGTTTTTAATTAAATATATGTTTGATTGTGAAGAGATTTTAAAACTAATTTACTATTTTATCCTTATAACATGTTATAAATAAAAGTAAAACAATATAAGTAGGGATAATTTAGTAATTACATTTAAAATTTTAATTCATCACTTTCTCTCCCCTCCAAAACCCCCCACTTTTGGAGGGGAGCTAAAATTGACTTATGAGGGAATTTACTCCCCTCCCCTCCCCTCCCCTCCCCTCCCCTTCAAAAAATTGAACCAAACAAACAAAATTTAAAATAATCCCTCCCCTCCCCTCCCCTCCAAAACCCCCCCAACCAAACACAGCCTAAGGGTTCACTCTTTTTCAATTCTAGGGTTTCTTTCTGAAGAAAGGAGCAGGCAGGCCAAGCATAAGCAGAGCGGCAGCGAAACCCTAATACTCCGCCACCATGGGCCGTATGCACAGTCGAGGGTTTGTTATTCTCCTGCTTTATTTTTAATTTATTTTTTACAGTAACAATCTTACATCGTTCATTTTAAAACCTATTTAATTTACTCTTGTTTTTTGAAAAAAAAAAAATTGCAGTAAGGGTATTTCGGCCTCAGCTCTGCCGTACAAGAGGACACCCCCGAGTTGGCTTAAGATCTCCTCCCAAGATGTAAATAAAAATTCAATTTTGTTCACTTCTAGTTCATCATTTTAGTAATTGAATTTAGGGATTGTATTTTGAGGGCTTATTTATTTTATTATACATTGCTAACTGATTGGAGTTACATATTTGGTTTTTTGAATCCATCTGTGTTTGTTATGGTATTTTTAGTTTGTTGTTATTGTTTTAACTACCGGATTTTTTTTATCTAGTTTACGATTTAAAATTGAAATTATTGTAGTGTTTCAATTCTTGTTTTTCTTTTGAATCTTTCAGGTGGAGGATAACATTTGCAAGTTTGCGAAGAAGGGTCTGACACCGTCTCAGATTGGTGTTATTCTTCGTGACTCTCACGGGATTGCTCAAGTGAAGAGTGTTACTGGGAGCAAAATTTTGAGGATACTGAAGGCTCATGGTACTTTTTTTCTAGAGGCTTTTGTTGCCTCTTTTGTTGTTCTTTCCATAAGATTTGAAAGATAATGGTGAACTGATTATTGGTTTTTCCTGCCTTGATTTTCATTTACTGTGTAGGACTTGCTCCTGAGATTCCTGAGGACTTGTACCACCTGATCAAGAAAGCAGTTGCTATCAGAAAGCATCTGGAGAGGAACAGGAAGGATAAAGATTCCAAGTTTAGGTTGATCTTGGTCGAGAGCAGAATCCACCGACTTGCTCGCTACTACAAGAAGACAAAGAAGCTTCCACCTGTATGGAAATAGTAAGTATCTCTACCGTATACTATTTTCGTGGTTCTTGCATTTACATTGATATAGGTTGACTTAGCATACTCATGTACACTGGGTGATTAATTCTCAAGGAAGCTGTTTGTCATATAGAAATTTTAATAGTTGAGTTGCTGACCATTTACATTAAAGGAACTTCCATCTTGTGATATTTTTTCATTGAAAATACGATCTAAGGAGCTAATTTGTCAAAAATATGCTTGAAGTCTTTTATTCCTAGTACATTAATCAGTGAAATGTTTGATAGTAAACTTCTGCGGTTCTCTGTTTTTTTGCAGCGAGTCAACCACTGCCAGCACTCTTGTGGCGTAGGCAAGGTATAATTCGTACTGGCTTTGGGCACTTCCAGGATTGTATACCCTTCAACTTCGACAAGTACACTTGGTATTTCTCCATATTAAATTTTTATCTCTTTTCTAAGAATGAAGAGTGAGTTGAACTAACTAGCAAGGAAACATTATTTTGATGTCTGGAACTAGTGCATCACTTTTCTTTTTGGAGCTTGTTTTTTAATCATTAAAGATCTTTTTGTTTTCTATATTTTGGAATTTAGATGCATAACATCAATTTGCGAAATCCTTGTGATGCTATTGTTCTGGCAATTTAGTCTTTCAGATTTCACTACACAGAGATGAATGATATCATACGCGCATAGAAAGATTACGAGCAAACACGAAATTAGAAACCGAGAACACTGCCCAGAAAGAAGACTGATTAAGTTCAATTTTAATCTGGAGCCAGTCAGAATATGATGCAAATGAAATATCAGGCTCTTAAAACAGCTTGATTTGCTAGTCTCAAACATGCCATCTTCTTTGAGAACCCTTTCATAAACTTCAAATGACAGAGGACACTAATCCATACTTCAAATCAAAACATGTTACTTTGAAAAGAATTAAATTTACCTGGGTATTGTAATGGCACCTTACTGCACGATTAGCCTGGCTTGTGCCATCTCGATCGGTTGAAGCCTTCAAATTTGTCGAAAGGATCCATTTCAGATATTCATCTAGTCTCAAAAAAATCAAAACAAAAGGAGAAGTAACACCCTTCTAGTTCTAGCTGGTCACCATTATTATTAATTTTTACACAAACAGTCATTAGAAATCTTGCTCATCGTAGACAAGCTTTTAAAGAAATGAGATATTTTTCTCCCACCAAAAATTCCCTAATAAAACTACTGCATGTAAAGAATAACCTAAAATGGACAGTAAAAGTAAGAAACTTAAAAGACCATATGCAACTGAAGATTCTGCTGCAAGCAATTGACCTTCTGCAACAATATGAGGCATGGTCTATTGAGAGGAGATCGGAAGATCAAAAATGAAAACAAATATTATGACAATAATGGATTAAAAACTTGCTCTGCAATCTATACATTCCTATGAACCACTCTTAATCAATTATTCCCAGGAGAAACTGACGCAGAATAATTTCTGCCAGACAATATAACCTGAGAATTCATTCATAAGAGTTCATTAAAATCGCAACTTGATAGCAATTCATGTACGAGTATGACTCAAGACAAGATATATCGGTAAGATAGGGGAAGTAAGCAGTTCCATAATTTGTGTACACAAAACACATGTTCTAACAGCTCATGGCAAGACCCAAGACAGAGACAGTCACCATAAATCATCAGGAAAACATTTAGCACATTAGAAAATCAGGGCATTATTAATACACCAACTATTTCCATAACAAAAGAATTGGGAAATAAAAACTTGTTAAATGTAATTGAATTCACCTAGTACGTGTGTTTTTTTATTGAATTGCATGGCAATGATACATGTCCAACAATCACCATATGTTCTCTGAGTCATGAATTCTACAATGCCGAAACTACAACAATTACATTCCAGAAGGG
The DNA here is from genome assembly GCA_019454045.1 of Zanthoxylum bungeanum. Classification (NCBI taxonomy): domain Eukaryota; kingdom Viridiplantae; phylum Streptophyta; class Magnoliopsida; order Sapindales; family Rutaceae; genus Zanthoxylum; species Zanthoxylum bungeanum. Next base: position 112,375 of record SKCR01029801.1, read on the forward strand.
GAAAAAAAAGAGGTTCTGTTTTTCTTTAATACAGGTTGAGAATGGCCAGTAAATAATGTCCGCCAACCACTTCTCCGACATAGTTGACACGATGTTCCTCATATTGGCATCATCAAAAATATATGAAAGATGAACAATAATTGGGCAACGAACAAAGAAATGTTAAAAACAATCATATTAAGCATGATGAACAAGAATTCAAAGGTTCCTACCACAAATCAAAAGAATATATCAGCCAGTAGCCTTCTTCCCACCAACATAGTAACGTAGGTACCACCGCACAAACTTCTTCAACCCTGTCTGCAGATCTGTCGTCGGCTTATACCCAAGCTCTCTCTGAGCCAAACTAATATTTGCATGAGTAAACGGAACATCCCCATTTCTTGGCAACTTCATAATGTTTCTCTTGGCCTTAACCTTCAAAAGCCTCTCCAAAATACTCACGAGATCTGAAACCGGCACAGGAGAAGTATTCCCCAAATTGAAAACCCTCAATTGTGCCGGTCTCTTCTTCTTCCCCCCACTACCCGTACTCTTCTCTGCGGTATCCAATGCCGCTAAACAACCCTTCACAATATCATCAATGTACGTAAAATCCCTAGCAACCGTGCCATGATCAGCGGCCTCAAATATCGGAATTGATTTCCCCTTCAAAATATCCCTAGTAAAAAAGAAATACGCCATATCTGGCCTCCCCCAAGGTCCATAAACAGTGAAAAACCTCAACCCAGTTAAAGATAATCCATAAATGTGATTATAAGTATGCGCAATCTCTTCACCGGCTTTCTTAGTAGCAGCATATAAACTAGCAGGCTGATCAGTTCTATCTTTTTCACTAAATGGCACCTTAGTATTAAGCCCATAAACAGAACTCGAACTCGCCCACACAATGGCAGGTTGCGGATTAGCATTTTTACAAACTTCAAGTAAACTAACAAGACCAGCAATGTTACTGTGCAAATAAGAATTAGGATTCAGCATTGCGTACCTCACACCAGCTTGGGCAGCCAAATGCATCACGTGAGTAAAAGATACCACATCGAACAATTTCTTCAACAGAGCCATGTCATTTATATCACCTTCAACAACAAAAACGCCACTTCTCTCCAAAAGCCCTTGCCTTGCTCTCTTCAAAGAAGGCTCATAATAGTCATTGAAATTATCAAGACCAAGAACACCATCACCGCGTCTTTTAAGAGCGACTGACACGTGGGTGCCCACAAAACCAGCAGCACCGGTGACCAAAATGGACATGCCGTTTCTGGCCCTGACCCGAGCCGATGACCTGACCCGTTTCTCAAATCCGGGCCCACCCCAGTTGTAAGTGCGAAGTGAACGGCGAGATGGATCAGAGGGCAGGGGCAGGGGATTTGACGATGGGGATCTAAAGAAGAAAATCAAGGTAACGGCTAAGAAAATGATTGACCAAAATGTGAGCTTTGCTAAAAAAGAATGGAATCTGAGTCTGTTAAAATATGATGGGGATTTGTCCATCTTGAATTTTCCAGGACTTGAGGAAATGTTATCAAGATGGGACATTTGTTTCAGACTTTCAGCTTTGTGGCATTTGGGATTGGGAGATTTTTTTTGAATTTAGGGTTAGGGTTTGTTTGAAGAAGATAAGGGAAGTGAAGGCCAATGGGAATCTTCTTGTTTCTTGGAGAAATGGTTTGCCTTTTGATCTCATTTGGGTTTTTTATTATTCAAAGATCAATCAAGATTTGATTTTGTTCTTAAGAAACTTAAGTAAATTTTAAAGCTTGGGTAATGGAGGAGATGAGAGATTAATGAAATAATAATTACACTTGAATCATGAATGGGACACCAAAAATATGTATAAAAATAAAAGTATTAAAAGATATGTATAATATTTTGCACAATTAAATATATTTGAAAAAACACAAAAGATAAAAGAGGAATAAATTTATTTTTAATTACACATAGATGTATAAAATATTATTTTTGATTTTTTTATACATATATCACTTTGATTTTTTTTTTTTTTTTTAAATTTAGAGTGTATTTTTTGGTATGTCACTTACCATTATTGTGAATAAAATGAGGTTACTTCAACATCAATGTTGATAATTTTTTAAATGTAAAATTGTATTTTAATCCTACTTTTTGTCTAATATGATTGAATTTAATTGGCGGGATGTGGTGAATTTTGGAGCAAATTGTTTAAAAGTTATATATACATATTTATTGGTGAATTATTTATTAGTTGGGAAATGCTAACAAGTGTCGTAACGTTAATCATTCAGGATCCATTTTAGGAAAAATTTCATGAGAATAAGGAAAAAGTAATTAATGTTTTGATAATTTTTTACATTTCTCATAAAAATGATGTGGAAATTTTCTTAAAATGGATCATTAAAGAGTACCCTTAGGGCACTCGTTATCTCAAACAATACTCTATACATGGTTAGAGATGGAAATAGTCAAGGTATGGTTCAAAGATGTTCCATACATGTACTTGCTCAATTTAATCAATAATATAAAAGTCTTTCGTGAAGTCAATATTAATAAGGATTGTTTTGATATAAATAGAAAATATTATCATTATTTAAGAAAATATAGTAAATTAAAGATACTAGCATTGATAATATGATAATAATCCATTTAGATCGAAAGATATTCTAATTATTTTTCATTATTTCTAACGAAATCATTCTATTTTTCACACAAAATTATCAATCAAAACCCTAAAAATGAAAATTTTAAAAAATTATTTAAAAATTGAAATTGGATAATTTTTGGAAAATCAAAAATAAAAAATGAGCCGATTAAATAGTCAAAACTGTTCTAAAATCAATATCGATTTAAAGCGATGAAAATTAATCGGATCAAATTACTCAAATAACTATTTATGATTAATCACTCTTAAACTCCATAGATGTAAATATGTGTTTCTTATGCTGAGTAATTCAATTTCGACCTATAACTAGACCCGGCCGGCGGTCCGGTTCGATTCTGGTTCCATTCGGTTTTTTTAACTTTATTGAAAATAAAAAATTGAGATTGATAAATTAATATAATTTAAAATTATGAATTTGAATTTATATAATAGACTTACATTACATAATTACATTAAATTACAAATAAAATTCTTATCTAAAAAAATTAAAAAAATATTAAATTAAAGAGCTTGAACTTAATTGAGAAATTGATGTGTTGAAATAATGAAAAATGACTCATATTTATACATTTTAAGAATATTTTTATGATACCTAAAATGTTCCTAAAATTAATCGTTTTATTACTGTTATTAGGAATAATTTAGAAATTCCCCATATATTTTTATTATTATTATTATTATTTTGCCATCGGGGCAGGGAGCCGTTGGGCTCCCTATAACCATGTTGAATGATTGTGAGATCAGTTAATTAATAAGATTTTGGTGCTTAATAAAGAGACGGTTGCCGGTTGCATACATAAACATCATCATTTATGACACCCATTAACTTTTATTTATTTTATTTTTTTGTTTGGGAGAGAATTAAAAGCAATGAGAGACAAATCTCATGTGAGAAAAATGAAAGCAAAAGCACCTTTACAAACAACCCCTATTGATTTCTTAGATTGCAAATTTTTTTTTTAAATTTTGGAATCGTCGGAAATTTCGCGGTCAAATAATTCTTTTCGGGTTTAAACGGAGCAGGTAAAATCATCGGCTGTCTCAGATTTTTATAAGAAACGTATTATCTGGATTCGAACCCAGGATTTCAAGGAAAAATACTAAACTCTACACCACCAAATCTCCCTTTGGGGACTTAGATTGCAATTTTGTTAATGATAGGCTAGCATAATGTGGAGTTTGTATATGAAAAAATAAAATAAAAATAAAGAATTATAAAATTCACCAAAACAAAATAAGAAAATTATCGTTTTTGAGCAATATCAAAGCTTATTTATTAAAATTGGACAATCAATTTTATTCTTTCTAAAAATGAATAATATATTCACTTTGGATAAAACTATTCCTTCTTTTTTAACTTACAAAACTTTCAGAAAAAATAAAAATAAAAAATTGCAGGCAGCATCTGCTATTGCTTTCCAAGTTCAAGAATAAAAACACTAATTTTTTTGGGTCCAAAATTATGGATCTTTTCAATTTTTATAAGGGAAGATATGATCGTTCAAATTTGATAATAAAATTTGTCACCCAATTTTGATAATTTCCCAACAAAGTAGCCCTTTTAATAAATCGAACACCTTTTGACGTAGATTGAGCCTAATTAATATATATATATATATTCTAATAGATAGAGCTATCCAATCCACATAAACACTTACTTATAATTACACATACTAACGTGAAATATAAGATGATTTCAATCATATACATTATCGTCATGTAAACCTGATCTTACAAAACTAATTAAAAAACTAATTTAATAAATAAAATTATCCAACTCACATATAAATATTCATCCAAAATCATACCTACCCGATGTGAGATCTGCATTCATTATTACCATATACCCATGATTCATATTTATTATTATTTTTTTTTAATTGGTAATCAGTAATCACACTAATTTTCAGTGCCAATTTTCTACCAAATACTTAGATGAATAAATACCAATTTTGAAAGGGAAAAAGAGACGAAATTAAATATAATTAGCCACCGGCAAACTCAGCCCATGTGACGATCTGATGAAAAAGATGAGATGAACATGCATGCCTGCTACTTAAATGGTATTCTCAAAAAGGTTCATGATTCATCGATCACAGCCAACCACATAAAAATATAAAAAAATGATAATAATTAATCATAAAATATATGTATTATGTGTTAAAGTTACTTTTTAACGTCTAATGATAGCACATGTTCTCTCGTTTTTGTGTTGAGTCCCTGCAGAGGCAAAGACTCATGTAGAGACTCTTGTCTCCTATATTGAGAGTAGATTTCTTTCCGATTATTTGAGTGAGAGTAGATATTTTCGGTATGAAAATTTAGTTCATCTATTCATAGATGTATGTTTTTGGGAGTACTATAATTGTATGTATTTAATGTCTCAATAGATTTCATATTGTATATTCGTATAGTTGTAATATATTTAAAAAAAAATTATTTTTTAACAGTATAATACGTGTAATTTATAGTTAATTTTAGTCACCATTTATTTTACTTTTGTTCATATACCATTATTCAAAAGTATATCTGATTAATTTATCGCGAATTACAATAGTCAAAAGACACATCATTTCCAAGGAAAATCTCAATGTCACCTATTGGTTCTTATTTCGGGAGTATTGAACATAATATAATATTATAAAACAGATAAAAACATGTGGATTTCGACTCGTTACAAATTTGCTATGTATGTTTAGTATATGGGTGTTCACGGGTCAGATTGGATCAGATTTTTTTCAAATTTTATAAAATCCGATCGAATTAGGTCATGCAGGTCGTTAAATCCGAATCCAAAACTTAAGTATGCAAACTCGAGTGGGTCGGGGACGATGAATTTTTTTTAATGTATTATACATAAATACTAATTATTTTATGTCCCCAAACTTGTCATACATACAATATTTCAAAATAAAAAAAAATAAACAACCAAAATAATAGTAAAAACTTTAAAAAATAATGAATTTTCGCAAAAACCAGCTCGGATCAACCCGAAATTGTATTATTTTTTTCAACCCGTACAAGTTGGGTCGGGTCGGGTCTTGATTTGCCCCGACCCTATGAACACCCCTAGTGTAGTATTACTGAAATATCAAATGAAATAAGACATATACATAGGGATGGAAAAAATCTTTGTGAGGATGGGGTCCGTAGGGTCCAATATATTAAGGGCAAATAATGAAAAAAAATTATGTACACATTGGTTTTACGGGGTCGAGTAAGGATATTGATATTTTTGTTTAAATAGAGGTAGCATCTCTGTGTGAATGGAGACTCGTATGAGGACTGCGGGAGCTTGGTATGTTAAGGCCAGATGAGGGAATAATATTTATACCCATTAATTAAACGGACCAAATACAAAAAAAATATTGATATTCCCGTAAAATATCCGGCCGGTTTCCATCATCTTATTTATTATGCCAAATAGTGGGGGGCTGAGTGTTCAGTCCCCTAAACACAAATAGTATTGTCTATGGCGTTGGAAATGAGTCGAGACGAGACATATTTGTCAATCTCAATCTCGTCCTATTTATGAAATCAGGATGAAAATTTGTTTCAGTCTCGTCCCATTATATTTTTTCTGGATAAAAAAATCATTCTAGTCTCTTCTCACATCTCATTAAATCATGTTTTATCTTACTAAATCTTGTCCCATCTTATTGTCCCGTTTCATCTTGTTGTCTCGTTTCATCCCGTTAGAGTTTTCGAGATAAATTTTTTATTTCGTCCCATTTCATTTCTAAAAAGAGGCATAAATATATCTCTCAAATCCCATCACATTATCAAACGGGACGAGATCCTGTTGAGATGGGACGGGACATGAAGGGGTTGGAAAAATTAACATATCGTAAGGGTTTATTTAACTCGAAATAAACGGGCCCTGAAATCAAGGCCCGGTAAGATATTCTTGGGCTAACACGAGGGCCCAATACTATTCCACTACTTCCAACAAATCGTTTCCAATTTGAAGGATTTTCATTTTTATAAGTCAATTGCTTCTAGCCTCCCAATTTTCAAGTTTGATTTTCTGCTTTACAAACTCCAGTGAATACAAACAGTGATCTTCAAAATGTTATTTTTCCACGTAAGCTAAATGATAATTCGATGATTAAATTGAAAAATGGAATGATTAAATTAACAAAAAATTAAATTAGTTGGTCAAGATTGCTAAACAGCACAAGCGACCCGATGTTGCACGTGAATAAAATATTTGGTTAATTGCCAGGATTATGCTTTCACATGGCTAAGGTTTATTTATTTACTCATTTTTCACATGGCTAAGTTAAAATGGGGAAAGCTTTCAATCATGTATGAGTAGGGATGATAATTTGATCGGATTTGATGACAGTCAAGTTTTAATTTTGAGAAATATTTTTAAATATATCCATATATTTTGATTGATTTTGGATATCCGATATTTCGGTCGATTTTGAATTTAAATGCCCATAATATATATTTCTTCAGTTAGAATTAAATATCGAATATTAGATGTTGATAGAGACGGTTTCGGAGGTTTCGGGAGATAGACAACATATGTTATGGCCCAAATTATTTAATACTAGATAATTTTGGTTTAACTTAGGGTCTCTATTTTCAGAAGCTTGTCTAGAGCCACTCATATCTCAAAACCAACTATGAATATTAGGTTTGATTTTAGTGTTGATTACCCAAATACCATCCTTGTGTATAAGAAATATTATAATCAAGACTTTAATGTAACTATGAAAAGCTTTTATCACCGGACCATCAAGATTCATAAACAAAATGAGCATTTGCCATAATCTGAATATACGCGGGTAGAAGCGAATTTCTATTATAGGACATAGCCTTATATGGTAGCTTCAATTTATACAAGTCAGTTTGTTTATTGATTTGATTTACTTGCATTGTAAGTTTTAATTTTGATTTGTTTGTTGGTATTTTTAATTACTTGCATTGTAAGTTTCAATTTCGATTTATTTGTTGATATTACCTAAATACACACAATACATATTTACTGTATTATCTGATTGTTCTTTAACATTCATATGATCATATCTTAACATTGATAAAGAAAAAACCGTCCGTTACCACAAGATTTTGTTAATATGGATACATGGATGATAACATTTTAGAGTTGTATTCAACTCAAAAGCTTAAAGATTATGATTAGTATTTGTATTTCCATACGAGTGTTTAGGATTATGATTTGTATTATTTAATTAGAATTATGATATTAGATTAGATAAAAGTTAGCTCATAGTTATAATTCACTATTATGTTGTCAAAACCAAAGAATAAAGCAATCAAGAAAATTGATCAAAGTTTGTGGTATGAGTCACTGATTAGTTTTGGCTGGAACCACTCTGTGGGTGCTAGAGATTTTAATCGTCGAGTGTCTGGCATGGCACTGGAACTTGCCAAGTGTTCAATTGGCTGATGGGTAGGTCCATCTTCCTCAAGACCAATAGAATCATGTATATTTTTTAAGAAATTGTAAGGGGCACCAATCAATCAATGTCATTCAAAATAATAGAGAAAATATTATTTGACCAATTCTATTTTAATTATCAAGATTATAGATGATAGACTGGTTTGACCCATTATAATTTAATTGTCAAGATGATATTTATGTGTTACACTATAATGGGATTGATTCATACACATATTGCGAGAATCTAAGTAAGATGTATTTGATTTTTGAAAGAAGTTGTGACTGTTTATAATATTTTGAATTTTTCTTGAAGCCATTGTCATATTATATTTTGATCTGAAAATTTGCCAATGTTTTCATTTGTTTTGTGTTGTTATCGTCTCTGCAAACCCTCATGAGACTAGACTCATCATTTAGGGCCGCCTAGGGATTTAAGATGCTTGTTGTATATGCTAAATGCAACTGTGATCCCTACGAAAGTGGCTTAATTAGTTTTGATTCTATTTATTTACTTTTTGTTTTCTTTATTTTACTCTAAACTAGCAAAAATTTAAGTTTAGAGGTGTGATGAGTGGTATATATTTGTATATTTACCTTCTATTATCTATAGAATTGATACTTATTAAGAGCTACTTTGTATAGTTTTACTTGTTTTATTATTTGTTGTATAGCTTCGGAGTGAACAATGAAAAATTAGAAGCTTCGGGCAAAATAAGGTGAAAATTGGATCAAATGTAGTATTTTAGAATCATATACAAAAAGGCTAGCACCGTAAACCAGCTTGCACCGGAAATCGAAACATGAAGAAATCAAGAGAGATGTATGAAAAGCTCAGGGTGAATTATATGGAGATTTGAGCAAAAGGAATGAAGAAACATGAAATTCATGATTTTACTCAACAGTTTCTTAATGTGCATTACCTTCGATGGTTCGACTATAATTTTCTTATACGATATCTGATTTTGATGAATTAAAATTAAGTTGGTAAAAACTCAAAATTCTACAACTTTATGGTACATGGTGAAGAGAGAATTGGACTTCTTCCTATTCAAAACTGAGCTTGAAATTGAATATATTGTACTATCCACTATCTAGAAAACATTAACAAATTTGATCAAAGAGTGAGCATCGTTGGAAGCTTTATTTAGAAGAAATTGGGGAGAAAATTGACCTCATTTGGAGGCTAAAAACCCTTCCCAAAACAAAAGAAAAGATCAATGACATCGACTATCAAGATTCTCACAAGCTTGGAGATTGAAAACATTCAAATATTAGTTTTCTCTATCCTTACTTTTTGTTTCATTATGTTTGAAAATGATGCTTCTTGTGAATATTCATTTTCATGCTATAAATTTTAGTCCTGTGATTTTAATGGAACCCAATTTGTAGCTTTAATCAATTTAATTTCTCTTTGTTTGATATTGTGACCTTCTATTTAGTTGAAATTATGACATTTTATTTGTGATTATTTAATAAATCTTGTTCTTCATGCTTCCCATTGCTTAGTCACTGTTAGGGTTGATTGGGTAATAATAATGAGATTTGAAAAATGGAATTACGTGTTTTTGACATGGAAATCATAAGGAAATTGGATGATGGATTTATATGTTTATACCTAGGTAATTTAAACACATGATACAAATTCATTGATTGGATTTACATGTAGGGATATGAAAACACCTATGCTGCATGTGTAACCCTAATTAAATTCAATCTTAATGAATTTATTTTAACTTAATTGACGTAAGAATATAGTTATTTGGGCAAGATGATTCCTTGTAGACGCTTAGAAAGAAACTAGTAAATAAATTCGTATTCTAGGTTAACAATTGCTTATGATTAATTAATCATGAGAGATTTAAGTGAATGACATCCTATGACTTCTCTTCTCTTATTAATTTCATGCATTTAAGTTTGCTTTTAATTGCTCCAGCTTTAGTTTAATTAACTTAGTTTTAATTTTCTTTCATAATTATTAGTTTAAATAATATTAAAGTCGAAATAAATTAGTAATTGACGAGAATGACAATTCCTTGTGGGATCAATATTTTTCTATATTATTTATAAGGTACATGTGTTTGCATGCATGTTGGACTAAATTTTATACTTTAGGGTCATACACCAATTTGACTCACTCAAACTTCTACCCTACATTCAAAGTTGAATAATAAATTCTCACAAATTACAAACATGTGCATCTTCATTCCAAAGCGGTAAGGCTGGTAACTTACCAGGGAATGGTTTACAATCTGTAAATTCGGAGGCTTGATCATAGATAATTGATGTCTTGTCCACTCGTCTGCAGCAAAACGGGATCAACACCTACACATTTAGCCAAGGATACACATTCGGAGATGAGGGTAACCTAGCCGTAAGAACTTCAACACCGGTTTCAGTAACCTGGATGAAAAGAAAACAAATTTGTTAAACAGATGCACACGACCTCCAACAATATCTGTTTTTTTGTAGCAGCCGATACAGCACTACTGTGTAAAGGATTTACAGGCACAAGACTTGCGATTCTCCAATAAACACACGGTATGTAGCACACGCAGTTCAATATTATAGAGCTTTTATCAAGATTTTACAGCTCCCTTAATTTGATTGGTCCTTAAAGAGGATGACTCATTCTCGAAACCTGGGTTCTAAAATGCGGTAAGCATTAATCAGGCAGCAGTCCGACGCTTGAGCTTAAGCGGGGCCTAGAAAATTCCATAGAAATTAGGGATTTCTAAAATTAGGGTTAAATTTGGTGGAATTTGGACAAATTCATGTTCGAAAATTATTATTTGAGTAATGGGTCAGTTTTCTAAAGGTTCAATTTGATGAAAAACAAAAACAATTGAAGAAATTAGGGTTTTTTTTTTTCAAAAAAAAATTATGGTTTTTGAAAATTGGGGTTTTTTTGAAAATATCTATAATTAGGAAGAAATTAAGCATGGAAATGGTAAGAAAACCCCAAAACCAGTGCCGATACACTATTAACGATGAAATTGGAGGGTGTCCATGGTTGAATTTGGCGGCGAAAATTCGCCGGAATGGGCAGAAAAAACCACCCATTCCGTATGGACCGCAACAATTTGGGGCCAGGCGCGGAAGCCAAGGGTCGAAAGCATAAACGCCTAGACAGCGCGTTTTCGAACACCGCTCGAAACTAGTTTATCAAGTACAAAATCCAACCCCCAAAGGGAATGGGGTAGGAGTTTTGCACCACTAAACAATTGTCCTCTATATGAAAGAAAATATGATAGATATATGCACTTACCAAAAGAGTGTGCTCAAACTGAGCACTGCGTTTGCCATCTGCTGTAACAGCAGTCCAACCATCAGGCCACATCCGATCACGCCAAACCCCTGCAAAAAAAATAAATAGATTTAAATGTAGTTAGAAAGTGAACTGTTTAATCTGATAGGTTCAACAATATAAAGAAGTACCTGCATTAATCATTGGTTCAATTGTAAAGGTCTGTCCAGCTTTCATCACGCCAACTGCTTTATTTCCTGCTCAATGTCAAGGCACGTATCCAAAAGGGACATAATCACTTGGAATGAATGGTGTTTGAATTATTTCAACCCAGTTAAGAATAGAAGCTGATTGTGATCCATGAAACAGATAGGTTTTTTCATGTAGAAAATATGAGATTTAAAAGCATGGAATATTACTTGAATAATGGGGAATATTGGTGGGTGCACAATGAAACAGCTCTCCAATACCATGGCCACAGTATGATTTTACCTGTTTTAGCAAAAGAAGAAAAAGAAACTACATACTGCTTATAATCTTCAATAAAGTAGCAGTGAATTACAATTGGAAACCCAAAACTACAAATTACCACAGAGAATCCTGACATTGAAGCGTGACGATTAATTACTTCACCAATTTCACGAAATCGCACGCCAGGTTTCACTGGTTAAAAATAATGAAATCAGATATCAAATTTTGATCCAAACTTTCCAGATCAATCAGTAGATAGTCAAAACAACAAACTGTAATAATACTCCCAATAAATACCTATGGATATTGCTTTCTCCAAGCACTCATATGTACATTGGACCAACTGACGAGATGCTTCATCAACGTTTCCCACAAAATATGTATCATTCAGATCGGCTAGATAATGAGTTCACCATTAGCCAATCACGAAGCTTCTAGGTAATACTTGAAATTATTTTACAAATAGATATAGGAAAATTTACCATGGACCCCTTTACAGTACACAGACACGTCAACATTTACTATATCACCATCCTCTAATTTCCTGAACAAATTAGACCAGATGAGGCAATTTGCAGGTAAAGTGAAGGACAAAAGAAACAAAGAAGTACTTGAAAACAATGCATGACTTTTATTAAATTCCTTGAGGAAAAAGACAAGCTTTTAGCCGCTGGATATAATAACACTTACCGGGCATCAGGAATTCCATGACAGATCACTTCATTAACTGACCTGCATCAAACAACAAATACATTATTCAGTTGATCGATATGCTAGAATCAAAGCAAATTGATAAAAGTATATAAAAGGAAGTACCTACGTGCAACAAGACTTTGGGAAGAAATAATAATTGAGAGGAGAGGGGTATCCACCTGCAGTGAGTCAAAACCCATAAATGTTTAGCAACAACAATTATCAGTCATAATGGCCAAAAACAGACAACCATGAATCAAGAACTTGACAAAGTTTAGTTCAAACATACATACAAGATAGCATATTGAGTGCAAACAGATCCCACTAGAAGGCAGATTTGCTCATCTACTTGGCAGAACTTAATAAATAGACATACATACAAGTTAAGAACAAGAAACTTCAACTATAATAAACAACCTATTATTATAGAAAGACTTGAATTCACCACATGCAAGTGGGCACCAATAAAGAAAAGACTACTAGACCATAAACCCACGATCTTGAGTAAAAGCCAGGGGACTGATCGTGCATGCCTTTTGTACTTTTAGCATCATTATTAACTTTTCATAGATTTCTACTCCAATGATATTAGTACTCCAAGAGTAATATGGGCCCTATCCAAAAGATCCCCACTTGGGCTAGACCTTTTAAGCAAGCAACGTGCAATGCAGAAGATTGTCATTGTGATATTCACCACATCACGCAAATACTAGAACTTAAGATAACACAACAGCATTAAAAAGTTCCGAACCAGCAGCAATAGTTGCCTCATGAACAATCGATCAATTTCATCAGTTGTGACACCAGGACAAATCACTCGAGCAGCAGCATCCAAAACCTCCCTTCCAATCTGACAGTATAGATTGTTTAAATTAAAGGTCAATAGTTTTAAACTATATATATGGAGCAGTAGTATCACTGTGTCTCCATATCATGTTAAGACATTCGATTGTTCATCAGAAACATAAAACACCTAAAAAGGGAACCTTTAACTTACTCAGAAAATACTTCAAATAAGAACATAAGATATAGACCCTACTCATTTAAGCATAGATGCCTATGTTTGGAATTACAAAACACACTTACTCGACATGTTTCTCGCATTCTCTCAATTTGTTCTGGAGTTTTGATCTTCATAAACAACACATCAAAACTAGGAAATTAAAATGGGGCACAGTGAATAAAATCAGGATAATTTATAGCAAAAGACTACAATTATTTTCAAGAAAAAACATACCTCAACAACATGCTGCAGATCACTATTGGGCTCAACTTTAGGTATTCCCTAAAAGTTCAAAAAGAAAGGGGAAATTCGCATCAGTGATACTAAACACCACAAAAAGTCAAGAAAAATTAAAGTTCCTTGTCTCCGTGACATGACAAACGGAAGTAAAGAGAAGCAATGCCATATTTTGAACACCATTTCATCAAATAGCAAAAAAGAGTCGCTCAGGATTTTAATAGAAATGATTCGAAGAGCTCACATCCAATGCCCAATCAGGTAGATCAATGTGAGCAGGTACAACACGCTTGCTAGATATGGGGTGTGGCCTCAGCGTTCTGTTTATAAAAAAAAATATAAAGAATTATGGCTTAACAACCTTACTAAATATAAAGCATAGATCTTTTAGGAATTGCTAGAATACAAACAAAAGCATTATCGAAACAAAAATGACTACGCTAAAAACAATCCCAGCCTGCCAACAATGTGGCTTCACCACTCGAGATATAAAACTCTGCATATTCGCGAAACGAAGTTGAGATATTTCATCATATACCAACAGTTCAAAATCCCCCACGTTATCGTAGACTTGAAATTTAATTCATATATACTTGATGTAAAGGCAGAACTCATCTTGTTTTTAAGTGCTACAAAGAAAGGTTATGTTAGAAAAAGCAATTGGAATCAAAACCGTAGAGAAATACCCGGTCCAAACAAAATGAGGAAGTTTCGGAGTTCGAGCCTGTCCTTTCTTCACGCAATAAAGCCAACCTTCACCACCTAAGTCTGAATTTTCCACCGTTCCCAGCACAGATAGCTTTGCCTTCAAATGAACAGATTTGTGAGAGCTCCATGAAGCTTTAAAGCAGTCCTGAGTACTGTTAAGCAATACACAATACCTTCATTATTAATATCAAAAACGAATAATACAATTTCTAAATTTCTACTAAAAATTCCACAAGTTTCATTCATAATCACAACAACTCTTTTAATCCTCGCATTTTTAATATTCATTAACACAAACCAGAAAGCAGAGCCTTCACGCGGAAGCTTTAGTTCCATGCACTTTGGACACCTACAAATAACAAAGAGATTGAATAAGAATAATATCGATTTTTTAAACAAAAAAAATAATCAAAAAGAATTTTATGAGGCTGCAGATAATTGTCGAATAATTAACTAAATAAATAATTGAAAAAAGGAAATACATACTGAAGATGAGCTGGCTTGCCGCATTGGACACACGATAAGCTCGAAGTTTCCGCCGCATCTGAACCACCGGCCATCGAATCGTGAACTCTTATCTTTACTTGATTGAATAGGAGACGATGAAGAGAGAGAAGCTAGAGTTACAGATAAAAGCAGAGGTGGCGGGCGGACACAGGAAAAATAATATTTGGGGATTTTATAAATAATTTGTTACGTCAGCAAATAAAACGTGTTATATTATTATTAGTCGACCATCCTTTCACTTTCTTTCCTTTTCTTTTCTTTCAACGACTTTGGATTGTTTATGTTTCGTGTGATAAAATGGTTTTACTTTTCGATTTGGTAAAATAATATCAAAAATGCCACCGGGGTGGCAACTGGCTGGCATGGGCTCGGATTTTGTCAAATTATTTCGGATTTGGATTATGTCGGATCGGTTTAGGTTCGGATTCGATCAAGTTTGGACCGCACTCGAATTGAACCGAATATTTTAAAAATAATAATTTTTTAAAAATAAAATAATTAATTTTTAATTTTTTAATACTCAATAATGAAAAAAAATAAGAATGTCATTGTTTTTAGCATTTTTTGGTTTATAACTTAAAAATTTATTGATAAATATATGTATTTAAAATTAAAAATCAATTTATATACTTAAGAAAATATTTTTATCTATAAAAACAAGATTTGAGACAGGCTTTTTTGCTTTATCTTATTCCATCTCACTAAATTTCATCCAATCTCATTGACCGATTCCGTTCTGTTTGAGTTTTCGAGATAATTTTTTTATCTCATCTCGTCCCATTACAAAAATGGAATATAAATATATATTTTTCAAATCTCGTCCCATTTTCTAATGGGATGAGATCCACAGGACGAGACGGGAAGGGGAGGAAAAACTATCATATGCAATTTAGTCAATTTCATTATTATGGCTTTATTTAACTCGAAATAAACGGGCCTTGAAGTCTATAGCCACCTAGACCTTGGCCATCAGTTCGACTCGGTTCCGAACGGGAACCGAATTTAAAAATAAAAATATTTCAAATTTATTTAAAATTATTAATTTGAATTTATATTACATTAAATTAAAAATAAAATAAAGAACTTGAACTAAATTTTTAAAAACTTAAGTTGCCTACGTATCTTATAGAAGTGAGAGGAATCGCAACTCACATAGTTCTATTATGTTTTTTTGATATTTCCCATTATAGTTATTATTCATCATCATTATTTGTGTCTATTGTTGATCATTCAACTCTCGTTCCGCTTGAACTTGCAGATGCATTATTCAACAAGTCTTCAAAGTCATCAGAGGCATCTTTTTGTTGACTCAAATCAGCTCAGGTTCAATCATTTACTCATGTTGTTTCTTCTAGAGTGTTTGGATGTAATAAAGAACATCTCATTTCCAAAATATTGCCTCATAAGCTGAATGTTTGTTCAACTATAACAGTGAAAATAAGTGTTGTCATCACCTTTTTAGCAATAATTTATAAAACAATATAGATATTTTGATGTCGGTTCTACCAGTAAAGTATTTGAAAATTGTTACTTATTAAACTTTCAAGAGGAAACTCGAAATTGGTATATAAATAATTATCTAATTTTAGTTTGTTAGTCATGATATCCCTCTGTTTTTTATTTCGTTGTAGTAACCAACAATCACCTACATTAAGTCTTGAATGTATTACGAGTTGGCTACTAGATTGTCTTTATGATTGTAAGTTATATCTACTAACATAATCATTAATAAATCTATTAAATCAATTTTTATTTCAACTATTATTTTTCTAATATTAATTTCATTGTCTATTCATAAAATGCATTGTAAGTTTGTAAGCCACTATTCAAACCTTTTAATTTAAATCTTTGATAAAAAACTGAGGCAATAAGATAATCAATGAAATGTCTTTAAAATAAATCAATCATTTTCTCTTTATAACAACAATATTTCAATTAAAACAATATCATTAATATTTGAACTTTCAGCATGCTTATATAGAGTACCAACAATATTCAAACATTTAATAAGAAATAAATTTGTTATATGATAATACACTTCACTAACAATATTTGTAGCATCATTAAAAAATTTTAAAAGTTCTAATTTTTTTTCACGAATATCTCATTGACTACTCAAAAGTGTTATATGTTGAACAATATTCAAACATTCAATAAGAAATAAATTTTAATTCAAAAAAAAATAAATAGATTTAAATGTAGTTAGAAAGTGAACTGTTTAATCTGATAGGTTCAACAATATAAAGAAGTAAGTACCTGCATTAATCATTGGTTCAATTGTAAGGTCTGTCCAGCTTCATCACGCCAACTGCTTTATTTCCTGCTCAATGTCAAGGCACGTATCCAAAAGGGACATAATCACTTGGAATGAATGGGTGTTTGAATTATTTCAACCCAGTTAAGAATAGAAGCTGATTGTGATCCATGAAACAGATAGGTTTTTTCATGTAGAAAATATGAGATTTAAAAGCATGGAATATTACTTGAATAATGGGGAATATTGGTGGGTGCACAATGAAACAGCTCTCCAATACCATGGCCACAGTATGATTTTACCTGTTTTAGCAAAAGAAGAAAAAGAAACTACATACTGCTTATAATCTTCAATAAAGTAGCAGTGAATTACAATTGGAAACCCAAAACTACAAATTACCACAGAGAATCCTGACATTGAAGCGTGACGATTAATTACTTCACACCAATTTCACGAAATCGCACGCCAGGTTTCACTGGTTAAAAATAATGAAATCAGATATCAAATTTTGATCCAAACTTTCCAGATCAATCAGTAGATAGTCAAAACAACAAACTGTAATAATACTCCCAATAAATACCTATGGATATTGCTTCTCCAAGCACTCATATGTACATTGGACCAACTGACGAGATGCTTCATCAACGTTTCCACAAAATATGTATCATTCAGATCGGCTAGATAATGAGTTCACACCATTAGCCAATCACGAAGCTTCTAGGTAATACTTGAAATTATTTTACAAATAGATATAGGAAAATTTACCATGGACCCCTTTACAGTACACAGACACGTCAACATTTACTATATCACCATCCTCTAATTTCCTGAACAAATTAGACCAGATGAGGCAATTTGCAGGTAAAGTGAAGGACAAAAGAAACAAAGAAGTACTTGAAAACAATGCATGACTTTTATTAAATTCCTTGAGGAAAAAGACAAGCTTTTAGCCGCTGGATATAATAACACTTACCGGGCATCAGGAATTCCATGACAGATCACTTCATTAACTGACCTGCATCAAACAACAAATACATTATTCAGTTGATCGATATGCTAGAATCAAAGCAAATTGATAAAAGTATATAAAAGGAAGTACCTACGTGCAACAAGACTTTGGGAAGAAATAATAATTGAGAGGAGAGGGGTATCCACCTGCAGTGAGTCAAAACCATAAATGTTTAGCAACAACAATTATCAGTCATAATGGCCAAAAACAGACAACCATGAATCAAGAACTTGACAAAGTTTAGTTCAAACATACATACAAGATAGCATATTGAGTGCAAACAGATCCCACTAGAAGGCAGATTTGCTCATCTACTTGGCAGAACTTAATAAATAGACATACATACAAGTTAAGAACAAGAAACTTCAACTATAATAAACAACCTATTATTATAGAAAGACTTGAATTCACCACATGCAAGTGGGCACCAATAAAGAAAAGACTACTAGACCATAAACCCACGATCTTGAGTAAAAGCCAGGGGACTGATCGTGCATGCCTTTTGTACTTTTAGCATCATTATTAACTTTTCATAGATTTCTACTCCAATGATATTAGTACTCCAAGAGTAATATGGGCCCTATCCAAAAGATCCCCACTTGGGCTAGACCTTTTAAGCAAGCAACGTGCAATGCAGAAGATTGTCATTGTGATATTCACCACATCACGCAAATACTAGAACTTAAGATAACACAACAGCATTAAAAAGTTCCGAACCAGCAGCAATAGTTGCCTCATGAACAACTCGATCATTTCATCAGTTGTGACACCAGGACAAATCACTCGAGCCGCAGCATCCAAAACCTCCCTTCCAATCTGACAGTATAGATTGTGTAAATTAAAGGTCAATAGTTTTAAACTATATATATGGAGCAGTAGTATCACTGTGTCTCCATATCATGTTAAGACATTCGATTGTTCATCAGAAACATAAAACACCTAAAAAGGGAACCTTTAACTTACTCAGAAAATACTTCAAATAAGAACATAAGATATAGACCCTACTCATTTAAGCATAGATGCCTATGTTTGGAATTACAAAACACACTTACTCGACATGTTTCTCTCGCATTCTCTCAATTTTGTCTGGAGTTTTGATCTTCATAAACAACACATCAAAACTAGGAAATTAAAATGGGGCACAGTGAATAAAATCAGGATAATTTATAGCAAAAGACTACACATTATTTTCAAGAAAAAACATACCTCAACAACATGCTGCAGATCACTATTGGGCTCAACTTTAGGTATTCCCTAAAAGTTCAAAAAGAAAGGGGAAATTCGCATCAGTGATACTAAACACACACAAAAAGTCAAGAAAAATTAAAGTTCCTTGTCTCCGTGACATGACAAACGGAAGTAAAGAGAAGCAATGCCATATTTTGAACACCATTTCATCAAATAGCAAAAAAGAGTCGCTCAGGATTTTAATAGAAATGATTCGAAGAGCTCACATCCAATGCCCAATCAGGTAGATCAATGTGAGCAGGTACAACACGCTTGCTAGATATGGGGTGTGGCCTCAGCGTTCTGTTTATAAAAAAAAATATAAAGAATTATGGCTTAACAACCTTACTAAATATAAAGCATAGATCTTTTAGGAATTGCTAGAATACAAACAAAAGCATTATCGAAACAAAAATGACTACGCTAAAAAACATCCCAGCCTGCCAACAATGTGGCTTCACCACTCGAGATATAAAACTCTGCATAATTCGCGAAACGAAGTTGAGATATTTCATCATATACCAACAGTTCAAAATCCCCCACGTTATCGTAGACTTGAAATTTAATTCATATACTTGATGTAAAGGCAGAACTCATCTTGTTTTTAAGTGCTACAAAGAAAGGTTATGTTAGAAAAAGCAATTGGAATCAAAACCGTAGAGAAATACCCGGTCCAAACAAAATGAGGAAGTTTCGGAGTTCGAGCCTGTCCTTTCTTCACGCAATAAAGCCAACCTTCACCACCTAAGTCTGAATTTTCCACCGTTCCCAGCACAGATAGCTTTGCCTTCAAATGAACAGATTTGTGAGAGCTCCATGAAGCTTTAAGCAGTCCTGAGTACTGTTAAGCAATACACAATACCTTCATTATTAATATCAAAAACGAATAATACAATTTCTAAATTTCTACTAAAAATTCCACAAGTTTCATTCATAATCACAACAACTCTTTTAATCCTCGCATTTTTAATATTCATTAACACAAACCAGAAAGCAGAGCCTTCACGCGGAAGCTTTAGTTCCATGCACTTTGGACACCTACAAATAACAAAGAGATTGAATAAGAATAATATCGATTTTTTAAACAAAAAATTAATAATCAAAAAGAATTTTATGAGGCTGCAGATAATTGTCGAATAATTAACTAAATAAATAATTGAAAAAAGGAAATACATACTGAAGATGAGCTGGCTTGCCGCATTGGACACACGATAAGCTCGAAGTTTCCGCCGCATCTGAACCACCGGCCATCGAATCGTGAACTCTATCTTACTTGATTGAATAGGAGACGATGAAGAGAGAGAAGCTAGAGTTACAGATAAAAGCAGAGGTGGCGGGCGGACACAGGAAAAATAATATTTGGGGATTTTATAAATAATTTGTTACGTCAGCAAATAAAACGTGTTATATTATTATTAGTCGACCATCCTTTCACTTTCTTTCCTTTCTTTTCTTTCAACGACTTTGGATTGTTTATGTTTCGTGTGATAAAATGGTTTTACTTTTCCATTTGGTAAAATAATATCAAAAATGCCACCAGGGTGGCAACGGGCTGGCATGGGCTCGGATTTTGTCAAATTAGTTCGGATTTGGATTATGTCGGGTCGGTTTAGGTTCGGATTCGATCAAGTTTGGACAGCACTTGAATTGAGCCGAATATTTTAAAAATAATAATTTTTTAAAAATAAAATAATTAATTTTTAATTTTTTAATGCTCAATAATGAAAAAAAATAAGAATGTCATTGTTTTTAGCATTTTTTGGTTTATAACTTAAAAATTTATTGATAAATATATGTATTTAAAATTAAAAATCAATTTATATACTTAAGAAAATATTTTTATCTATAAAAACAAGATTTGAGACAGGCTTTTTTGCTTTATCTTATTCCATCTCACTAAATTTCATCCAATCTCATTGACCGATTCCGTTCTGTTTGAGTTTTCGAGATAATTTTTTTATCTCATCTCGTCCCATTACAAAAATGGAATATAAATATATATTTTTCAAATCTCGTCCCATTTTCTAATGGATGAGATCCACAGGACGAGACGGGAAGGGGAGGAAAAACTATCATATGCAATTTAGTCAATTTCATTATTATGGCTTTATTTAACTCGAAATAAACGGGCCTTGAAGTCTATAGCCACCTAGACCTTGGCCATCAGTTCGACTCGGTTCCGAACGGGAACCGAATTTAAAAATAAAAAAAAATTTCAAATTTATTTAAAAATTAAATTGAATTTATATTACATTAAATTAAAAATAAAATAAAGAACTTGAACTTAAATTTTTAAAAACTTAAGTTGCCTACGTATCTTATAGAAGTGAGAGGAATCGCAACTCACATAGTTCTATTATGTTTTTTTGATATTTCCCATTATAGTTATTTATTCATCATCATTATTTGTGTCTATTGTTGATCATTCAACTCTCGTTCCGCTTGAACTTGCAGATGCATTATTCAACAAGTCTTCAAAGTCATCAGAGGCATCTTTTTGTTGACTCAAATCAGCTCAGGTTCAATCATTTACTCATGTTGTTTCTTCTAGAGTGTTTGGATGTAATAAAGAACATCTCATTTCCAAAATATTGCCTCATAAGCTGAATGTTTGTTCAACTATAACAGTGAAAATAAGTGTTGTCATCACCTTTTTAGCAATAATTTATAAAACAATATAGATATTTTGATGTCGGTTCTACCAGTAAAGTATTTGAAAATTGTTACTATTAAACTTTCAAGACGAAACTCGAAATTGGTATATAAATAATTATCTAATTTTAGTTTGTTAGTCATGATATCCCTCTGTTTTTTATTTCGTTGTAGTAACCAACAATCACCTACGTTAAGTCTTGAATGTATTACGAGTTGGCTACTGGATTGTCTTTATGATTGTAAGTTATATCTACTAACATAATCATTAAATAAATCTATTAAATCAATTTTTATTTCAACTATTATTTTTCTAATATTAATTTCATTGTCTATTCATAAAATGCATTGTAAGTTTGTAAGCCACTATTCAAACATTTTAATTTAAATCTATGATAAAAAACTGTGGCAATAAGATAAATCAATGAAATATCTTTAAAATAAATCAATCATTTTCTCTTTATAACAACAATAATTTCAATTAAAACAATATCATTAATATTTGAACTTTCAGCATGCTCATATAGAGTACCAACAATATTCAAACATTTAATAAGAAATAAATTTTTTATAGGATAATACACTCCACTAAAAATATTTGTAGCATCATTAAAAAATTTTAAAAGTTCTAATTTTTTTCACGAATATCTCATTGACTATTAAAAAGTGTTATATGTTGAACAATATTCAAACATTCAATAAGAAATAAATTTGTTACAAGATAATACACTCCACTAAAAATATTTGTAGCATCATTAGAAAATTTTAAAAGTTCTAATTTTTTTTCACGAACATCTCATTAACTAAGCAAAAGTGTTATATGTTGAATATGTTGGGAAAAAAACTACATAATACATATTTATATTGAAAAACTTGAGTTAAAAGAAAATAAGTTGGATTCAATGAGTTGGATCATCCTGTGAAAATTTTACCGATTTAACACTATTTTATGTACAAAACTTGACACATTCTCTCGTGACATTAGAATATGACCAAATACAATTAAGTGTAATTTTAATAAGATTAATCTGATGTTCTAAAAAAATCAGAACATCTTAAACACATAAATTACGGACATGACATGTGCAATGAATATGAAAAAATCGACCTCCAATTTTGGTTGGCATATTTATTTTAAATCTCTAATTGAATCAGAATTTACAGATACATTGACAAAGCCAATTGTTAAAATTTTACCTAATAAATCATATTCATAAAAAAATTACTTTAATCGTTCTATAAATATTTTTTGCAGTATGATGCTCATCAAAATCTCTAAATGAAACAAATCATTTTTGCATATTCCATAATGCATTAATCCAATGATAAGTTACACTCATATATGAGTGTGTTTGCCAATGGTCACTCCAAATATCAGAACAAATAGAAAGATGACATTTAATATCTTTAAATATTTCATATAAAATAATTTTATCATCTTTGTATAATTTAAAATTTTGTCATTTTATTGTATTTCTAGGCATTTTACACACAACATGATTTTAAGTATTTCGAACATAATTAGTAAAAATAATTTTTTCACCAAAACTTAAGGAAATATGTGTCAAACAAGTAAATTTAGCAAATTTTTCTCTATTTTTAACATCAGAATATTTAAATAAATCTATAGAACTCATACCTCTATTAGATGAAGCGTACTTGCTTATTTGAGTTTGTGTTGTATCAAGTCTAATTTCAGCGACATGATGTCTATCTAAGTGCTTGTGCATATTGTCATAGCCGCCGGTAAATTTGTAAGATATGCCACAATAGTTGCATATTATTCTTGGACCTTCATTTTCAGTCTCAACTAAATGAAAATGAATTTTGAAATATCAAAAGAGCGAAACTTAACTTCTATTCTCTGTGTACCGATACTTTGGCCACTCTCTTGGGTTGGCACATTGGACATAGTGTTCTTAGAGCTTGCAATTTTTGGTTAATATTGAAGAATTATTAAATGAAATTGATAGGAAAAATTGGAGATGAGAGAATTGGGAATGAGAGAATTAAAGAAATTGTGAATTAGTGTGTTAAAAAAAATGAAGAAGGACCCATATTTATATATTTTTAGATAATTTATGCAAAACCTAAATTGCCCCTAAAACTAAATGTTTTATTAATGTTTTAAGAGTACTTTAGTAATTACATTTAACAAATCCGGTTCCGAAATATGAACCTGGTTGGAACCGGCACCGAACGATTCCTACCGATTCAATTTTTGTTCCAAACCAGAACTGTGACCGCATCTAGAGCTACCCAAATCTCAAGACTTTCATGTAACCAGAAAAAGCTTTTTATCACCGGATCATCAAGATTCATAAACAAAATGAGCATATGCCACAATCTGAATATATGATGAACCTGCTGAATTTCCTTGAGACCTATCTCATTTAATATATAATTATATAAATTTAAAAGATGATGGGTTCATTGCCAATACAAAACATAGCTATCAATTTTATATATGAACAATGATAAATTTAGGATAAAGTTATTTTTCTCCAATTTTCAGGAAAAATCTAAAACGATATCATTTTGATTTGATCTATTTAGACATCAATTCTAATGGAAATTTCAGACATTATACCACTACTCAACTCATAATTCTATGAGCATCTTTTTTATTGGTAAAATACAAAATGGATTGAACATAAACATCCAAGAACCACAAACTTATCACCAAGTAGACGTTGTTTTTTTTTTTTTTTTTTTTTTTTTTTTTGGAAAAGATGGAAACCCCGCCACCAAACCACCCATTCTGGGCCGCGGCGCAAGTAAAACCACCGGCTGTCCCAGGCTCTTACAAGAAGTGCACCATCTGGATTCGAACCCAGAACCTCAAGGTGAGATCCTGGACCCTACACCACCAAGCCACACCCCTTGGGGACTCCAAGTAGACGCTTTATCAACACTATTTTCAAGCTTTATTTTCACCAACTTAGATAGGTCACATTTTAGGCATCAAGGCAATCCGGTTCAGTTTCATCAGCAAAGCCAGTTTCAACCATCATTTTGTATTCATATGATCATATCTTAGTGTTAATAAAGAAAAAGCCGCCATTACCACAAGATTTTGTTAGTATGGATACATGGATGATAACATTTTAGAGTTGTATTCAACTTAGATTAGTATTCTTATTTCATTACTAGTGTTTAGGATTATGATTTATATTATTTAAATAGAATTAGATATTAGATTAGATAAAAGTTATATTATTGGCTGATGGGTAGGTCCATCTTTCCTAAGAGGCTAAGACCAATAGAATCATGGGTCATAACATAGATAACACCAGCTTCACACAGAACATATATCCTCAATGTGACCTTCTATTTAGTTGATAGTGTGACAAGCTATTTGGGATTATTTGATAAATCTTGTTCTTCATGCTTCCCATTGCTTAGCCACCGTTAGGGATGATTGGGTAATAATAATGAGATTTGAAAATGGAATTACGTGTTTTTGACATGGAAATCATAAGGAAACTGGATGATGGATTTATATGTTTATACCTAGATAATTCAACACATGATACAATTCATTGGCTGGATTTGCGTGTAGGGATAGGGATACACCTACACGACATGTGTAACCCTAATTAAACTCAATCTTAATGAATTTGTTTTAACTTAATTGACATAGAATTATAGTTAATTGGACAAGATGATGCTACATCTACTTGACATGAAAGAGGCTAGTAAATAAATTCGTGTTCTAAATTAACAATTACTTATAGTTGATTAATCATGAGAGAGATTTAAGTGAACATTATGAGGAAGTTATGATCCTATGACTTTTTCTCTTGTTAATTTCATATATTTAAGTTTGGTTTAATTGCTTCAGCTTTAGTCTAATTAACTTAGTTTTAATTTTGATTTCATAATTATTAGTTTAAATAATAATTTAGAAAAATAATTTCTCATGAGATCAATATCTTTCTATATTATTTATAAGATACATATACGTTGGACTAAATTTTATACTTTAGGGTCATACGCCAATCTTCTGTACCACATGAGTTTTGGCCCGCCTTACTCCGGTTTTGCTTTTGGTCAAGGGGACTCATTTTCCCAAAACACATCCAATTAGTTAAATGATTCTCTTATTTGTAAGCACATCACTAAACCACTGTCGTCAGCTCGTGCTCGTGCCGTAAGGTGTTGGGTTAAGTCCCGCAACGAGCGTGGGATATTACAATCCACCTCTTAAGAATCTAACATGATTCTGATACTATTTATAAAATTCCGACCCAAATAATCAGATATTTTCCGCAATACAACTACTACACAATACTAACAAAATATCGAACAATGATGGCAACATATTTCACTACAAGAAACTGCCGAAGACTGAAACAACTTCAATTTGTTAATCCTAATATTATCCCTCGACTGATTCTCTTCACCATACATAACTTGCAACTTTTTTTTAATGATATGAACGAACTAAGGAGAAATTAAATAGATATCTTTTTGTTTTCTAACGATTCTACTCAAGGATAAAATGGTAAATATAAAAGGCACTGGTTTTCAACTATTTTTAAAGAGATGCTGGCGTTTGTGCTGCATAAATAACTATCGTTTGGTTTAACCAAGCATCTGAAATTAAGCCTGGAGAAAAGAGTACTTCATCGTTGTCCCCAATTCAAATAAATTATTTTTGATATAGGCAATAGCAAGGGTTAATTAGGGGGACAAAAAACAAAATTCATTTTAGACTCGCTCACACTTCTAACCTACATTCAAAATTGAATAATAGATTCGCACATAAATTACAAACATGTAAGCGGTAAGGCTGGTAACTTACCATGCAATGGTTCACAATCTGTAAATTCGGAGGCATAATAATGGATAATTGACTTCTTGTCCACTCATCTGCAGCAGAACACCTACACATTTAGCCAAGGATACACATTCGGAGATGAGGGTAACCTTGCCGTAAGAACTTCAACACCGGTTTCAGTAACCTGGATGAAAACAAATTTGTTAAACGGATGCACACAACCTCCGACAATTACTGATTTTTTATTTATTTTTTTTGTAGCAGCTGATACAGCACTACTGTGTCAAGGATTTACATGCACAAGACTCGTGATTCTCCAATAAACACATGGTATGTAGCACATGCAGTTCAATATTATAGAGCTTTTATCAAGATTTTACACTCCCTTAATTTCATTGGTCCATTAAGAGGATGACTCATTCTCGAAACCTGATTCTTGCGCTGGTCTAAGGGGAGCCTAGGAAATTGCTAGGAAATTAGGAATTTCTAAATTTAGGATTAAGATTTGGTGGAATTTGGACAAATTCATGTTTGAAAAATATTATTTGAGTGATGAGTAAGCTTTCTAAAGGTACAATTTGATTAAAAACAAGAACAATTGAAGAAATTAGGGTTTTTGAAAATTAGGGATTTTTGAAAATTTGTATAATTAGGAAGAAATTAAACGTGGAAATGGTAAGAAAACCCCAAAAGCGGCGCCAATTCACTATTAATTTTGAAATTGGAGCGTCAACGGTCGAATTTGGTGGCGAAATGGCCCCCAACAATTTGGGGCCAGGTGCGGAGGCCTAGGGCCGCCGAGCATAAACGCCTAGGCAGCACGTTTTAGAGCACTGCTCGAAACTAGTTTATCATATACCAAATCCAACCCCTAAAAAGGGAATGGGTAGGAGCTCTGCACCACTAAACCACTAAATAATTCTCTATATGAAAGAAAATAAGATAGATATATTCACTTACCAAAAGAGTGTGCTCAAACTGAGCACTGCGTTTGCCATCTGCTGTAACAGCAGTCCAACAGTCAGGCCACATCCGATCACGCCAAACCCCTGCAAGAAAAAAATAGATTTAAATGTAGTTAGAAAGTGAACTGTTTAATCTGATAGGTTCAACAATATAAAGAAGTCAAAGAAGTACCTGCATTAATCATCGGTTCAATTGTAAAGGTCTGTCCAGCTTTCATCACGCCAACTGCTTTATTTCCTGCTCAATGGCAAGGCAAGCATTCAGAAGGGACATACTCACTTGGAATGAATGAATATTTGAATTCTTTCAACCCAGTTAAGAGTAGAAAGTTGAATGTGATCCATTAAACAGATAGGTTTCTTCATGTATAAAATATGGGGTTTAAAAGCATAGTATATTACTTGAATAATGGGGAATATTGGGTGCACAATGAAACAGCTCTCCAATGCCATGGCCACAGTAAGATTTTACCTGTTTTAGCAAAAGAAGAAAAAGAAACTACATACTTATAATATTCAATAAAGTAGCAGTGAATTACAATTGGAAACCCAAAACTACAAATTACCACAGAGAATCCTGACATTGAAGCGTGACGATTAATTACTTCACCAATTTCACGAAATCGCATGCCAGGTTTCACTGGTTAAAAATAATGAAATCAGATATCAAATTTTGATCCAAACTTTCCAAATCAATCAGTAGATAGCCAAAACAACAAACTGTAATAGTACTCCCAATACATACCTATGGATATTGCTTTCTCCAAGCACTCATATGTACATTGGACCAACTGACGAGATGCTTCATCAACATTTCCCACAAAATATGTTTCATTCAGATCGCCTAGATAATGAGTTCACCATTAGCCAATCACGAAGCTTCTAAGTAATACTTGAAATTATTTTACAAATAGATATAGGAAAATTTACCATGGACCCCTTTATAGTACACAGTCACGTCAATATTTATTATATCACCATCCTCTAATTTCCTGAACAAATTAGATCAGATGAGGCAATTTGCAGGTAAAGTGAAGGACAAAAGAAACAAAGAAGTACTTGAAAACAATGCATGACTTTTATTAAATTCCTTGGGGAAAAAGACAAGCTTTTAGCCGCTGGATATAATAACACTTACCGGGCATCAGGAATTCCATGACAGATCACTTCATTAACTGACCTGCATCAAACAACAAATACAATCAGTTGATCAATATGCTAGAATCAAAGCAAATTGATAAAAGTATATAAAAAAGAAGTACCTACGTGCAACAAGACTTTGGGAAGAAATAATAATTGAGAGGAGAGGGGTATCCACCTGCAGCGAGTCAAACCCATAAATGTTTAGTAACAACAATCATCAGTCATAATGGCCAAAAACAGACAACCATGAATCAAGAACTTGACGAAGTTTAGTTCAAACATACATACAAGATAGCATCTTGAGTGCAAACAGATCCTACTACAAGGCAGATTTGCTCATCTACTTGGCAGATCTTAATAAATCGACATACATACAAGTTAAGAACAAGAAACTTCAACTATAATAAACAACCCATTATTATAGAAAGACTTGAATTCACCAGCACCAATAAAGAAAAGACTACTAGACCACAAACCCACGATCTTGAGTAAAAGGCAGGGGACTGATCGCGCATGCCTTTTGTACGTTTAGTTTCATAATTAACTTTTCATAGATTTCTACTCCAATGACATTAGTACTCCAAGAGTGATATGGGCCCTATCCAAAAGAGCCCCACTTGGGCTAGACCTTTTAAGTAAGCAACACTAGCAATGCAGAAGATTGTCATTGTGATATTCACCACATCACGCAAATATTAAAACTTATGATAACAAAACAGCATTAGAAAGTTCCGAACCAGCAGCAATAGTTGCCTCATGAACCACTCGATCAATTTCATCAGTTGTGACACCAGGACAAATCACTCGAGCAGCAGCATCCAAAACCTCCCTTGCAATCTGACAGTATAGATTGTTTAAATTAAAGATCAGTAGTTTTAAACTATATAAATGGAGCAGCAGTATCAGTGTGTCACCATATCATGTTAAGACATTTTATTGTTCATCAGAAACATAAAACACCTAAAAAGGGAACCTTTAACTTACTCAGAAAATACTTCAAATAAGAACATAAGATATAGACCCTGCTCATTTAAGCATAGAAGCCTATGTTTGGAATTACAAAAAACACTTACTCGACATGTTTCTCGCATTCTCTCAATTTGATCTGGAGTTTTGATCTTCACAAACAACACATCAAAATTAGGAAATTTAAAGGGGGCACAGTGAATAAAATCAGGATAAAAAGACTACGATTATTTTCAAGAAAAAACATACCTCAACAACATGCTGCAGATCACTATTGGGCTCAACTTTAGGTGTTCCCTAAAAGTTCAAAAAGAAAGGGGAAATTTGCATCACTGATACTAAACACCACAAAAGGTCAAGAAAAATTAAAGTTCCTTGTCTCCGTGACATGACAAACGAGTAAAGAGAAGCAAATGTCAAATTCTGCACCCCATTTCATTAAATAGCAAAAAAGAGTCACTCAGGATTTTAATAGAAATGATTCGAAGAACTCACATCCAATGCCCAATCAGGTAGATCAATGTAAGCAGGTACAACACACTTGCTAGATATGGGGTGTGGTCTCAGTGTTCTGTATATAAAAAAATAAAGAATTATGGCTTAACAACCTTACTAAATATAGTGCGTAAATCTTTTAGGAATTGCTAGAACACAAACAAAAGTATTATCGAAACAAAAATGACTGTGCTAAAAAACATCCCAGCCTGCCAACAATGTGGCTCCACCACTTGAGATATAAAACTCTCCATTATTCGCCGAACAAAGTTGAGATATTTCATCATATAACAACAGTTCAAAATCCCCCACATTATCACAGACTTGAAATTTAATTCATATACTTTATGTAAATGCAGAACTCATCTTGTTTTTAAGTGCCACAAAGGAAAGATTAAGTTAGAAAATGCAATGGAATCTAAACCGTAGAGAAATACCCGGTCCAATCAAAATGAGGAAGTTTCGGAGTTCTAGCCTGTCCTTTCTTTAAGCAATAAAGCCAACCTTCACCACCTAAGTCTGGATTTTCTCCCGTTCCCAGCACAGATAGTTTTGCTTTCAAATGAACAGATTTGTGAGAGCTCCATGAAGCTTTAAAGCAGTCCTGAGTACTGGTAAGCAATACACAATACCTTCATTATTAATTTCAAAAACGAATCATACAATTTCGAAATTTCAACTAAAAATTCCAAAAATTCCACAAGTTTCATTCATAATCACAACAACACTTTTAATCCTCGCATTTTTAATTTTCATTAACACAAACCAGAAAGCAGCGCCTTCACGCGGAAGCTTTAGTTCCATGCACTTTGGACACCTACAAAGAACAAAGAAATTTCAATAAGAATATTATCGATTTTTTTTTGTTACAAAACGTTAATAATAAAAAATAATTTATGAGGCTGCAGATAATTGTCGAATAATTAATTGAATAAATAATTGAAAAAATGAAATACATACTGAAGATGAGCTGGCTTGCCGCATTGGACGCACGATAAGCTCGTAGTCTCCGTCGCATCTGATCCATCGGCCATCGAATCGTGAACTCTATTACTTTATTGAATAGGAGACGATGGAGAGAGAGGAACTAGGGTTACTGGGTTACAGAGAAAAGCAGAGATGGCGGGCGGACACGCGAAAAATAATATTTGGGGATTTTATAAATAATTTGTTACGTCAGCAAATAAAACGTGTTATATTTTTATTAGTCGACCACCCTTTCACTTTCTTTTCTTTCCATTACTTGGATTGTTTAGTGTGGTAAATGGTGGCAACGGGTCGGTATGGGCTCGAGTTTTATCAAATTGGTTCGGATTTGGATTATGCCGGGTTAGGTTGGGTTTGGATTCGATCGCGTTTGGATTGGACTTGAATTGAACCGAATTTTTTGATAATAATAATTTTTAAAAATAAAATAAATATTTTTTTAATAAAAATGTCAGTGTTTTTAGTTTTTTTAGGTTGTATCTTAAAATTTAATTATAAATATATGTATTTTAAATTAAAAATTAATTTATATGATTAAGAAAATATTTTTTATCTATAAAAATAGTGTCAGGGACGAGATTTTTTACTTAATCCCGGCATGAACTTGAGAAATTAAAATTTTACCTTCGGACCAGGCCTGACGAGCCTTGGGGTTTTCTACCACACATAGCTATAAGCACATGCTCAATTTTATTTTCGAATAGGCAAAAGTTCTATTATGGAGTAAAATTTATCAATTCGAAAATAAAATCGGACATCTGTGTTGGGAAGAATAATATTTACTCAAATAACATAATGTGAAATTTATAGTAAAAATATTATTTTACTACTAAATTAGTAAAGTTTATAAATCTAATAATTTATTACTTTTCTGTTAATAGGGATGTGTAAACCTAACCCAATCCAAGTATGTTGACTTAGGTCAGGTGGTTTGGTTAGGTTAGGTTAGGTTAGGTCGGGTTAGCTCGAGTGAGTTGTGGGTTGATGCTGGTGGAAAATTTTCAACTCATAACATGCATATCTTAATTATTTTTATAATTTAATATTTAACTGATATGATTTTTTTTTTAATATATTTTTCAATCTTATATGATTGAATGAAAATTATTGAATTTTTAATCAAATTTTTATTATTTTTGTTTAAAAAATACAAAATAAATTCAACACAACTCGTAACCTGCGCTAGTTGTGCGGGTTATGCATATTAAAATGGGTTGGAAAAATTTCAACCCACTATGTTGGATGTGTTAAGTCTCAACCTGACTTGTGCACAATCATATCTGTTCATCAATCATTAGTTGAACGTAATATTAAAATATAATGATTAATTAATGCTCAACTGGGATTTTGATGATAAAGTAATAAAATATTATTTTATCATAAATTTAATAGTAAAATATAAATAACCCTTTAAAAATTATAATAAATTTATTGGATGATTAATGATAGTAAAATAGTAAATTATAGTAAATTGGAGAAAGACCCTTATGAATGGAGCCAACCAAAGTCTTCCCAAATGTGAACGATGCTTCGATATCTATCACAGTCAAACTAATCTTGAACTGATACGAGCCGGTCTCAACATCAAGTTCAATTAATCCAACAATATGGCGGATAAATTTTCCGAATGCTCGGACTGTCATCGTCTTTCTATTCATGTCTCCATATCCTAGCATGAGGTCATTTATATATATATATATATATATATACACACGCTCACCTCAACTAATCCTAGGGACCTGTGCCCCGTGCCCTCAGAAGTTTCCCAACACAAATCAGGGTAAGTCGCTGATTTTTCACACCAGGGGGCATGGCCCCAAGGAAATACATCTAGTGGAATTCGAACCTTAAACCTGAGAGGGAGTCAACCACTCAAGCCAAAAGTCTTTACCACTGAAGCAACCCATTGGGGTTGAGATCCTTAATGAGAAAGGCCCATCTACGCTACTCCAAAAAGAAAAGGTGAAGTCAAGTTCGTTATCGACAAACAATTAGTCACTATCTTGGTTAATGAGGAAAAAGTAGGCTGAAGAAAGGTAGAAGTTGTGCAGCATGTAGAGTATGAACCTTAATTAGAAACGGAAATTTTCGTTTCAATTTAGAGACGGAAAATCCGTCACTAAATAGAAATAGAAATTTCCGTCTTAAATTAGAAACGAGCTTTCCGTTTCTAATTAGAGACGGATTTAGAAACACAATTTTCCTTCTCTATTAGAGACGGCTTTTCCATGTCTAATTAGCGACGGAAAATCCGTCGCTACTTAGAGAGGCAAAATAAACCATAGCAACCGTGTCTCTAATTAGATACTGATTTTCCGTCGTTAATTAGAGACATATTATTTTCCGTCGCTAAATTTAGAGACGGAAAAAATTATTATGTCGCTATTCATTTGGCGATGACAGAAATAGAAAAGAATATTTCGCGTCTTTATTCCCTCGCTAATCCATGATTAGCGACGGAATAGAAACGATTTTTCCATCGCTAACTCAATATTTTATTGTAGTGATATCAGTTCGAGACAGTTAATTGTATCACAATGATGGAAAATGTTAGCGAAGATGAAATTTTACCCCTATTTGAGTAAGGTTGGGTCTGTAGATTAGTTTACGATAAATGTTTTATACCAGTAATTGTGCCAAGACATGATCCCCATTAAGCGTGAGATGGTGGAACCACTGGGGGCATTTTGGGGATTGACAAATAAAATATTATGTTGTTTGTGTGGATGCAATCTCAACTTTTTCATTACTGAGATTGTCACTCCCCCCTCCCCTCTTACTGTTTTCAATATATAATATTTATCATCTAATATTTTTATAATACTACATTACCCCATTGACCTAAAAATTAAAATTATTTTATAATTTTATGTAACACCCTGCCAGAAATAGGATAATATCGGTATGAGACAGGGATAACCAATTTCCTTGAGCCTCAAAATTTAGGAAAACGAGCATGACGCGCCCTTAAAATGAACATTCTGGATCACATTTCAGCACCACAAAGACTGAACAACTATCAAACCTACAAATAGGACCTCCGGTCTGAACTCAAACAACACAATTCTCATCATCTATTTACAGGGCTTCGTACCCAAATTAAAATATTCAACCCAGCACTTAAAATTACACACATATAATGGTGTGTTTTTATTAATACAAATAAATACAATAATGTCATAATTTACTAAACCATAAGACCCTTTCACAGGACTAAGGGTGGCAAAAAAGCTCGGGCCCCGGCCCGGTTTAAAATAAATAATTATATATTTATATTTATAAAAAATATATATTTATATAATCATTTTTATATTAAAAAATGGGGCCCGTGCCTAAATTCAAATTTTCAGGCTCGGATAAGCTCGGCTCGTTGCCATCCTTACACAGGACTCCATATTGGGTGACTGCAGCTTGAGTAATCCATCGTCTCGAGCAAGATGTCAAAACCAAAGTGGATGACTCATGACTGATCAGGTTACCAACCTGTAAAACTAACAATGGTGGTGGCGTGAATTATAGAAACCCGGTAAGTAACCACACATACTACAAACGGACAAGACTGAAACTTTAAATACAATACTTATGAACATATATACATATTTACAGTTATTTATCACAATTTTTGACTTACTTATGTTCTAAATTTGGGAAAATGATCAACACAAAGTTATAGGTCTTGGTCTAAGATTTCTAACGATATAAAGTTCACTAACATCAGACATCGTATGAAAAAGTTACGGCTGAAATATCGAAGGATGTTCAGATCGCATTAAAATTTAAATATACAGCGAAACTGATTTTTTCTTCACTTCGTGTTTCTAAAATAATTTATATAAGTAATAACATGCTAATGATGCACGTTTGAATGATTAAAGATGTCACGCAATACATAAATAAATTTCGTATTTGTACCACGAAAATCGGGCTGTTACATCTTACCCTTAGATACTAGTATATTGATTGACATGATAATTGATAAATTATTACATTTTTATTAATATTTGTTAGTATTCAAACAAAAACACAAACATGATAATTTCTTATTTCTTATAATATAACTATGATAATTTATAATTTTATTAATAATAAATGCAACTAAATTTACATAATAATATATCAATTATCATGTCAATATATTAGTAATCAAGGGTAAAATTATAAGAGAATCATACTTTCTTGAGGTAAGGGGATAATGAGTTATTACAAAAATATTAAGGAGATAAGTGATAGATACTGAAAAGGAAAAACAACAATCTCACTTTTCATTATATACTTGTGATTTGACGTAAATTATTACAATTTGGGGATGTCTATGACTATGACCCATTTTGACAAATACAGAAATTCTGCTTTGGATTTTGTTAGATTTTATGGAGTGGATGGTCATGGGTTATCTTAAATTTTAGGGATTTTAAGTTAAATTTTAAAATATAAACCTATCAATAAACGATAAAAATATAAAAATGTATCATACATTAAAAATTAAATTTTCTTAATTTTAAACATAATTTTAAGTTAAATTTTAGATACGTTTCTTTAAGTTTAATTATAAAAATGTATCATACATTAAAAATATAAAAGGCGAATTATAGCAGGGGGTCCTTGGCATCACGAAGGGGCTCTAATGGTCCTCAATGAGCCAGTGGGCATTGGGGACGTTACCAAGCAAGCCTTTAGATACGTTTCTTTTTGGGTGCAAGTCTATAATGTGCCAATCATGTGTGCATCCAGACACCATGGCAGAGCTCATGAGTCAAGTGGGTAGAGTGAAAAATATTTGGGTGGACGATGGTGGTGAATGTGTGGGAAAATATATTCGCTTCAGAATTTCCATCGATATAACCAAACCTCTGAAGAAATTTTTAAGATTAGCGCAGGAGGGAGAGGAAGATGTTATTATGCCGTTGCTGTATGAACGACTCCCGGAGTTCTATTTTCTGTGCGGATGTTTAGGACATCAATTCAGGGAATGCAAGAAATACGAAGGACAACCGCAACACTCACTCCCTTATAGGCAGTGGTTGAAGGCACCCTTTGGGGGGAAAGCTCAGCATGGGAAAGGAAAAGGTAGGGAACGTAGAGAGGAGGAGAATGCAGGGAGTGAGAGTCAAAAAAACTCAAACAGGCATGAGGATGTGACATACAGGGAGCAAGATTTGATCACCCGGAGAATTCTGATAAACCGAACCATTGTGAGATCCAGACCTATGGGAGAACCGGTGAAAGAGCTGAGGTGGAGGTGGTAGGTGAGAATCATTTAATGCACAGCCAGAAGGGGGCTGGCCATGAGCACTCCCTAGAGAATACTGATAGTAGAGATAGGAGTGCAGAGCATAATTTGGGAAAAGAGAGTTACTTGATGGAAAAAAGGGCGGGAGAATTGACAGGGGAAAAGTTAGGCCTGACCCAGAGTAGCAGAAGTGAGAATTTGGGCCGAGAAGCCCAAATGGCGGAAACTCAGATGGAGGGGAATGGGGCTTTTACAAATAGGAGATGGAAAATGCGGGCCAGGATGAGATTGGGCCCAAGGGGATTATGGGAGAAATACACTTTGAGGAAAAGAATTAGGGTTGAAGAGGCAAACACGGTTTCGAGTCAGAAGCTGAAGAAGAGA
Organism: Zanthoxylum bungeanum; assembly: GCA_019454045.1. Classification (NCBI taxonomy): domain Eukaryota; kingdom Viridiplantae; phylum Streptophyta; class Magnoliopsida; order Sapindales; family Rutaceae; genus Zanthoxylum; species Zanthoxylum bungeanum. The sequence goes on from SKCR01029801.1 coordinate 149,384, forward strand.
ATAAGAAATCTCAGTGAAGGTGAAAATGACGCACATGCAGAAATATAAAGTTTATCGGCGGCGGCTGGTTCCCAGCCCCGCCGGACCCAATGAGTCTCCTGAGCTGGAACGTTCGGGGACTGGGGAACCCCCGAACGTTTAGGGCATTAAAGAAGTTCCTCCATTGGTACAGGCCAAAGATCGTGTTCGTTTGTGAAACAAGGTTGTCGTTTGTAAATATGAAGCAGGTTAGCTCAAAGCTTAATTTTGATTGTTGTTTTAGTGTGGATAGAATTGGCAGAGGTGGGGGTTTGGCTCTTCTATGGGACTCATCTGTCAATGTTAACATTAAATCATATAGTCCTCATCATATTGATGCGTTGGTGCAAGATGATTCTGGCGTCTTTTGGAGGTGCACTAGGGTATATGGGCACCCAGAGAGCAATCAAAAAATTCACACTTGGAAGCTGCTTCAAAGATTAGCAGGATTATTTGATTTGCCATGGATATGCTTTGGAGATTTTAATGAAATTTTAGAGGTGGGAGAGAAGAGAGGGGGGAATGAGAGAAATTGGACTGCTATTGGTAGCTTTAAGGAAGCCATTAGGGGTTGTTCCCTTATAGACTTGGGTTTTATGGGGTATCCGTTTACTTGGTCAAATCGCCGGTCGGGCCATAATTTGGTGGAGGAAAGACTAGATCGGTTCCTTTGTAATGAGAAGTGGGATATGATTTTTCAAAGTGACCAGGCTTTAACTATTGATTCCTGGTGTTCAGACCATTGCCCGATCCCGATGGAGTTCAAAGAGAGAAGAATGGGACAATCAAATACCAAAAGAGGGGACCGAAGATTGCATTATGAGGACAGTTGGAGTTCTTACGAAAAATGCAAAGATATTATTACCAGAGTGTGGAAGGGTGATGTGATGTGGGACATAATGAATGCAGTAAAAAGGTTTCAAAAATCAGCTTTTACTACGATTGTTAAGCTGAAGGAGTGGGATAAGCTGGAATTTGGTGAGAGACAAAAGGAGTTAAAAGAATTGACAGGAAAGTTAAGGGATTGCAAAGATGGGGTTGGATCTTCTGTTGACGGGGTAGAATTGAGGAGGCTGGAAGGTAAAATTGACCAAATCTTGAGGGATGAAGAGGTTTACTGGAAGCAACGTTCTAGGGCGGATTGGTTGAAAGCAGGGGATAGAAATAATGGGTTCTTTCACCGAAGAGCATCGGGAAGGAGGATGAAGAATTGGATTTGGGGAATCGAAAGTGACCAATGGGATTGGATTGATAATGAATCAGAGGTGGAAGACATTATCTGTGACTATTTTAAAAATCTCATTTCTAGCTCAAACCCCACTCAGGCTCAATTACACAGAGTTACTCAGATTATTAGCCCTAAAGTGACAGCGGCAATGAATGCTAAAATTGAGGAAGATTTCACTAAGGAAGATATAGTGGAAGCTTTAACTCAGATGCATCCAAGCAAATCGCCAGGGCCTGATGGATTGCAACCACTGTTTTTTCAGAAACATTGGAGCTTGGTTCAGATGGGGGTGAACACTACTTGTTTACAGATCCTAAATAATGGAGGAGACATAACACCATTGAATCATACACATATTTTTCTTATTACAAAAGTGGCAAAGGCAAGAAGGTTGACAGAATTTCGGCCAATTAGTCTCTGTGATGTCATTTACCGGGTAATCGCAAAAGCCTTAGCCAACAGGCTCAAAAGTATCCTCAACCAGGTCATTTCTCTCAACCAAAGTGCTTTCATTCCGAGTAGGCTGATCATAGAGAATATTATAGTTGGGTATGAATGTTTGCATAAGATTAGACATGCCAAAGGAAAGAAGAATGGGTTAGTAGCTTTAAAATTGGATGTCAGCAAAGCTTATGACCGTGTGGAGTGGAGGTTTTTAGAGAGTATAATGATAAATCTGGGCTTTAGCAGCAAATGGATTCAACTGGTTATGAAATGTGTTTCTACTCCAACCTTTTCGGTAATCATTAACGGGACGGCCATGGGTTATTTTCGGCCACACAGAGGGCTGAGGCAAGGTTGTCCTCTATCCCCTTACCTTTCCATCTTGTGCACTGAGGTTTTTTCCCAACTTCTAATCAATGCAGAAAAAAGTAAGTTGTTTCAGCCTCTAAGATTTAACCGTGACCTATCTATCTCTCATTTATTGTTCGCGGATGATAGCTTGGTCTTTGCCAGAGCAGATGTTGGGGATTGTAAAGCCTTAAAGGCGGTTTTTGACAGCTACACGGAAGCTTCGGGGCAAATCTTCAATTTTGAGAGAAGCTCTATGATGTTCAGTGGAAAGACTAAATCTGAGAAGGTAGAGCACATAAAAGAGGTCCTTAATTTTAAAGTGGTATCTAGATATGAACGCTATGGGGCTGCCGGCTATGGTTGGGAGGAAGAAGACAAGTTTCTTCAATGAAATCAAAGTTCGAATTGCGAGTAAAGTGTCAAATTGGCAAGCTAAGTTTTTCTCAAGAGGAGGCAAAAAAGTTCTAATCAAGGTCGTGGCTCAGGCGATTCCAGCACATGCGATGAGTGTCTTCAAGATACCACAGGGGGTCTGTGATGATATCCAAAAGGAGATAGCCAGATTCTGGTGGGGTTCGACAAAGGAAAAAAAAAGTATTCATTGGGTCAAATGGGAGAAGTTGTGTCATGCGAAAATCAGAGGTGGATTGGGTTTCAAAGATTTATCTAGCTTTAATAAAGCCCTTGTGGCTAAGCAAGGGTGGCGAGTGATACAAGCTCCAAACTCTTTAGTAGCTAGAGTTCGTAAAGCGCGATACTATAAAAACTCAGACTTCTTGAATGCAAAGCTTGGGTCAAATCCTTCTTTTATTTGGAGAAGCATATTATGGGGGAAGCAAGTTCTGGACAAAGGCTTGAGGTGGAGAATTGGAAACGGCCGTAAGGTAAAAGTCTTCAAAGATAATTGGATCCCTAGACCGGAGACCTTTAAGCCTATTCTGCCTGCGACAGTGGACAGGTCTGCATCGGTTGCAAAATTAATCCGCAACAATTGCTGGAACGAGGAGCTAATAGAACAGAGCTTTCAAGACATGGATGCGATTGAAATTTTGAAGATCCCTCTGCCGAGAAGACCTCAAGAAGACCAAATAATATGGCATTTTGATAAAAGAGGAATGTATTCGGTTAGAAGCGGTTATCAGGTGGCGCTACGAAGCAAAAATTTAGCCTCTGCAAGTAGTTGTGATGGAGGAAATCGTTGGAACATGATCTGGTCTTCCAAGGTACCGGATAAGGTGAAGATTTTTAGGTGGCAGGCTTCCCAAAACCTACTTCCTACAAATCTAAATCTCTGGAAAAAGAAGATCGTGCATGAGCCTTTGTGTCAGAGATGCCATGCTAAGGTTGAATCAGTTTCTCATGCTTTATTTGAATGTAAATCCGCTAGGAAGATTTGGAAGCGATCGATCTTTGCAGATGAAATCTTGAAGTTTCAAATCTTGATATGCTTAGTATGATTCAGAAGCTGGATGGAGGTGGGTTTGGTGACAGGCGGGATCTAGTTTTATCAATTTGCTGGGCTGTGTGGCAAGATAGAAACTACCTTTTATTTCAGAACATTCAACAGCTTCCTGAAAGGGTATTTATAAGGGCTAAGGTTATGGCAGTGGGAGTAGAGAAGAGGACTGTTGGGTTGGGGAAAAAGATAGCAGGAAGAATGAAGCTTCAGGCAAAGTGTGGGAACCTCCTGCGGAAGGTAGTTATAAGATGAACACGGATGCGGTTATTGATACCCAAAATAACTTAGCAGGTCTTGGCGTAGTTTTCAGGAATAGTGAAGGAATTGTTGTGCAGGCAGCGATCAAGAGAATCAAGTATTATGGGGATGTGGAAAGTACGGAAGTCGAAACTATGAATTTTGGATTACAAGTAGCGGATAAATAGCTTTCTAACAGTTTAATTGTGGAATCAGATTGCCAGCAAGTTGTGGATCTAGTTTGTAGCAGGAAGGGCACTGAAAAAGAAATCGTCTGGATTATCAATGAGATTAAGGAGAGACTAGATTGTCTTAATGGAGTTCAGGTCCGATTTACTTCTAGGCATTGTAATGATGTTGCCCATGTTTTAGCAAAGAAAGCCCTTGGGGCTCTTCGTCCTGTTATTTGGAGGGAAGCTTTCCCTCCCTCCATTGAATGTATCTTTGATCAGTTTATGTAACGATAGGTTCCTTTAATTTTCAAAAAAAAAAAAATTAGAGTCATGGACTGACCCTGAACCTCTGATTCCACGATGTTAAAATTTCTCCATTTTGATCGTATTTTGGTTTTGGTATGATTTCGTAGGGACTACAAATGAATATTGAACGATCGAGAGATATAAATTTAAAAAAAAAAAATGGCATTGTAACACTACAATCACAAAAAAATTGACCTCAAGAATTTGACCATTTTCACGCCATTATTTCCAATTCAAATTTGGTTCAAGTCTATAATTATAATAAAAATGCTACTACAAGAATAACAAACTGAAGCCTATAATTTGATGAGTTTATAAATTATTATAAAATTTAAAATTTAAAAATTATATCAAATATATAATTAATATTAGTTTATATTCTTTTAAAAATATAATGTCATAATATGATATTATTTTTCCACGCTAATTTAAAAAATTTTATTTGAGGGGCTATAAGTATACTCTCCGTATAAGTTGGCAAGCGTACAAGCATCAACAACACTGTAATTCTAAATTTAGAATTAGAATTACATTGATTTCTAAATTTTAGAACACATTGATATTAGGTTTTGTACGGTATAGCTGTCTTGCAGCTACAGTTCCAAAGCTGCTACAGTGGTCGAGAAAATTGTGGACGAAAAGTTGTGGTGCTGTTTTTTTATGCAAATATCCAATGATGTGAAATTCGGATCGGATTGAATGGCAGGACCGGTTGAATTAAGATAATGTCTAAAATTCGGTTCGGGTGATTACAATAAATCGGTTAGTAGTTGAACTGGATAAAAATCCGTCGAAATGATCGGTTCAACTGATCTGGTCCACATTTAGCAGGTTTTTAGGCCCATTTTTTAATTTTTATTATTAATTTAGTTTTTTTTTTATATATATTTTTGTAAAAAAAAAAAAAAATATGTAGTTAATTAGTGACCTTAGGTCGACCCCCGGTTGAACCCTGATCCGATCTCTGACCATTGACACTCACGTTGACACACTCGCAGAGTGGTTCTTTACTCCAAAATATAAAAGTGTCGAAGTAATAAAATAACCTAGTAAGTCCGATGTCGATCCATAGAGAATAGATTTAGTAAAATAAAATAACAATTCAAGTAAAAAAAAATGATGAATTGATTGAAGTGATTAAAGTGATGTGTAATTTTAAATTGGACTGCAACAATAAAATAAAATATTGGAATTAAAGGATGCACTCTTAGTATTTCAAATAAAAAAAAATACTTTTTATAAAATATAAATTATAATTATTTCTCAATTAACTTATTTCGTGATTATCATGTATTAATCATATCAACACATGCAATCCGCATTATCTATAATTAGTCCATGTCAAGATACTAAATTATGCTAAAACATATACAATCATCAATAAAGGTGGTAACTAGGTTTATCACTAATCTTACATTGTGAGATTCAAGTATCATTTGTGTCAATCATGAAATATCTACGGCTAGTCAAAAGTACTCTGGAAATAGTTCAAATTTTACTTGGGAAATAATCACCATTTATATATATAATATAAATAAAAATTACTTATATTTTCATACCAAAAGCTTTACCATTTACTCCAACGAGATACAAATTAGCTACTAATGCTTTGAATAAAAACACTCATAATTTTATTAAAGAAAAAAGAATTATAACAAAAATTGAAAAATAAAATATACAAGAGCTATGACCTTTCACAAAATCTCAGAGAGAATTCTATGGAGAAAATTGATTTTCTAACGAGCTAAGCACATCTATTTATTGTAGATGTCTTTAACACCCTCCATCAATTTTGCAAATTACAAATTGCTAGCAAATTGTAATTTACACATGGGACCATTAGGTAGAAAATGACAATCCATCGAAATGTGGGTTAGCATTTTCCATCTTTTTAAATTTTAAATTTTTTTTTATAATAATATTATATATATATATACACACAAAAAATCTTGGTGGGACCTCAATATAATAATAATAATAATAATAATAATAATAATAAAAGTACATGTGTGGTTAAATATATTATAAGTTTATTTTGTTGTCAATCTAAATACAGTGAATATTTTTCAAGTCCGATTTGAATTTAATTGTCATGCTTTTTTGCACTTTTGGGTCTTGAAATTCATATTTCATATCCATTTTTCATGTTAAGCTTCCAAATCAGTATTTTGCCTATACAAAAAATAAAAAAATTATAATAAAAATATATAAAACGTAAATTTAATTATTAGTTCACAAATGTGCTAAATTAATGGGATTGATTATAAGTGTAAAATGATTAATTTCTCTTTTATTAAATATACATTTTTTTAGTGTTTATCACTCGTCATCTCAGGTCGATGGACCGGTCTGGATTTTAAAACACTGTAAATATCGGATCCGTTTATTAGAGTGAATAAATACTATAAATATATTGGAATGAGTGAAGCTATTTCATCTTAAATTTTTGACATATTTTAAATATATACCATTATATTGAATAAAATAAATTACCTTATTTTGAAATCTAGATTTTGGATATCTGTCAATTAGGGGTGGCAATTTGGGTCAGGATTCGTTTATTTGTTTGATTCGATTCGCTTTAAAGCGAATACGAGTTTGAAAAAATTGATTCGTTTAATAAATGAGTCAATTCGATTTGATTCGTTTATTAAACGAATCGAATACAAATTTAAGTTTATGGATTCATTTATTCGTTTAGAATTCGTTTTATTATTTTCTTTTATTAATTGTTGTTATTTTTCAATTAAGATTCGAGAAATTAGAAATTATAGCTAATTACCATAGAAAAAAATAATATTTTCAATATTTGGTGAGGTATTTTTAATAAATATATTAATTACATATTTTATATGTATATATTTATGAAGAATAAATGTAAATCAACTATGATAAATTATGATATTAAATAATATCATGACTAAAAGAATATTCGTATTCGATTCGTTTAATAAACGAATCGAATACGAATCCCGATATTATGATTCGTTTAATAAACAAATCGAATATGAATCCATCACATTTCGATTCGATTCGTTTAGGATTCGATACAAACTCGATTCGTTAATTCGTTTTGTCACCCCTACTGTCAATATCAATTCAAAAAAATATATGATATCCGTAACTTAATGGATAGTGGATAAATTACGGATATGAAAGTAAGTATCCTTAATAGATATTGGAGAGTTGTGGATATCATAATCAAATATTTGCTATCCGTCCATTCACTACAAATTAGATTGTATAATTTACTTATGTTGAAATAGATATTCAAAATTATATTGAATCGTTGGTGTTGTGGTAATTGTATAATTATATCCAAATTGAACTTCATAAAAAATTGAATCTAAGGGGCAAAAAGGATTGGCTAAAAAATCTTGCGGGCCTGACCACCACTCTAAATTTGGTGTCTTTTCAGAAAAGCACTCTAAAAAATGTAGATCTCAACAAACCTTCATGCAAGGCTTTTGCAAGACATTATTTTTCTCAGAAAGCATGATCTAGGTATATTGTTGATCATTAAGGATAAATAATTTCAATTTGGACCCGACCGGACGTGTTTAGGTCAGAAAATTCGGGTCCGACTCGACTCGATGTAAATGATATATTAATTATAATATATATATATATTTTTAATGATACAATTTTGACAAGAAACAAATGTAACTGAATGACAAAGTATTTACTTAGTCTCTAAGTGGTCCCATGTTCGAATCTCAACTTGAACAATTCCGAGAATTTTTTTCTTGTTGTAAATTCCTCAAATTCATTAAATATGATATATATATATATATATTATATATTATATATATATATATATATGTATATCATTGGAATTTTCTAGGGGTGTATGGGAGGTTGCAATCCTTGGAGGGTTGTAACCCACCCCAAGGGGTGCCCTATTGGCACCCCTCAATGCCTCATAAAAGGAGACATTTATTCCAAATGAAATATACAGAGAATATACAATTAATACCCAAGAACTAAAAGAGGCATGTTGTTTTCTTGTTTGAGAGAGAGATCCACCATTTTTGTATCCTAGTTCAAACACTTGTTAAGGAGTACTCCTTGAACAAGTAGAATCCAAGTTATCCTGGGAGAACGTTGGCAATTCGAATCCGTAGAGCACCTGTGACGGGGCCAATAAGTTCTTAAGGACATAGATCTTCTCGACTTGGATTGTTTCTGTAATCTCAAATTTCCAGGTTTCGTCTTCAAGTTTTATGGTTTTAGGATTTTGCATCTAGATCTACTTTTGGTAGTTTGATCTGTTTGATTTGCATGTTTATTGCTGTTTAATGACACTAATATATCAACAATCTTAAGAACTTATTGCTCTAGTGTTATTAGGTAGTAATTCGCATGTTAGGGTTTGTATATTGTATGGGCCAAATTTGGTCCAAGGGTAAAACTGTCTTTCACCTTAAGCCCATCAGCATGTTAGGCCCGAAAATAAGGACCAAAGCCCAAAGAATTATGTATTATTTGATTACAATTAAATCATAAACTAATGACCACTCCACCTAACTCTAGCATTAGTCACCCACCACTCCACTTAACCTAATTCTAGCACTAAACCCCACCACTCCACTTAACCTAATTCTAGCACTAATCCTCACTTACTCCAAAACCATTACCAAATACACCAACATTAGATCATGTTTTATCTATAAATATGAACAGATTACGGGAAGAAGGGATTCAAGTCTCATTTCTCTCACCCTATAATACTTCATGCTCTCAATCATTGATCCCCTCATATATTACACGGCCCTCACGGCCAAACAAAGGAAGTAGAGGTAATATTCAACCTTGCTTTCCCACTTTACAAATTTATTTCGTGCCACTGACTTGGGCGTCGGAGTATACCCGGTATCCACCACACCGGTGGTAGCCTACTCTCGTCCACTCTACTTTGTTTTTTGCAGGATTGCTAGTGCCCAACTTACAAATTCTGATTGAGGACCCTTGGCGAATTCCGGAGTCCACAATTTGGCGCCCACCGTGGGGCCCTAGCAATAATTTGCAGACAAAGGCTTTCCACCCTACAAACACTCACTGCTTAGTCAATCATGACTTCAAGCAATGAACAAACACCTGATCCAGTGGCATCACAATTGGCCATACTACAAGACAGATTGAAAGCTTTGGAAGAAGAGAATTTTACCTTTCGTAGTTCCAACATAAACCTCCAAAAACAATTGGAACTACTTTCATCACCCACACAGCTTCACAATACATCAGAACAACACAACAACCGGATCACTCCAGCTAACTTCAAGGAGCATTTGACGAAACAACAGACGACGTTCCATCAAATGGTGAGAACCAGAGGAACTTACCAAGTTCACCTGTCAACCAAGCCCAGCAAATTGTCATCACAATGAGAAAGGAAATGAAAGAATTTAAAGAAGCTATTATGTCCAGTCTACCAGGGGTGAAACTCCCAATGAAGAAGAGTAGAGCTGGAACCATTTCAGATACCCCTTTCATTGAGGCGATAACATCTGTTGAGCTACCACGGAAGTTCAGCCCACCAGACATGAAGTTATACGATGGATCCACTGACCCAGACGACCATGTCATTCATTATAAATACAAAATGATGTCAACAGGCTTAGCTCCTCATCAATGGGAAGCTGGAATGTGCAGAGGATTTGGAGAAACTTTGGGTGGTCCAGCTCTTACATGGTTCATCAACCTACCATACAGATCCATCAAATCTTATCAACAATTAGCAGACAAATTTGTTGAACATTTCGCCAGCTCTTGCAAACTTGAAAAAACTACTGATGATCTCAGTGCCATCCTACAACGGAGGGGAGAATCATTGCGAAGCTATGTTGCTCGATTCAACAAAGAAAGAATAACAATTCCAGACCTTCATCAACCAACAGCTGTGGAGGCTTTCAGGAACGGGTTACTTTGTGAAAGTGGACTCTACAAAAAGCTGACCAAGTTCCGGTGCTACACGATGGACCAGGTTATGGCTCGAGCCCAAGTCGAAATCAGGTGGGAAGAAGATAAAAGGAATAAAAGGAAAGACATTTCCTCCAACATGCAAAGCGAAAGAACAACCCATTCTACCAAACGACATAAATAATTTACAAATATGATGCCTAAGCGTCATTTGGAGAAATGGAACCACCCAAGGAAAGAACATCAGCCCCTCCAAAAAGGTTTTGATCAAAGACCTCCACCATACAGAGCTCGGGAAACAATTCCGATGGAAAAACCAGACTCCCAGACTACAATTTTTCTATATCTCCGGGAGAGTTAGTCTTGGTACTTAAAAAGATGGGAAATGAAGTAAAGTGGCCACCACGCAACCAGAGAGAAAGTTTCAAAAATAAAGACACAAACAAATGGTGTGAGTTCCATCGAGACTACGGCCATACCACAGCTGAATGTGTGGCGTTGAGGTTGGAAGTACTTGAGTTGTTGAACAAAGGGTTTTTAAGGGATCTACTTACGGAGAGGGGCAAGCTACTTTAGCTCAGAGGAACGAGAAGGTTGGACATGGGGAAGCACCAATTCAACCTCCACCAATTGATAACACCGTGAATTTCATTTCAGGAGGATCAGAGATTAGTGGAGTATCATATTCAGCAGCCAAACGACATTCCAGAGCGATTGTGTCAAGCCTTCAACATTCCATGACGTCTTTAGAAAAAATGTTTACAAACCTAATAATGGAGTTTCCAGACGACATCAATTCTGGTAGCATGAACCCTCATCATGACGCCTTAGTAATCTCTCTACAGGTGGCAAATTTCATGATCAAACGAGTTCTGATAGATACAGGATCCTCAGCCAACATCATCTTTACAACAGCCTTGGCAGACATGGGAGCTGAATTAGAGAAAGTTAACAAAAGGACGACTGTGTTGATTGGATTCAGTGGTGAACAAAAATTTACTTTGGGAGAAATTAGCCTTTCAGTCTACGCATGGGGAATCAACAAAATGACAACCTTCCTAGTCCTGGATTGTCCTTCAGCCTACAATCTAATTATTGGGAGGCCATGGATTCATGAAATGAGGGCAGTATCGTCCACATATCATCAAACTCTAAAGTTTCCTACAAAGTGGGGGATTCAAGAGATAAGGGGAGATAGAGTTGCTTCCATAGGATGCTACCAAACAACAATGAAGGCAAAGGTCCATTCAGCATAGCAATTACAGAACGAACCTCATTCGCAGGAGCCCACACTTCCAAATATTGAAGAATTGGATGAGGTTCAAATCCATGACAAATATGCAGACCATAAAACACAAATTGGAGCAAATCTAGATCCCAGACTACGAGCAGACTTAAGTGAATTTTTGCGAAAACGACATGACCAGTTCGCTTGGTCGCATGAAGACATGACTGGGATTGACCCCAGCTTGATTACTCATCAACTCCATGTGGATCCAGACTATCCTCCAATCAGACAGAAAAGAAGGAAGTTGTCCCAGAAAGAAACCAGATCATTGATGAAGAAATCCAAAAATTGTTACAAAATGGTGCCATTAAAGAAGTTCAATTCCCAGCCTGGTTAGCCAATGTGGTGGTGGTACGAAAGAAGAATGGAAAATGGAGAGTTTGTATCGACTTCACAGATTTGAACAAAGCATGCCCAAAAGATTCATTCCCATTGCCTCATATTGATCAAATGGTTGATGCTACAGCTGGACACGAATTGCTAAGTTTTATGGATGCATATTCTGGGTACAATCAAATCCTTATGCATCCAACGACCAAGAGAAAACAACTTTCATGACCAATAGGGGCATATTCTGTTACAAGGTAATGCCCTTTGGTCTCAAAAATGCAGGTGCCACATATCAGAGAATGGTCAATAAAATGTTCTCGCAAAAGATTGGAAAAACAATGGAGGTGTATGTAGACGACATGTTGGTGAAATCATCGAAATCTGATCAGCATCTGCAACACCTGGAAGAAGCATTCAAGGTGATGAATAGGTATGGGATGAAATTGAATCCAACAAAATGTGCGTTTGGAGTTGCTTCTGGGAAATTCTTGGGATATGTCGTTACACAACGAGGGATTGAGGCAAATCCAGATCAAATCAGGTCCATACTTGAAATTCCTTCTCCAACCTGCCCAAAGGAGTCATGCGACTAGCAGGGAGAATTGCTGCGTTGAACAGATTCATCTCCAAGTCAAGAGACAAAAGTTTCATGTTCTTTTCAGCCATTAAAAAGACAAAAAACTTTGAATGGACTCCAGCCTGCGAACAAGCTCTGAAAGAGCTGAAGCAGTACTTAACATCACCACCATTGTTGTCAAAACCACTCGACAATGAAAGGTTATTCTTGTATTTGGGAGTGTCAGACCAAGCAGTGAGCGCTGTTTTATTCGAGAAGAGAACGGCACCCAACTTCCAGTCTACTATGTAAGCAAAGCATTACTTGATACGGAGTCACGTTATTTGCATTTGGAGAAATTGGTACTAGCCTTGGTAATGTCTGCCAGGAAGCTACGACCATACTTTCAAGGGCATCCTATCACAGTTTACTCGGAGTACCCCTTGAGGAGCATACTACACAAGCCAGAGTTAACTGGAAGATTAACAAAATGGGCTGTCGAATTAGGAGAACACGACATCACATACCAGCCCAGAACATCAATCAAATCTCAAGCCTTGGCTGACTTTGTAGCTGATTTCAGTCCAACTCAGAATCTCTTGGAAGGTACCGAAGTCAATTCAATCCAATCTGATTCACTTTGGAAACTTTCAGTCGACGGTTCTAGCAATAAGAAAGGGTGCGGCCTTGGCATAGTGATCACTACTCCTGATGGGGACATACTACAACAAGCAATTAAATGTGGATTCCGAGTTACAAACAATGAAGCAGAATATGAAGCTTTGATTGCAGGAATCAGCTTGGTCAAAGAGCTTGGGGGAAGAAGAATCGAAGTGAAATCAGACTCCCAATTGATAGTGAATCAGCTCCAAGGTTCATATCAGGCACGAGACCCTCAAATTTATCCTACTTGCAGAAAGTTAAAGAAGTCCAGGCGACATTTCAAGAATTCAACATAACTCAGGTTTCAAGAAGTGAAAACACTCAGGCGGACGCGTTGGCTACCCTTGGGTCGACGATGCATGGAGACAAACTACAATCAATTCCAGTAGTGTATTTAAATTGGCCATCAATTTGGAAGGAGAACAAGGAGATCAGCACCATCACTTCAGACGACTCGTGGATGACACCAATCATGAAATACTTGCAAGATGGACTGCTTCCAGAAGATAGAAATGAAGCAAGAAAGATTCAAAGGCAGGCAGCAAGATTCACCATATTTAATGGACAACTATTGAAAAGGTCGTTCTCTGGACCCTACTTGAAATGTCTTACTCATGATCAAGCAAACATGTACTATCAGAATTGCACGAAGGAGAATGCGGAAATCATTCTGGAGGACGAAACCTTGCCTCACGCGCCCATTCGACTGGGGTTTTGGCCAACTATGAGAATTGATTCGGTCAATTACACGAAGAAGTGTGAAAAGTGTCAGAGATTCGCTCCTATTTCACATCTTCCACCAGAAAAGCTGAATCCTATCCTATCCCCATGGCCGTTCATGAAGTGGGGTATGGATATTGTAGGGAAGCTACCAACCGCCCCTGGACAAAGAGTCTACATGCTAGTCTTGACAGATTATTTTTCAAAGTGGATTGAAGCAGACTCATTTGCCAAAATACGAGATAAAGAAGTTCAAACATTTGTCTGGAAAAACATCATATGTCGTTTCGGCATTCCCAAGGAGTGTAACAGATAATGGCTCCCAGTTTATTAGCCGACATTTTCAAGACTTTTGTAAAAATTGGGGGATCAAGTTAAGTTTTTCAACCCCACGCTTCCACAAGCTAATGGGAAAGCCGAGTCTTCTAACAAGACACTTTTGAATACTTTGAAGAAAAGATTGGAGAAGGCGAAAGGATCATGGGCAGACGAGCTTCCTGGAGTATTGTGGTCCTACAGAACGACCATCCGTTCTTCCACTGGAGAAACTCCTTTCTCTTGGCATTTGGAACAGAGGCAGTAATTCCAATCGAAGAAACCATTCCTTCTCTACGCTACCAGTACGCTGGTGATGAAGCAAATCAACAGTTGATGTATATGAATCTAGACACAATCGACGAAAGACGAGAAAAAGCAACCATACGACTTGCATCTCATCGACAAAGAATGGCGAGATATTTCAACAAAAAATGTCAGAAGCAGGACATTCAAGGAAGGGGATTGGGTACTACGAAGAGTTTTTCAAAACACAAAAGAAGTCGGAGAAGGGAAGTTGGGACCAAATGGGAAGGGCCATACATCATCACAAGAGTTGTTGGACACGGAGCCTACAAATTACAAACAACTGAGGGGAGACAAATTCACAATAGTTGGAATGCAATTCACCTTAAGCAATTTCACCGGTAATTTATGCGTACATTTATTCATATTTTATGGTTCAGAGTAATTTTCTACTTTATGTATTGTGTGATTCGACTAAAAAACAAATTTCATTTGAAATATCATCCCAAAATATCATTAAGTCATTAAAATTGTTCTACAAATGAGCTAAATTAAAATTACAAAAGAGATTCAAATTTCTGGAGTGGCTTCTTCCTGAATGCGTTCAGCAGCAACTTCACGTGCAGGAATATCTTGAACTTGAATAGTCGGCTCGATTTCCATTCGACTAAGTTCTTCACTCTTCTTATCCATTTCTTGAACTTCAGCCGCTTCCTCGCCATCAATCACTTCTCTTTCAGCCACTTTCGAGTCGACCTCTTCACCTTTCTCTTCCACATCATCCTCGTTTGAAAGAGAAATTCCTGCCAATAGTTGGTCATACTGTTGAATCCATTTCTCCGGTTCCCAAGCTCCTGTCTTCCCATCAAGGAAATCCTTCATCAGATGACTACGTTCTTTCATCATAGATTCAAGAGCAATCCCTTCAAGATTCTCAAGTAATTCTTCATTCTCCTTCTTCATATTCTCGAACGCATCCTTATAGCATTCAATCGTAACCTCAGAAGTCTCCTTTTCCATCTGAAGTGTTGCCTTCACTTCCTTCAACTCCTTCTCCAATTCAGCATTCTTTTTTCAAGCGACTTCTTTTGGACCACTTTTTTTCATAGCCGCAAATGATTTTTCCATCTCTCTCTGTTTCTTAAGAGTCGATTCGACATATCGCTGCATATGTAAGCTGCACTCCATTGCCTGGAAAATAGGATTTGATTAGAATCCATTTTACAAATTACTATGAAATTTCTATTTACTTTCTTACTTGGTAATTTAAAGCCGCAGCCTTTTTCATCGACTCGACCGGGCCAATCTTGGATAACCTCTGTTCATCCTCTTCCAGCAGAAGCTTCTTAATAAAAGGGTCAAGGCTTGATGGGTCAGAAATTGCAGTCGACCCTGATGGAATCCTGACAACTATATTATCGATTTCTTCGATTTCATCCGCCTTCCTTTTCCCCCCTTTGACAACTATTTCGGTCGACTTCCCCTTATGCTTTGGAGTTCCAGTCGACGATACCAATTGTGGTTCTGGAACCTCCACTTCTGGCTCCTTTATCTTGAGCTTCCTAGCCTTTTTTCGGCTCATCAACTCATCAATTGATGCTACTTTTATTTGCCTCGACGCCATGTCCTCTGCGCATAAAATTTCTTTTGGAGTTAATGTCTTTATAAACAACACCTTTCCGTACAGAGCTCGAATCGACCGAGTACAGTAGATGACTTCCAATACGTTTTTAGAAAGTGCCAAAGGGGCAGATATACCTTCTGATTCGAAGATTTCTTTCCACTGTAAAGTTGCTCTTAATCTCTGCTCTACCAAGATTATCCTCCAATCTCTTTGTTCGACGGGAAGATCAAGAAGAGCTTTTGTGTTCGACAAAATAAGAGGTGTTTTGTCGAATAAACTGTTTCGAAAAGGACCTGCATAATAAACAATCCATACATTAGTATCATACGACAATAACATTGATAAATTTTCAATAAATAGAAGAAGTTGATACTCACTAAATACACTCCAGTATTCTGAAACTCGACCCATTCCAGTCGACCCAAAGATACCCTCATTTTTCACAAAGAAATAGTCCGACTGCCAATTACCCCTATCGTTTGTTGGAAGCCCCATAACTACTTGTTCCCTCTTACGACGAAGGTACAAAGTATACCTCCCTTTTTCAGTTAGGTGCTCTTTAAGGTAGTATGAATATAAAATGTCCTTCACCTCAAACAATAACCCTTGTTCGAATGCTAAGCATTCAATCGACATTAAAATCCTCCAAGCATTCAGCATAAGTTGAGAAGGAGCAATCCCATAATGATCCAAAATTTCCCAAGCTAACCTCGGAATAGGGAATCTAAGCCCATTAGAAAACGGTACTACATAAAAACCAATCCATCCGGGAATTTTTATATCGATCCTTTCAGACGGCAAGGGCACCCTCAGTTCCATTGATCTAGGAAATCTATACTTAATCCTAATTTCCATCAGCAAACTAGCCGTCATTCGACTAGCTGGGTTCTTGGTTAGTATGTTGGTAGGCACATTTGTGCTCACCCCTCCACTAAATTCCTCGACAGCTGCCAATGATCTAATAGGAATTGCCTGCAACGGGATTTCATGCGACAAAACGGTTACAGGTCCTTCCTCGAATAACTCTTGACGCGACCATTCCCTTAATGATTTTTCTTCTGTCGATTCACTCGATGATGATCCTACGAATGTATCGATCTGTTCTCCTAAACTTTCTAAAGAGTCTCCACTCGACATATTCTAATCAACGAGTCTACAAACAAATAATTTCTAAGATTTGGATTCCTTAAAGATCAAATCCTACTCCTATCTCCAAACACAAATCCACCAAATAACGTATGATGCTAAAGATCAAACAACCTAATTTAGCTTAGAACATATTGAAGCTACTCTACGAATATTCAAAGCAAATGAAGAACGCGAAGAGAGAGTAAAGAAGTACCTTGAAGCCTTGAAGTTCTCTCCCAAATCGATTGATCTTGTGAATGAAACAAATGAACCCATCAAGCCACTCTTATACTACTTCTTTTGGCGGTTCATTTCCCGCCATAAGACTCCTCGTTATTTGCGCTAGGTTTTACTCCTCTAAACGACACGTGAAGATCTGAAGATCATTTTCATTCATGAAAAATTGATGGAGCAAACCCCGGTGCATGCCTTATAATCACTCGCAAATGATAAAAATGGACAAATGGACATTCCCCATGACTCATGTCGAGTCAAGTGAACTCCTGAACATATATGTGGTTCAGTCGACAAAGGGAAATTCCCCTTGATCATGACGAGGTCAAGTGAATTCCTGAACCTGTATTTGGCTCAGTCGACAAGGGACATTCCCCATGACTCATGTCGAGTCAAGTAAACTCCTGAACCACCGTTTGGTTCAGTCGACAAGGGACATTTCCCTGGACTCATGTCGAGTCAATTAAACTCCTGAACCACCGTTTGGTTCAGTCGACAAGGGACATTCCCCATGACTCATGTCGAGTCAAGTAAACTCCTGAACCACCGTTTGGTTCAGTCGACAAGGGACATTTCCCCATGACTCATGTCGAGTCAAGTGAACTCCTGAACATGTATTTGGTTCAGTCGACAAAGGGAAATTCCCCTTGACTCATGACGAGTCAAGTGAATTCCTGAACCTGTATTTGGCTCAGTCGACAAGGGACATTCCCCATGACTCATGTCGAGTCAAGTAAACTCATGAACCACCGTTTGGTTCAGTCGACAAGGGACATTTCCCTGGACTCATATCGAGTCAATTAAACTCCTGAACCACCGTTTGGTTCAGTCGACAAGGGACATTCCCCATGACTCATGTTGAGTCAAGTAAACTCCTGAACCACCGTTTGGATCAGTCGACAAGGGACATTTCCCCATGACTCATGTCGAGTCAAGTGAACTCCTGAACATGTATTTGGTTCAGTCGACAAAGGGAAATTCCCCTTGACTCATGACGAGTCAAGTGAATTCCTGAACCTGTATTTGGCTCAGTCGACAAGGGACATTCCCCATGACTCATGTCGAGTCAAGTAAACTCCTGAACCACCGTTTGGTTCAGTCGACAAGGGACATTTCCCTGGACTCATGTCGAGTCAATTAAACTCCTGAACCACCGTTTGGTTCAGTCGACAAGGGACATTCCCCTGGACTCATGTCGAGTCAAGAAAAATCCTGAACCACCGTTTGGTTCAGTCGACAAGGGACATTCCCCTGTACTCATGTCGAGTCAATTAAACTCCTGAACCACCGTTTGGTTCAGTCGACAAGGGACATTCCCCTGGACTCATGTCGAGTCAAGTAAACTCCTGAACCACCGTCTGGTTCAGTCGACAAGGGACATTCCCCTGGACTCATGTCGAGTCAATTAAACTCCTGAACCACCGTTTGGTTCAGTCGACAAGGGACATTCCCCTGGACTCATGTCGAGTCAATTAAACTCCTGAACCACCGTTTGGTTCAGTCGACAAGGGACATTCCCCTGGACTCTTGTCGAGTCAAGTAAAATCCTGAACCACCGTTTGGTTCAAATTGACAAGGGACATTCCCCTGGACTCATGTCGAGTCAAGTAAACTCCTGAACCACCGTTTGGTTCAGTCGGCAAGGGGCATTCCCCTGGACTCATGTCGAGTCAAGAAAATTCCTGAACCACCGTTTGGTTCAGTCGACAAGAGACATTCCCCGAGACTCATGTCGAGTCAAGCATACTCCTGAACTACCGTTTGATTCAGTCGACAAGGAACATTCCCCTGGACTCATGAACTCCTGAAATTCTATTTCAGTTCGGTCAAAAAACACGTACTTCATGACCCTAGATAAATCAAGAAGCTAAGATGCATGCAAACAGAAACCTACGTTTTTGTATATATTTTGACACGACATTTGGCAGAAGGTAACACACTCTTACGCTCTTTTTTCATACGACACGGATAAATATACTCTCTAAAGCAAACATTCTTTGACTTAGAGAGTAAGAGACAAACTGTATGGGCCAAATTTGGTCCAAGGGTAAAACTATCTTTCACCTTAAGCCCATCAGCATGTTAGGCCCGAAAATAAGGACCAAAGCCCAAAGAATTATGTATTATTTGATTACAATTAAATCATAAACTAATGACCACTCCACCTAACTCTAGCATTAGTCACCCACCACTCCACTTAACCTAATTCTAGCACTAAACCCCACCACTCCACTTAACCTAATTCTAGCACTAATCCTCACTTACTCCAAAACCATTACCAAATACACCAACATTAGATCATGTTTTATCTATAAATATGAACAGATTACGGGAAGAAGGGATTCAAGTCTCATTTCTCTCACCCTATAATACTTCATGCTCTCAATCATTGATCCCATCATATATTACACGGCCCTCACGGCCAAACAAAGGAAGTAGAGGTAATATTCAACCTTGCTTTCCCACTTTACAAATTTATTTCGTGCCACTGACTTGGGCGTCGGAGTATACCCGGTATCCACCACACCGGTGGTAGCCTACTCTCGTCCACTCTACTTTGTTTTTTGCAGGATTGCTAGTGCCCAACTTACAAATTCTGATTGAGGACCCTTGGCGAATTCCGGAGTCCACATATATTTTCTGTAAAATACGAACTGTGCATGAAAAAACCGTAGGGCGTTCGAACGCCCGACGCACGCGAAGGTAAAAATCTGAAAATTCGTAAGAACTTTCAAACGCGTCTTCAAACGCAACTCGAACGCAAGCCTACTGCCTTAGAACGTTCGAACGCGTCCTGAACGCTATATGAACGTGAACTCTCTGGAATCATTCCGTTCGAACGCGTTCTCGAACGCTATACGAACGTGAACTCTGGAAACATTCCGTTCGAACGCGTTATCAAATGCTACACGAACGTGAACTCTCTGGAAACACTTCGTTCGAACGCGTTATCAAACGCAACACGAACGTACACACACTGGACAGTCTCGTTCGAACGTAGATACGAACGTGACACTAACGATTTTGTCCTGGAAGTATCATAAATTGCAAACTTTAATTAATATTAACTTGGTTAGTCATATACTGTAAACGCATTAATCTTGGTAGTATAGATTTAAGTTATTATTAAGTTGTTCAATTATCACAAGCATACACATAGTGATAAAGTTGAAATTGATTGGTTGTTGAATAATTGGTTGAGAATTTAAAGTGTAATTTTACACAAGTAATTCCATTCAATCTTGATTGACATATATATCTACACTTATCGTATTAATTGTGCTATTGGAAAAGTGTAAATCTGGGTTGTGAATTGCTAAAAGATCCTATTGGAAAGAGTGTTCGAAGAATATTCGTTCATTCAATTTTCCTAAAGTATCTTTAGTTGAAATTCAAGGACTTGTGTTTATTGGAACTTTCATCCATTAGAACAACAAGTGACTACCTAGTACATCACTTTGAACAAGATCATTCGTTGATCATTGTGCAATTTGTCTTTCGTAGACTGATTGAACCCTGTTGATTTCCAGTTACAAATGGCTAGCGGAAATATCACGATACCGGTCTCTCACGGAGAAATTTGGTGGGGCAAATTTCAAACAGTGGCAGAGCAAAATGCTGTTCTACCTGAAAACTCTCCAGTTGGCTAAATTCCTCAAAGATCCTCCGGGTCTTGTGGAGGGTGAATCTGAATTGGCCAAGGAAGAGCGAGAACAGACTTGGATGTCTGGAGACTTCTTATGCAAGAACTGCATTTTGGGTGGTCTTAACAATACCCTGTACAATGTGTACCAAGGCATGACTTCTGCGAAGGTTCTCTGGGAATCTCTCGAGAAGAAGTACAAAACCGAAGATGCCGGACAAAATAAATTTGTCGTGAGTAGGTTCCTGGACTACAAGATGGTAGATTCAAGGATGGTGATGTCTCAGTTGGGTGAACTGTAATTGATCATTCATGAAATACTGGATGAGCGAATGAAACTCTGTGAGATGTTTCAAGTTGCCGCCATAATTGGAAAGTTGCCTCCATCATGGAAGGACTTCAGGAGCTATCTGCAACACAAAAAGAAGCAGATGAGCCTTGAAGACCTTGGAGTTCGATTGAGAATCGAACAGGACAATATGATGTCCGAGAATGCCAGCTACAAGACTATAAGTCTAAGGCCAACATCATTGGGGATGTAAAGGGTAACAAGAAAAAAGAACAGTGAAGCTGATTCTTCCCAAGCGAACAAGAAGTTCAATGAGAAGTGCTACAACTGTGAAAAGAGCGGTCATATGACAAAGGACTGCAGAAATAATATATCTCAGGACAATGGCAAGAATAATAAGGCCTATGCCGCTGAAGATGAACAGTTAACTGATGAGATTTCAGAAATGAACCTCACAGCGGTGGTAACTGAAGCCAACTTAGTTGGGAATCCGAGAGAATGGTGGGTAGACACTGGGGCTACTCGTCATATCTGTGTTGATAGCAACATGTTTTCCTCGTATCAGAAAGGTCGATGGCGGCGATCATCTGGCAATGGGAAACTCGTCTACCTCTAGAGTGGTTGGACAAGGCACAATGGTTCTGAAAATGATATCTGGAACGGAGCTTACATATAAGAATGTTTGCATGTTCCAGATATTCGGAAGAACTCGATCTCGGGTTTGTATTGTTTTCTGACAATTGTATTGACCGAAAATGAATCTATGTAGGAAAAGGATACCTCGCTGAGGGCCTTTTCAATGACTGTCAATTGTGCTATTAATAAAGTTGAAACTTATGCTTATATTATTGAGTCACAAAATGTATGGCATGAGAGGTTAGGACATGTTAATTATGATACAATGCGTACATTAATTAACATGAACCTTATACCTAAATTTGCATTGATAGCCACATGAGTGTGAGGCATGTGTTGAAGCAAAAATACATAGAACATCATAGAACGAAGTTCTGAACCCTTGGAACTTGTACACACTGACGTGTGTGTGACATGAATATTGTGCAAATAAGAGGCGGTAAAAAGTACTTTGTCACTTTTATCGATGAAAGCACAAGATTCTGTTAAGTGTATTTGCTGAGGAGCAAAGCTGAAGCTATTGAGAGCTTTATACACTGAGAACGAAGTTGCAAATCAACTTGGCAAGTAAATCAAAAGAATCAGAAGTGATAGTGGTGATTAATATGTTTCATCATTCAGTGAATATTGTTCTGTGCACGGAATCATTCACGAAACCACTGCTCCTTATTCTCCTCAATGGGATTGCTGAGTGCAAAAACCGAACGTTGAAGGAATTGATGAATGTCATGTTGACTAGTTCTGGCTTACCTCAGAACTTGTGGGGGGAAAGCTCTGCTTTCCGCGAACTACGTTCTGAACAAGCTTCCTCACAGGAGATTATACAAGACACCATATGAGTTGTGGAAAGGTTATGTACCTTCCTACAAATATCTGAAAATGTGGGGGTGGCTTGCCAATTGCCAAGGTGATGGTTCCTAAACCTAAGAAGGTGGAATAGGACCCAAAACTGTTGACTGTATATTCATCAGATATACTTGCAACAATAATGCATATCGATTCTTGGCACACAAGTATGAGATTCCTGACATCAATCCAAATATGATGATTGAGTCAAGAAATGCAATATTTTTGAAGAGACATTTCCTTGTAAGGAAAGACAAAGAAGAGAGTCTCTAAAAAAGATTTGTTGATACTGTCAAGGATAGTGATCAGGTTGACCAAGATTCAGATCCGATTTTCTGACATATTTTTTAGAAAATGAGCCTCAAAGCTATAAAGAAGCAATGTCTTCTCTGGAGGTACCTCTTTGGAAAGAGGCTATAAACAGTGAGATTGATTCAATCCTACAGAACCATACTTGGGAGTTGGTTGATCTTCCATCAGGTTGTAAGCCACTGGGCTACAAATGGAAAGATGAAAATAGATGGATCAATAGATAAGTACAAGACGAGGTTTGTCATAAAAGATTATAGACAGAAAGAATGCCTTGTTTACTTTGACACCTATCCACCAGTGATTCGTATCACATCAGTAGAATGCTTATAGCTATAGCAGCTATATTTGGTCTTGAAATACATCAAAAGGATGTAAAGACGTCATTCTTGAATGGTGAATTGGATGAAGAGACTTACATGGAATAACCAGAAGGGTTTAATGTTCCTAGATAAGAACAGAAGGTGTGCAAACTTGTAAAATCCTTGTACGGATTAAAACAAGCACATAGACAATGACATGAGAACATTGACAAAGAGATGTTGTCAAATGAGTTTAAAACCGATGAGTGTGATAAGTGTATATACGCCAAATCAACTCAAGAATGATATGTCGTTGTATATCTCTATGTAGACGATATGCTGATAATTGGTAATAATCATGAGTTGATTCAGTCTACCAAGAAAGTGTTATCCAGTAAATTTGATATGAAAGATTTGAGAGTAGCTAACCTAACTCTTCCTCTATCAAAGAATATTGGTTTAAGCATATCGTAATTAGAGTATTCAAGGATAATCGGAAGTCTGATGTATCTCACGAATTGCACACGAACTGATATCGCTCAAGCTGTGAATAGGCTTAGCAGATATACTAGCAATCCAGGACATAACCACTGGAAAGTCATAGTAAGTGTTTTGAGGTATAAGAAACTTCAAAATATGGGTTACATTACGAGAGATATCCTAATGTTCTAGAGGGATACAGCGATTCTGACTGGATATCTGATACAGTGGATTCCAAATCTACGGTTGGATTTATTTTCACACTTGATAATGCAGCCGTGTCATGGAAATCCTCGAGGCAAACATGTGTTGCCCGGTCTACTATGGAATATGATTTCATAGCATTAGACAAAACAGCGGAAGAAGCAGAATGACTTAGAAACTTCCTGGAGGATATTTCTAGTTGGGCCAAACCGGTGCCAACGATTAGCATACATTGTGAAAGCCAATCGGCTATTGGGAGAGCCCAAAATACAATGTATAAT
This sequence comes from Zanthoxylum bungeanum, assembly GCA_019454045.1. Classification (NCBI taxonomy): domain Eukaryota; kingdom Viridiplantae; phylum Streptophyta; class Magnoliopsida; order Sapindales; family Rutaceae; genus Zanthoxylum; species Zanthoxylum bungeanum. Next base: position 173,613 of record SKCR01029801.1, read on the forward strand.
GGTAAGTCTCGACACATACGTCGGAGACATAATACCATACGTCAACTGCTCTCAAGTGGCATAATAACAATCGATTATGTCAGGTCGAAGGAAAATCTAGCGGGTCCACTAACTAAATTTTACCTCGAGAGCAAGTTGAGAAGTTATCGAGGGGAATGGACTTGAAGCCTAAAATCTAAGAATTTTCACTGTGGAAACCCAACCTAGCTGACTGGAGATCCCAAGATCTAGGTTCAAAAGGGACAACATAAACTTTGTGTAATTCAAAACAAGCACTGAAGAGTTTTGTACTCTTTCCCATTCCGATAATGACGATGAGTGCTGTCTGTCATTGGTTAGGAGAAGCTAAGGCTTTTAATGATCACTATATTAGGAGATGAGTCCTAATGGGGGTAAAGACATATTACCTCTTCATAGTAGATCACCTATTTCAAGTAAGAAGTAAGGCCGCTTCCATGAGAACCTTTAAATGTGGGTTACCCTAAAGTGCTTGATGAATCCAGGAACGTTGTTCAGGGCCAAAATGAACACAACCGTAGAACGGGAAAATGGTCGAATTAAAGCTGTGTGTTGGCAATTGTCTTGGTTTACACCAACGACAGAACAGTTCAAGACTATGGGTCACTGGTTTTCCAAGTAAATCCGATTGTTATTCACTAGGAAATGTTCAAGGCGAAAGCTACCTCTTTCGATGCAGCTTTAGTTTACGGTATCTCTCTCACGTGTCTGAATGAATATTTGAAGAATTGTGGGGGATTGTTGTAAATTCCTCAAATTCATTAAATATGATATGTATATATATATATGTATATCATTGGAATTTTCTAGGGATGTATGGGAGGTTGCAATCCTTGGAGGGTTGCAACCCACCCCAAGGGGTGCCCTATTGGCACCCCTCAATGCCTCATAAAAAGAAGCATTTATTCCAAATGAAATATACAGAGAAACATACAATTAATACCCAAGAACTAAAATAGGCATTATTGTTTTCTTTGTTTTGAGAGAGATATCCACCATTTTTGTATCCTAGTTCAAACACTTGTTAAGGAGTGCTCCTTGAACAAGTAGAATCCAAGTTATCCTGGGAGAACGTTGGCAATTCGAATCCGTAGAGCACCTGTGACGGGGCCAATAAGTTCTTAAGGGCAGAGATCTTCTCGACTTGAATTGTTTATGTAATCTCAAATTTCCAGGTTTTGTCTTCAAGTTTTCTGGTTTTAGGGTTTTGCATCTAGATCTACTTTTGGTAGTTTGATCTGTTTGATTTGCATGTTTATTGTTGTTTAATGACACTAATATATCAACAATTCTTTCTTTTTCCAAAAACAGGAAAACGAACCTGTGATCAGGTACAAAAGACTTTGTCATTTCAGCTACATACACATCTTGTCAAATTTGTATCAATAAAATATATATTATATTTAATGCATATTATGTTGACCCGATCCAACCCACAATTTTTTTACCCGACCCGCGCGGGTCACCTTCTCAAATTTCGGATTTCGGGTCGAAAGACCCGAATACCCGACCCGATCGAGTCATAAAAAAATTGAAAAATCCGACCCGATTCGACCCGTGAACTCCCATACTTGCTGCACATGATTTGATCTCACTTGATATGCCAACTTAATTAGAATGTTAAGTGAGGTTATAATGCATATTTCAGTGAAATCATTCATTAAAAAAAAGCCGTTTTAGTTTTAATAATAAACACCTCCCGGCCAAAATTTTTGTAGGTATCAAAAATTAGAGAATGTATTCAATTTATAATCTATATGATTATTTTACATTTTAAAAATCTTTAAATTATCGGATATTTAAATATGCAGGTTTTAAACTATTGTTATATGCTAGCTATTGTTAAATATATATAAACAAAATATATATAAAAAAAAAACTAACATTTTGTGATTCATGTAAATGACACGATCTCATAATTTACTTATAATATATCTTTGATATATGTGAAACATAATTTGAAATTGAAATAATTTTTATCCTATTATTTGTCTTTCAATTAAATATTCGTTTTATTTTTATTATTAAATAATTTATGAACTTATTAAAATTTAAATATTTAAAATCTTTAGAGTATAGATAGAATAAAAACAATTCATGAATTTTAATAAATTCATGAATTATAACTTAAAATTTTGACACAATCAATTAAAATATTGACTACATCCCTCAATGCATTCCGTCCAAACCGAAATTATTCTATTCCTACAACCATTACATAATCAATTGGTTAATGAGATATTTGGTATTGTGGTTTGATTTTGTGGTGAGATGATAATAGACTCAGTCACGATTTTGATTTTAAAGCGGAATCGAACCAGATAAAATCGTAATATTATGGTTTCATTCGGTTTCGGTTCCAAAACTGGAACTGTTCTAACGGTTTGGTTACGGTTCCACATAACGTGGAACCGTAATCTTAAGGTTTCGTTCGATTATGTATACAACAATTATTACAATTATTACACGGTAATTGGGAAATCCGAATATGACAAAATTACAATTATAATTATTATCCTCAAACAGACCCTAACGGCGGACCCTGAGAGTAGACCCTGGCGGTAGAGGCTGAGAGCGGAGGCTGAGGGCAGAGGCAGACCTGAGAGCGGAGGCAGAGGCTGAAGGCAGAGGCAGACCCTGAGAGCGGAGGCAGAGGCTGAAGGCAGAGGCTGACAGCAGAGGCTGATGGCAGAGGCTGACAGCAGAGGCTGACAGCAGAGGCTGACAGCAGAGGCTGATGGCAGAGGCAGAGGCTGACAGCAGAGGCTGATGGCAGAGGCTGACAGCAGAGGCTGATGGCAGAGGCAGAGGCTGACAGCAGAGGCTGATGGCAGAGGCTGACAGCAGAGGCTGATGGAAGAGGCTGAGGCTGAAGGCAGAGGCTGACAGCAGAGGCTGATGGCAGAGGCAGAGGCTGAAGGCAGAGGCTGACAGCAGAGGTAGAGGCTGTTTTGCTGAGGTAGAGGCTGATCAGTAGAGGTAGAGGCTGTAAGTTAGACCCTGAAATTGATGATCCTTCTTCACTTTCCCGAGGCTTGTTGATTACAACAATATCCTTAAAACAAATTCGCCCCCTACCGTAGGTGCAGTAGAACTTGGGACGTTTGTTTCCCAGGATACAACGGAAAACCCGAACGAGTATGGGCACCACCAAATCCCGTTCCCAACGAACCACAAAAGTGCTTGAACCCTTCCAAAAACAAAGAAAAAGATCTTTCGTGTATGTGCTATGTCTTTCTCTATTTTCTATTTTTTTTTTATCTGAAAACAAGATCTGATGTTGTTTATATAGGAAAAGAAAAACACATCTCAATTAATAGAAATTAACTTGCCAATTAAATTTCATAATGGGAGATGTTACACATTGTTGTAACCACTAAGCTAATTAAATTAGCACTAATGGAAATTAAACTATGTAACCACCAAGCTAATTAAATTAGCACTTATGGAGATTAAACTTTGTAACCACCAAGCTAATTAAATTAGCTGTTATGGAATTACAAAAGGCTTGAAAATTGTGAACTTTGAGCAACAATTTCTCATTCACCCAAGCACCATTTTAAGCATATGAATATACCATTTCGAAGTACTCACGGAGGAGTATCCGAATCATTCAATAACAACCACTAACACGAAGTGGACCATGCTTAAAATTGAGCCTCAAAATGCTTTATATAAGCATTTTTCCAACAATCCCCACACATGAATGAAATTGGCGAAAAACGCCGAATAAAATTATTTTTATAAAACATTTTATTTTGACCTAGAAGAGTTCAACGGTTCAACACCTGCATAGGATAGGTAGGCCACAGCCTTTGAACCTTCCCTTGTGAAAATATATCTCATTACTGGCTGACAGTTGACGCGATGTCATTGAACTGTACTGCCATTCATGTAAATGGAGAATATATATCACACAGATATTTTACCTACACATATGAGTTCTCATTATTATGTTCATTTTGGCCATGAACATCTACCTGGTTCTGCAAGAGTTTCTAAGAATTGTGCCCCGTACATTTCCCTTTGAAGCGGCCCCACTTCTCTCTCACATAGGTGTTCTTATTTAAGAGTATCTCGTAATACTCTGCTCGGATTCCCGACGCATAAGAATCATTAAAAAGATTTTGCTTAACCTCTATCCATACGAGCATCACTGTTTCATTTCATCATAGGAATGGACTAGAGGGTAACCCCCACAGTGATCCAATTATGTCTTTTACGAGTAGGTTGTCCCATTGAACCTAGTTCTTGGGATCTCCAGTCAACAAGGTTGGGTTTTCCTTCGTAATAAACATTTATCTAATGGGCTCAGTCCCATTCCCCTCGATGATTTCACAACTAACTCTCTATTTAACCCTTTGGTTAGCGGATCCGCAATGTTATCCTTTGACTTTACATAGTCAATCGAAATAACTCCAGTAGAGAGTAATTGTCTAACGGTATTGTGTCTACGACGAATATGTCTAGACTTACCATTATACATTATTGTTATGTGCCCTTCCAATTGCAGATTGACTATCACAATGAATGCAAATTGCTGGCACTGGCTTAGGCCAACTTGGAATATCCTCTAGAAAATTTCGAAGCCATTCTGCTTCTTCAGCACACTTGTCTAATGCAATGAATTCTGATTCCATTGTAGATCTGGCTATCACAGTCTGTTTGGAGGATTTCCATGATATAGCTGCACCTGCTAGTGTAAACACATAACCACTAGTAGACTTTGAGTCTTTCATGTCAGATATCCAATTAGCATCACTGTATCCTTCGATTACAGCTGGATATTTATGATAGTGCAACCCATAATTACGAGTAAAACGTAAGTACCTAAGTACTCTCACTATTGCTTTCCAGTGATCAACCCCTGGATTACTCGTATATCTGCTGAGCTTGTTTACTGTACAGCTATATCAGACCTTGTACAACTCGATAGATACATCAAACTCCCGATCACTCTAGAGTATTCTACTTGAGATATACCCTCTCCCCTATTCTTCGATAGATGTAGACTCACATCTAAAGGAGTTCTAGCCACAGCAGAATCATTATTGTTGAATTTACCAAGAACCTTGTCCACATAGTGCGACTGATCAAGAATAAGTCCATCTGGACTTCTCGAGATCTTTATTCCCAGAATGACATCTGCAAGACCCATGTCTTTCATGTCAAACTTGGATTTCAGCATATTCTTGGTAGATTTCACCATTTTGACATTACTCCCGACAATCAGTATGTCATCAACGTAGAGACATAAAATGACATAGCCAACTTCTGTCTCTCTGACATAAATGCATTTATCACATTCATTGATTCTGAAACCATTTGCCAACATGGTGTCATCAAATTTTATGTTACTGTTTCGGGGCTTGTTTCAATCCATACAAGGATTTAACTAACTTACATACTTTCTTTTCTTGTCTGGAGCTATAAAACCTTCAGGTTGTTCCATGTAAATTTCTTCATCTAAATCTCCATTCAGAAAGGCTGTTTTTCACATCCATCTGATGTACCTCAAGATTGCGCAAAGCTGCAATCGCTAGTATCATCCTTATGGAATTTATTCTCGTTACAGGAGAATAAGTATCAAAGTAATCAAGACCTTCACGTTGTCTATAACCTTTAATTACAAGTCTTGCTTTGTACTTATCAATTGATCCATCTGCCTTTATTTTCCTTTTGAAAATCCACTTGGACCCTAAAGGTTTACATCCTGGAGGAAGATTCACTAACTCCCAGGTGTGATTTTGTAAGATGGATTCAATTTCACTATTGATGGCATCTTTCCACAAGGCACCATCAGCTGACCTTACAGCTTCGTTATAGCTTTGAGGATCATTCTCTAGCAAAAATGTCAGAAAATCTGGACCAAATGATTTTTCCGTTCTAGCTCTTTTGCTACGTCTTAGTTCAGGTTCAACAACTTGTTGATCCTCTGGAACATTAATTTGTTCTCGGTCCTGACTATCTTCAATGATAGTCTCATGTGCCCGTTTGTGCACATCTGAATTCGAATTAGTTTTACAAGGAAAAACGTATTCGAAAAAGGATGCATTCCTCGATTCCATTATCGTATTCTTGTGAATATCTGGTACATTAGACTCATGCACAAGAAATCGATAAGCATTACTGTTATGAGCATATCCTATGAAAATGCAATCAACAGTTTTTGGTCATATCTTCACCTTTTTAGGTGGAGGAATGACTACCTTGGCAAGACACCCCCACACTCGAAGGAATTTATAGGAAGGTACTCTTCCTTTCCACATTTCATAAGGAGTTTTCCCTGCTTCTTTCCGTGGTACCTATTTTAAAGGTAATTAGCTGATAAGACAGCTTCTCCCCACATAGTCTGAGGTAAGCCAGAGCTGATTAACATAGCGTTCATCATCTCTTTCAAGGTACGATTCTTACGTTCCGCAATCCCATTGGATTGAGGTGAATAAGGAGCTGTGGTTTGATGTATGATTCCATTTTGTTCACAAAGTGATTCAAAAGGGAAAACATACTCACCACCACGATCACTTCTTAACTCATTAATTCTTTTATTCAGTTGGTTCTCAACTTCATTCTTATAGAGAACAAATTTCTCTATAGCTTCGTCCTTGCTTTTCATTAAATACACATAGCAAAATTTTGTGCAATCATCAATAAAGGTAATAAAATATTTATTACCGCCTCTCGATTGTATTGAATTAAAATCACATACATCGGTATGAATTAGATCAAGTGGTTCAGAGTTTCTTTCAATACTATGAAAAGATGATCTTGTTAGTTTTGCCTCAACACAAGTATCACACTTATGTTTGTTATCAATTTTAAAATTGGGAATATGATTCATGTTAATTAACTTTCGCAATGAATTAAAATTAACATGTCCTAATCTACCATGCCAAAGATTAGAATACTCAACAATATAAGCAGAAGAACTAGCTTTATTGATATTTTTGGGTTTAACAACCATTACATTGAGCTTAAAAAGCCCATCAGTTACATACCTTTTCCCACATACATCCCATTTTTAGTCAAAACTACTTTATCAGACTCGAACACCATCCAGAATCCATGCTTGTTCAGAAGCGATCCAGACACAAGATTCTTCCGTATTTCAGGTACATACAGAACATTGTTCAGAGTCAACTCTTTCCCAGAGGTCATCTTCAGAATCACCTTTCCTTGACCTTCTATCTCAGATGTTGCTGAATTTCCCATGTATATCTTTTCCCCATTTTCAACAGGCTCAAATGAAGAAAACATGCTATTGTCTGAGCATACATGTCGAGTGGCACCAGTATCAATCCACCACTCTCTTGGGTTAGAACCCACCAGATTCACCTCAGAAACCACAGCAGAAAGGTTAATGTCTGAAACATCTTGAGTCATGTTTTCTAGCACATTAGCTTCTTGTTTCTTTTTCTTCTTCGGCAGTCTGCATTCAGAAGACTTGTGACCCATTTTGTCACAGTTGAAGCATTTTCCTTGAAATTTTGATTTCTTGGAAACTCCTCCTTTAGGGCCCATCTTTGACCCTTTGTTCTTGAGGTTCTTGTTCTTATGGCCATGTTCGACAAATTTGCTTTGGCCTCATGAGTCATTCCTCTCTTTTCAGAAACTCGGTTATCTTCCTCAATTCTTAGCTTAAGAATCAAGTCTTCAATGCTCATTTCTTTTCGCTTATGCTTTAAATAATTCTTGAAATCTTTCCAACCAGGTGGTAGTTTCTCAATTATCGAGGCTACTTGGAAGGTTTCACTTAAACTCATCCCCTCAGCATGATTTTTGCTAGAATAATCTGCAGTTCTTGTACTTGGCTTATCACAGTTTTGGAATCAATCATTTTAAACTCTAGGAAACGGCCTACGACAAATTTTTAGTACCGGCATCCTCAGTTTTATATTTTTGATCTAAAGATTCCCAAAGCCCTTTAGCTGTTTTCATTCCAGCGTACACACTGTACAAGGAATCACTTAGCCCATTCAACACATAATTCGACATAGGAATTCAGAATGTTTCCAAGCTTCAATGGCACTGATGACTTGGATATCAATCTCACCCTCTTTGGGTACATGAGCATCTTCCTTTAGAAACCTCGCAAGGTTCAACGTGGTCAGGTAGAAGAACATTTTCTGTTGCCACCTTTTGAAATTCTGACCATTGAATTTTTCAGGTTTTTCTGCAGCAGGATTGACATGGCTCACATGTCCAACAGGTTGTCTAGCCATTGAGGCAGAAATACCTTGGCCAGCCACAACGGCTGCCATATTAAGCCCAGAGGATGATGCAAGTTGGCCACCGAAGGGGCTGCCACTGCACTTTGGTCAGCCACGGGGGCTGCCACAACATTCTGGCCAGCCGAAGAGGCTGCCATATTCGGATCTACTGTGTTTGGACTGATTTCCATATCCACAGAGTCGATTTGTTTTAAGACTGTATACAACAATTATTACAATTATTACACGGTAATTGGGAAATCCGAATATGACAAAATTACAATTATAATTATTATCCTCAAACAGACCCTAACGGCGGACCCTGAGAGTAGACCCGAGACGGTAGAGGCTGAGAGCGGAGGCTGAGGGCAGAGGCAGACCCTGAGAGCGGAGGCAGAGGCTGAAGGGCAGAGGCAGACCCTGAGAGCGGAGGCAGAGGCTGAAGGGCAGAGGCTGACAGCAGAGGCTGATGGCAGAGGCTGACAGCAGAGGCTGACAGCAGAGGCTGACAGCAGAGGCTGATGGCAGAGGCAGAGGCTGACAGCAGAGGCTGATGGCAGAGGCTGACAGCAGAGGCTGATGGCAGAGGCAGAGGCTGACAGCAGAGGCTGATGGCAGAGGCTGACAGCAGAGGCTGACAGCAGAGGCTGATGGCAGAGGCAGAGGCTGACAGCAGAGGCTGATGGCAGAGGCTGACAGCAGAGGCAGAGGCTGACAGCAGAGGCTGATGGCAGAGGCTGACAGCAGAGGCTGATGGAAGAGGCAGAGGCTGAAGGCAGAGGCTGACAGCAGAGGCTGATGGCAGAGGCTGAGGCTGAAGGCAGAGGCTGACAGCAGGGGTAGAGGCTGTTTTGCTGAGGTAGAGGCTGATCAGTAGAGGTAGAGGCTGTAAGTTAGACCCTGAAATTGATGATCCTTCTTCACTTTCCGAGGCTTGTTGATTACAACATATCCTTAAAACAAATTCGCCCCCTACCGTAGGTGCAGTAGAACTTGGGACGTTTGTTTCCCAGGATACAACGGAAAACCGAACGAGTATGGGCACCACCAATCACGTTCCCAACGAACCACAAAAGTGCTTGAACCCTTCCAAAAACAAAGAAAAAGATCTTTCGTGTATGTGCTATGTCTTTCTCTATTTTCTATTTTTTTTTTATCTGAAAACAAGATCTGATGTTGTTTATATAGGAAAAGAAAAACACATCTCAATTAATAGAAATTAACTTGCCAATTAAATTTCATAATGGGAGATGTTACACATTGTTGTAATCACTAAGCTAATTAAATTAGCACTAATGGAAATTAAACTATGTAACCACCAAGCTAATTAAATTAGCACTTATGGAGATTAAACTTTGTAACCACCAAGCTAATTAAATTAGCTGTTATGGAATTACAAAAGGCTTGAAAATTGTGAACTTTGAGCAACAATTTCTCATTCACCCAAGCACCATTTTAAGCATATGAATATACCATTTCGAAGTACTCACGGAGGAGTATCCGAATCATTCAATAACAACCACTAACACGAAGTGGACCATGCTTAAAATTGAGCCTCAAAATGCTTATAAATAAGCATTTTTCCAACAGATGGTTTGGTTTGGTTCAGAATTGGACCGAAATCATAATTTTTCTAAAAATGAAGGACTAAATCGGAACAGAATCGATTTTTTTTTCTGTTCAGTCCGATTCTACGGTTCCAGCTTTTTGGAACAGTAAACCGTTTGATTCGGAAGCGAAACTAACCGGTGGCCAATTCTAGATGACAAAACTGTATTAGGTCAAAACATAGTTTTAAAATGTCTGGTTAATAATGAGAAATTGTGATCACTAATCGTGATTTCTTTCAAAAAAGTTAAAAATTTTAGCTTTTTTCCATCATGAAAATACTAAAAAAAGTGCACCACAATTATTTTTTAACATAAATCAAAATTTCATAATACCGTTTATGAACTAAGATAAACGTAATTATTTTGTTCACCACACGTTTCTAATCGCAACACCAAACAGAGTCTAAGATAAATGATTGGTTATAAAATCAAATCCCTCAATATTTTTTTAAAATTTTGTTATGGTATTTCATTGTATAGTAGAGCTTATAAGGATTCCTCTACTAATACAAGCTTAAGATTTCGAGTTTTGGGGAATAGAGGTTGAAACTTTTTTAAAAGTTAAACCACAATAGGGTTATCATCATTTCACTACTTTAAAAATTGAAAAATAACAAATGGATATAATAAGTATTGGGTGTAACATCTTATTACTATATCTTAGAAAATTTTAAATTTTACTATAAAACCTTATATTTTATTACTCTATCTTTACAAAAATTATATTTTACTACTATATTTTATAAAAAAAAATTATATTTTACTACTATATCTTTATTTTTTTTAAAAAGTACATTTTTACTATTATCATATAATATTACACCTCAATACTTTTTGTACTCATTCGTCAATTTCCAATACTTATTATAATAAAATATAATATTTTATAGTAAATGAAAATTTTATAAAGATATAATAATAAGATGTTATATTTCGTGTACCCATTTGTTATTTCCTAATTTTTGAAGTAGTGAAACGATAATAATCCTTTAATTATATGATTTCATTTCTTTCCGAACATAATTTTTTTTTTAAAAAAAATTATACATTAAAATAATTTTAATGAAAATTCTCATTGACATGACAAAACACCTAATTTTTTTGGTCAAAAGCTTTACTTCTAAAAAATCTATTATTAAAAATTTTACATAAAAAAATTTTATTTAAAAAGGTAAATCAAAATGAGTCTTAGATATGTGGGTGTGTATGGTTAAGTAGTGGCAATTTATAAATGATCAAGAACTTGCATCAATGGCATCAAACGGAGCTCTACTTTGTTGATTAATTTAGCAATTCAATTAAATTTTGGGAGCTAATTTACATAGCTCCACCATTGTTTAAGCCAATCCAATATGAAATTTTTTGACCTATTTGAATGTTCGAATTTTTTGTCATCCTAATTTTTAATATTCGAATTTAGATTCGGTAATAAATTTATACTTAATTTTTATTAATTGTGATTAGAAATTATTGAATAAAAATTTATATGTTATTACATAATTTATAAAAAATTAAGCACATATCAACTCAATACTGAAATCAAATTCCTTAACAGCCTATTACTAGTTCGTTATTGTTCGTGTATTGTGTCGGACTGTACTTTTTTCTTTTTAAAAGTTCATTAAGATTATTAAAACATCACTTAACTAGTTAATTAATTTGGATAAGTCATTGATCATGCTCTTGTATGTTATTATATGTTTCGTTGTCACAACTTTGAAAATAGTGTATGGCTAATTATATATATAAGTGGCATTAGTCTTTTCTTTTAAAGAATAAGTATTACTTTATTTTGTTTAATTTTAATTTTGTTAAATGTCAACATAAAGAATCTTTTTCTGTGATTCCATGCTATATATGTTATGGTTTCAAATTTTAAACATATATGTGTTTAAAAGAAAATTATCAATTATATGAAAGAATCTATATCTTTTCTCGATTTTTCTAAAATAATCTTGATATAAATACTAAACTATCAATTTTATTAATTTGTTAATCATATTTCTTTTTAATGACATATGGTTAGGACGAAGGGCATAAGTAGATATGGTAATGGATCGGGTATGATACCAGATTGTTAATATTCGATTTTGTCATGTTCAATCAATAAGTACGGAAATTGTATTTTTATCATTCCTTAACGTACCGGTCCTCGAGGATCCCGTGCGGTTCTCCGTTTATGCAGAGATTTTATTTTTATTTAATGGGGATTTCAGTATCTGTTTCCGACCCACTCAACCAACATATATGAAAAATTATATCCTTATCCGCTCCCGCGGAGATTTTTGCCAGCAAAGACACCTAAAATTGACAATTGGTGTCTTGATTCTTGTAAATTTTTTTATTTTTTATTTATTATTTAAAAATTAATATATATATCTTTAGTTCCGCCGTGGTTAAGACGACATAAACACATGGCAAGCTTTATTATTAAAAGCGATCAAGAAACTAAAGCATGGGTAAGCAAGAAAATAAAACATAAAGAGATCCATGCCTCAATATAATCTTAATTAATCGATCATTTAAGAAACCATAAAAGTCTATATATATATATATATTATCAGGAGGAAGCATTATCCCATCACAAAATGAACTTAAATTAATGATGAAATGAAAACGTAAAAGAAAAATGAATTCTAATTTCTGAATAATATACATATTATTGGATAAAATGTTCGAATAATAACTAAAGTTTTAACAGTCCCTAGTGTCATGGCCTGGTGATTTTTAAATAGTTCTATTTGACTTATCACTTGAATTCGGATCTTGGGAAAGTAAGGGTATAAAAAGTAAATTTGGGCCGGTAATTATATTATAATGTGTAAATTTTACAGACGATACTATGCGATCGGTAAATTTAAGGAAAGACCGACCGTTATTTCGGTCGGAAAAATATTTTATCGGTTGGTAATATTTTGAGTTATTATCGATCAAAATTCATTTATTTAACGACCGATTATTTTCCATATTCCGTCGCTAATATTTACCGACTATAAATTTATTTGGTCGGTAATCGGTTGGTAAAATCACCGACAGAAATATATTTGGTCGGTATTGTGATACTGACGAGCTATTTATCGATATAATATTTCGGTCGGTAATCGATCAATAATATTCATTCCGACCGAAATCTATTATTTACCCACTAAATTATCGGTCAATAAATATCTATTTTCTTATAGTGCATCAATTACGAAGGGACCAAGAAGAATAAAGAGTGCCAATACCTAACAAGTGAATAAAAAGCAAGGAAGCATCAAAATCGATTTAAATTTTGATTTTTATTGAAAATTTATAAAAATCAACTAGCATTGAGTTTGGTTAAGACATCTAATCGTTGAACATATGATTTCATCCACAATAATTGTAGACATTAATTATTATAAACAATTTGTGAATGATTTAAATTTCACAAATTGACTAGTATTATATATATATTATCTTCGAATTTTTCCCAGTAAGCTCAAAAAGTCTTACTTAAGAAAATTTCAAGGATTGAACTGATTATTATTGTATTTTTTAAGAGCCAAAAGTATTTTGTTGAGTGGCGGTGCCACTTGGGGCCCAGGAGGGGCTTCAGCCCCTGCTGAAAAATAGTAGAGACTAAGAAAAATATATGTTTATTTTTTTTATAAATAAATTATTATTATTTGATTTAAAATAAAATATCAAATATCAAATCTTAAGGTAAAATATTTTTGTTTTCTAATTTTTTTTTTTGTTAATTTTTCTGGCCATCACTTTAAATCATCAACCCACTATTCGGTCGGAGGGGTTCCAAAAATTTATCTAAAATCTAAACAAAATATTAAATTTTGTGTAATAACTTAACATGTTTTATTATTTATGAATATAAGTCTCGTTTAAAGAACTTGCATATGTCCTCTCACAATTTAGGACAACTCAGAACGTCCCTTAATTTAGCCGGTTAGAACCGGTTTGAATTTATACAATAATATATTTTTTTATTTTTTTTACATAAGAATTTTATTTGTAATTTAATATAATTATGTAATGTAAGTGTATTATATAAATTCAAATTCATAATTTTAAATTATATTGATTTATCAATATCAATTTTTTATTTAAAAAAAAACAAATAGAACCGGAACCGAAACCGAACGGTTCGGTTCCGGTTCCACACTAAAATGGAACCGGAACCAAACCGTAATTAACCGGTTCGGTTACGGTTCGGAACCGAAGCGAACCGCCGGCCCGGTCTACCTCCAACAACTTTCCGATATTTGTTAGTGATTTTTTTACACATGCCGATGATTTTCCGACGGCTCTTGGCAACTTAAGATGACAAGTGTATGATTATTTTTTAAGTGGAACGGGTAAAACCTATAATTGTATCAAGTTTTTATAAAAAAAATTAATCTCATATACTCGAATTCAGGAATTGATAATTAAGTTTTAGGTCATTTGTCACCAAACAATATCCATTAGGGACAAATACATGATTACTCATTAGGAGGTACATGAGATAACTTAGATTTGGTATCTTATTTAATCTTCCAATTAAATTTCGTAAAGTGGTTAAATGTTCAAAATCTAGTCTTATAATATCATTCAGTGAATTTTTACTTTATTAGCTAAGTTGTGCTTACGTATTTTAGTTATTTTTCAATGTAGAATTATAACTAAACAGTTTGGTTTTAGCATTTTTTTTTTTTTTTGAAATTATTGGAAATTTCACTGTGAAATCATCTTTTTCGGGCTTAAGCGAAGATGGTAAAATCTCAACTGTCACAGACTCTCATAAGAAACACACTCACTGAATTCAAACCCAATAAATCATACACCATCAAATCACGACTATTGGGGACGTATTAGTCTTAGCCACAATACCAAAGCGGAAATGATATAAAAAGTTGTGTAGTATGATTTATGGATAAAATATTTATACTTTCCAATATTTCAAATTTCAATTAAAAAAAATGATAGAATTTAGAGAATTTCTTTTTTGAAAATGTCAAGAAATTACTCTTAAACCCTAAAATAGTGAAATTTTGTCAAAAATTTAATGGATATCGTCAGAGCTGGCACTGGCTTTCTTGGAGTTTAAGGCAATTTTTTTTTTTGAATGTTTTGATGCCTCGGATTATAATATAATATTATATTAAAAAAATTTAGGACTCTTCCATTAAATTATTTAGAATTATAATAAAAAAAATCGAGATACCGTCTATGCCTAAATCTGTCCCTGGATAAAAAAACTTATAAAAAAACAGTCTTTATAACAAAATTATCTAATTAATGAATGACACGATTTCTAATTATTTTTTTCTCTATTTTGATTGATAATTTTCAAAATAATTAGAATATATATAATTCATTGATTAAATGATGATTATATGAAGTCGATCATCTATAAATTTATTATTCTAGACAGACAAATTTATTACTGAATATATTAAAGGAAATCAACTCCACTAATAAATACGAGAAACTCAAACCTGTTCTTAAGTAGGAAGAAAAATGATTTATGGAATGATTACTCATCCACTAAAAAAAAGATATATTAAAATTAGAAAACTCATCATTTTTTAAAAACTCCTCGTTTTATGTTTAAAAATTATTTATGAAAAAATTATTTTATACTCAGAAAATATTAATTTTAGTGATAATTTTTTCCCCTAACTTGAGGTGTATATGGGATAATTTTAATAAACAAAAGATTTCGATGGATAGATAGTAATTACCCTTTTAATTATTACCCGTAAGTCATTAAGCTGGCAGAAGTCATGCCAGACATCAATTTTGTACCAAACATGTGTACTTTATACTAACAAAAATGATAAATGTAAAAAACTTAATATAAAAAATTACTTAAAAACACTAAAAAAATAATATTTTTTTTTTATTTATGTTTTAGTGATTTTGTTTATTTTGTTTAATTTTTTTAAAAATATATCATTTGAAAATACAATATTTCTGACCATATACACCTACGAGGGAATATGTGTAATATGTGAAAATTTAAAAATATATTATATCTAAAACAGGTCGAAGTTATAATTTTTATGCCTAGATATCAAGCATCTTCAGTCTAACAAGTTAGCTATAGAAAATAACTAAACATAATATAAAGTGAAAAAAGTAATCAAGAGACAAGTAAATTTCTTTACGAAGTGAAATTTTTTTTTTTTAGAGAAAAACCATTCTGGGTATAGGTTACCACTCAAATCCACTATATCAGAAAACTTACAAAGATGGTGAAAAGAACTTAAGCAACAACTTTGGTGACTCTATTCCCACTACTGTAATTACCCAAAAACTCACCGAACCTGCATCATTCAGCCTTCTTCAGAACCTCTGAAGTTTCAGTGAAATGAATATGTGAACTCGTACTTCGAAACTCTGATCGTCAATCTCCTCCTTAGAACTTTGAAGGTTTATGGTATCGACAAGGTTTGTGTTTGAAAGGTTAATGGTCATGAAACAAAAAAATATCACTCACAAAAAATAAAACATGATATTGAGTCTCCAATAGTGGGTGGTCTTCATAATGTTGGAAAGCTAAGAAAGGTTTTTGGCTTTGATATTGTTTTTCCCACACCGGTAAAAGGCTATGTGTTTCTTTATATAGGTAGGGTTTTCATTGTGTCAAAATATATTTCAAATCATGCCCAAAATAACAAAGAATCGCATAGACATTCGAACGCATGAAGAATGTGTGGCAAATGCAAAACAATCCGCAAAATCGTTCGAACGTCAGATCGAACGTAACTCGAACATTTGGTCTCTATACACTTTAGTTCAAATGTAATGTCGAACGCAACTTGAATGTATAGCCTCTGGAAGATTTTGTTCGAATGTAATGAAGAATGTGCCACTAACGCTTGACGTTCATACCCAAAGAAGAACACATCACAAATGGAAACTATGATATAAAACTCTTATATCTTCATTTGATGTTGTCTATATACACAAAGCATACCAAAACTAATTACAACTCAATTAAATTCAATTTTGTTTCGGAATTTGTCAATTGTTAGTAAAATAGGTCTTATTAAGCCACCTGCTAATTACGTGCTAACTCAATGATAGAAAATCATTTTGTGATTGGCTGAAAATGGTGAAATTTAATGATGATTATGCATCGAATATTGGACGTTAGGTCAGAGATGATATGATAACTGAGTTAAAGAGTCACGATTGTCATGTGCTTCTTGAGATTCTCCTTCCTGTTAGCATTCGACCTTATCTGTCGTCAACTGTATGGACGTCGTACTTGATCTAATTTGCTTCTTTAGTCAAAATACATTAACCACATCTATTATTGACGAACTTGAGCGAGGAGTCATGATCATCCTATGTAAGCTGGAACGAATATTACCACTCATTTTTTTTATGTGATGGTACATCTAGCCGTGCATTTTTCATCCGAAGCTATAAGGGGATGTCTTGTCCA
The DNA here is from genome assembly GCA_019454045.1 of Zanthoxylum bungeanum. Taxonomy (NCBI): domain Eukaryota; kingdom Viridiplantae; phylum Streptophyta; class Magnoliopsida; order Sapindales; family Rutaceae; genus Zanthoxylum; species Zanthoxylum bungeanum. The sequence goes on from SKCR01029801.1 coordinate 190,868, forward strand.
TTACAGATGGATGTACCTCATTGAGAGTAGGGGTGGCAAAACGAATCAACGAATCAAATTTGAATCGAATCCTAAACGAATCGAATCAAAATATGATGGATTCATATTCGATTCGTTTATTAAACGAATCATAATATCAGGATTCGTATTCGATTCGTTTATTAAACGAATCGAATATGAATATTCTTTTAGTCATGATATTATTTAATAAAATAATTTACTTGATTTACATTAATTATTCATAAATATATACATATGAAATATGTAATTAATATATTTACTAAAAATATCTCACCAAATATTGAAAATATTTTTTTTTTATAGTAATTAACTATAATTTCTAGAATCTTAATTGAAAAATAACAAGAACTAGTAAATAAAAATAATAAAACGAATCCTAAACAATCAATGAGCTTAAATTCATATTCGATTCATTTAATAAATAAATCGAATCGAATTGTTAAACGAATCCATTTTTTCAAAATCGTATTTGCTTTAAAGCGAATTGAATCGAATGAATAAATAAATCTGACCCAAATTACCACCCCTAATTGAGAGGTAATATTAAATTTTAAATTTTAAATTTTGATTTTGCATTAAAATTATTAATCTAAGAAAAAATTATGTAATAACTGCAAAGTTTTGGGACATTACAAATAATATGTCATAAATAAAGTGTGGCATGAAGGGTCAATAGCAGAGGCGGTCCTAATCAGTGAGGCAGTAACATTTTATCCAATGTATATGAAGAATATTGAAACTCCTTTTAATCGTCGGACAAGAAACTATGATGGAGATGAAAGTAATCAGCAAGATATCATAATGTTCTATCAAAATTACAGACCGTTTAAATCAGTAGGTGTCAAATTACTAACAATTGGGGAAGCTCAACGTACGCATTGTTTTATATTGAGTAATTACGACGAATTGCAACAATACTTAACGTAAGTCTTGTAGTTGCATAAGTGTACTTTATAGTCTTACATTAACGTAACTCATTTTTTATAAACAACATATTACCATGCTACAATGTGGTAGTGACTACAACGTTGATGGAAGACACAAAAAAGAATTCTCTAAATGGATTGAGGCAATTGTAAGCCCTAATATTGACTGTTTATTTGTATCAAAACAATAAATATTTCATGTTTGCTATATTAACACACAAATATTATCATGTGTTAGATAAACAACCAAGTTTAAAATGGTCAATTGGAACCGTCATCTTCGTTAGTTGCATTGGCATATGGGCCTCAAAAGCAGAGTTACCAATACAGTGGATGCATGGTGAACGAAGTTCGATTTCATACTGAGCAGCGAGATGTTTCACATATTACTCAGAATTATGGAATTATAGTACCAGGAGAACACGGTTATGATATTTTTGACTTCTATGGAGTGTTGCAATCTGTCATTGAGTTGATATATAGACCCCGACGACGTACAGTGCTATTCGAATGCAAGTGGTTTGACACAAATGTCAGAAAGAGGAGAATTCAATTTAATAACCATCTAAAATCAATTAATGTTCAATGTTATTGGTACAAGAATGATCCATATATTTTTTATACCGAAGCACGGTCTGTGATGTATATATCTGATCCAAAGTTAGGAAATGAATGGATGGTGGTATAAAAATTACAATATAGGGGAATTTGGGACTCGCGGGAGAAAGATAGAAAAAATTCGGATGAAGCACAAGTCTCTGACGGCTTTGAACTTCCTGAACAGATATTTCATTTACCAAATATACAAGTTATTGAAAATATCACGTTAACTCGAGAAAATACAGAAAATATTGAGATAATTCCTTATTCTCAAGTTATCTTTGAAGTAGCAAATGAAGAAGAGTTTGAAGATGAAGATGAGTTCGAGTCCTTGCAGGAATCCTCCAATGCCAAAGATAATAATGACTAATCTAGTTAGTATATGTATATGTATTATGTGTTGTTGGTTGATTAATGAATGATTAATTATTATTATATGGAGATATTAAATTTCATGCTGACAATGATGGGTATTTTTTATTTTTATTATTATTATTATTATTTTATTATTATTATTAATTGATATTTAGCGTCGAACCATTAATGGACGTTAAATATCAACCTTTAGTGCCGATTAAGTTTTCGACGCTAAAGTTAAAAAATTCAATTTTCCTGAAAAATTTCCCTAAATTTCATGAACCGCCAACGTTTTATTGTCGAAAATTTCGATGCTAAAACTCAAAAATTTCGACATCAAATGGTTATTAAAATCCCTAAAATCATTTTCACTTCTCCATCACTCTCTCATTCTGCTTTCTTCTCTCTCGGTTCTTCATTCTCTCTTATATTATGGTAAGTCTTTCTCCATTCTCTCTCAGATTCTAATAAGCAATTACCATTTTTAAATTTTATGTAAGCTTCTAGTGTTGGTAAATGCCCAATTTTTGAGTAAATTAGAGGGGTGGAGAAATTCATGGTGATGTGCTGAAGGGTTGACATTGTGTTTTTGATGATGATGGGAGATGGTTCATGCTTATAATCATGGTATGGCATGAGTTGTATGTGATCGTATTTAAAAACTTCAAAGGGGATGGATGGTATGTGATTGTATGGCATGAGAGATTATGTTTTTTTTGTGTGTTTTTTTTAATGATTTGTTATAATGTATTATGTGATGATAATAACATAATTTATAATCATGATATGATGATTTGTGATTCAACTTGGGTCTCCATGTGATATGGAACAGAACAGCAGCAACAATGTTATTGTTTTGTTCACAGCAGCGACAATGCTGCTGCTCTCTGTTCCATAACAGCAACATTGTTGCTGCTGTTCTGTTCCATATCATATGGAGACCCAAGTTGAAGCAAAAACGAGGTAAGCTCTAGCAACATGGACTATGGAGACCCAAGTTCTGGACTATTTAGTATATGACATGGAATATGGAATATCATTTTGCTTGTTTGTGGACTTCAGAATATGCATGTCATGCACATACAAATGGTAAATTGATTTTGTTTCTTTTAAACTATGATAGTTGCGGTGAAAAATTTTCTTTCTTAATTTGCAGATGGCACCGGACAATTGCAAACACGCTATTTCGACTCCATCTACATATGCAAGGATAGATGCCGCTGTTGGGGCTAGCACAGATGACTCGAATACAACAAAGGGTCGAGGACGCACCCATGGCCCGGGGTTGGTTAAGCACGTTAAGGCTCACGGCCGCATCTGGATAGAGATATCAGATGATGGAGAAAGACAGATCGGGCAACATTCTCCATTATTTACCAATGCTATAGGTGTTGCTGCTCGATTTGAAGCTCATCAAAACTACGTTTCTTGGAGAAAGATCCATTGTGAGACGAAAATTAACCAGATCTTCCTGACGCTACTTGTGAGTAAACTTACGATATTGAGTTTTCGTTATTTTCTGTTATGTTTAAATTAAAATTTTATATTTACTTTTTACTTGGTTGCTATTCATGTAGAAGTGGTTCGACGTGGATTTGACCAAATCAAACATCGAGAGGTATATCGACCACCACATGGGAAAATGTTATAACGATTATATGACAAAAGTCTTGAAACCGATACTTGACGGACATGGGCCTTTGGATGCTCCATAGCGTAAGCCTGATTATATAGATGAGCAAGACTAGACTTTCTTTTGTGAGCTTTGGTTTAGTGAGAAACACGAGGTAATTTTTAAATACTATGAAATTGATAATTCTCATTGATTTTTGTTACTGATAATGTTGTTTAATGTAGAATAAATGTTACGCGAATGCGGAGAATCGAAGTCACATGCGTTTCAACCATCGTGGAGGTTCCAAGCCATTTTTCCAACACTGTGCCGAACATTCTGAGGTAAATATATCATAAAATAATTTTTAACAGTTCATTAATTTTACTAATGTCCAATAATCAGTTTATGCTTTTTAACAGAGTTGCACAGGTAAGGTGCAGTCATTTCCAGAGTTTTTCCGAGTGACGCACTGCAATGAGAATAAGAAATGGATCAATGAAGTAGCCGAATGCTGCTACGTAAGTTTAAATATTTAAAATAAATTAAATTGATTTTTAAATTGATTTTTTTTTCATGTTCGAACATTAACTTACATTTTTTAAACAGAATGAAATGGTGGAGGTCCCGCGGCAAACTCAGGAAACGGGGTCTGACCCACTACCAGACGAGGAGTTGTCGCAATTAGTTTTCAAGAACCAGACAACATATAACGTCGGACTTGGCACTCGTAAGAAACCGACGTCATCTGGACGCACTAATATTTCTTTTCATACTGACCCGTGCCTTCGAGAACAGCTAGCCAGCACCCAAAACAAGTTGGAAAATACCGAAGAATAGTTGGGCAATACCAAAGTAGAGTTGAAGAAGACTTGGTATAAGCTACTGCAGGTCGAGGTGGACCACCAAAGGAAGATGCATGAGTTCGAACAACAAATAAAGTCTTTCAGGGAGATGCTAGAGGCCTCACTCGGCGAGAGGGCATCGAGCTCGATCGCCCCTCCATATTTTATTTTTATTTGTATAAACATTCACAGCAGATACACTTAATGGACTATGTATTTATTTTATTTAATAAATTTCAATTATAATAATAAAAATAATTGTACTACTATTCGGTAAATTTATTTTTTTCTAATAATATTTTTCAAAATATTAAATTGAATATTTTAGAGTAAAATAAAATAATGAATTTCTTATTTATACCCTTTAGCGCCAAATTATTCGACGCTAAAAGTAAAAAAATAATATTTATATTTTAATATTTTATACCTTTTAGCGTCGAAAATTTTCGTCACCAAATATGCACTTTAGCGTCGCAAATTATGATTTTGCGTCAAAAAATTTTGGATGCAAAATATTTGACTTTAGCGTCGAAAATTTGACTTTCGATGTCAATTGTCTTTTTCGTCCACCTTTTCGGATAGAAATTTAGCTTCGAATTTATTCGATACTAATTACTTTTGGCGTCTAATTGTTGAATTTTAGTGTCGATATGATTCGATGCTAAAGACCTTATTTCTAGTAGTGTAAGTAAATCAATTGTCTCATTTAAACTATAAAACCAACAAGATTTATAGTATTTACAAAATCAATACCTAAAATATATGTTCAACTCGCACAAAGTGCGGGTTCTATACTAGTTTTTAGTTTAATTTCTAAACCAACCACTCATTCATTTTCTCAATAAAATAAACATGAGAAAATTCTATATATATCTTGTGATCATATAAAATTGTGTAAAATAATTCAGCTTGAAATTTGATTGTTATATTATAAAAGCGTTTACATTTAAATCCACTTTCGTGTAAGACATTTTTTTTTGATAAATTTATTTCAACTTATATTTTATAGTGTTAGTTAAAAATCAAACTGGTTAGGTGTGGAATTTGGCTTCTCTCATGCCATCATAATATTCTTTAAGTAATTTTCTTGACTCGTAGTTTTTGAATATTAAAGTTTTTTCCCTTCATAAAACAGTAACAGTAAGACCAAATTGACGTAAATTTTTTAATTTAAAACGGAGAAAAATGACCTGATTATGAGGAGTAATTTTATAATATCGTCTCCGGGGGCGTGGTTTGATGGTGTAGGATTCATGATCTCATCTTGAGATCCTGAGTTCGAATTCAGGGAATATGTTTCTTGTAAGAGTCTGAGACAGTCGGGAGTTTTACCTGCTCCGTTTAAGCCCGAAATGGGTGGTTTGACGGTGGAGTTTCCAACGATTCAAAAAAAATAATCTATAATATCATTGTTGTATGTGTGATGTGGTACTACTAATCAATAATTATATAATATGTAAGAATTGTGTTAAACAAAACTGTATAATATGTAAGAATTATGTTAAACAAAACTGTCATTTATTTAACTTTTTTTTTTAACAAGCATGATAAGATATTATCGGATCATTGTATAGATGACGTAATATCACTGTTGTATAATAGAATTTTTCATCTTAAACAGAATAATGCCTTATTAGTGGGACAGATCGTCTCATTCTATTATGCAATAGTGATACCACGTAATCTATACAACAATCCGATAATATCTTGTCATTGTGTTAAAATTAATAGTTTAAAAAATAAAAATAAATGATAATTATATTTAGTACAACTCTAAATAATGATATCATATCACTCATATAATAATGATATCAAAAAATTACTCCTTAAAAAACTAAAGTACCCGAACCCCTCAAAGTTCATCCACAATATTCATTCCAAGCGATGTGAGATCTAAAGTTCATCCACAATATCTATTCCAAGCGATGTGAGATCTGAAATTCGCTTATCATATATTCATTTATTTTATAATTCATGACTGAATTTTTCAATGGGTATATCATCAAGGTTCAGAAACCATTAATTAATATTTGTATGAGTAATTTAAAAATACATAAACTTGTTGCGTGATGCAACAATATAAGAAAACAATTAGCACAAGAATTAGGGCAAGTGAGGGTTTGGAACAAAAAATACTTAGTTTAATTACCCAACAAAGCACCAATTATTCTCTTCATATCTCAAGGAATCCCAGTTGCATAGTCAACATTTTGATTGGATAAGAATGTCTATTAGGTAGGGCCCTTCACTAGTTAAGCCATTTATAAATCACATCATTAAAATTGCTACATTACCAGCAGTATTAAATCAGTTTTTCGACGCTAAAGACTTTATTATTTATAGTGTTTGCTTATAATCTAAATCTAAATTTAAATCATTTACATAATCCGTTGAGCTATCTTTATAATCTAATCTAATTGATACTATATGGTTTGGGAAAAATAATAAAGGTTTATGTGAAAAAGGTTGTGAGGCATGCAATTGATGAGAAGTTTCCATACAACAACGTACCAGATTAATTTATTTATTATATCTGCAGCCAGTTGGTAGTCAAATATAAAGTTGTGGAATGGCCTTCGACTACTGAATTATGTAATCCCAGTTGCGGTATTAATAAATAATAATTTGGATTAAGTTCATTTTTTTTTTTGCGCGATTAAAATAAAAAGAATCTGAACGTTCTTATCATTTTTATAAAGACTAATTTTTAGTTGACGGATCAATATTAATTAGGCACTAAAGAGTATGAGAACAAAACCCGTAAGTTGATAGAACCATACTTGAAAGATGTGATAATATGACTCAAATGACGATAATAGAATCAGATTCGAAGTCTAACTTAATAATTACATGAATTCTTAATTCATTCACGCCACCTTAAGAAATCAAAAATAAAACATGCTATATGAAGTAATGATGTCTTAATCAAGTGAGTTATAATTTATTTACGCATTTAAAACCTTAAGTTAATAGGTAAGAGTTCAAAAAAAAATAATAAGAATTTGGTTTTCATATTGTGAAACCACTTGACGTAATTACAGTATAAAGAAAAGTCTTAACATAATTAAATGATCATAATCGTAGTTTACATTTCAAAAAAATCTATTAAGATATTGAATTTACCTTAAATTTTATTAAATTTGCTTTGAATTTTATTAATGAAGGTTAAATAATAGATACGTGCCACACGAATGGCAATCTTTAAGAAATATTTGCAAACTACTTGATCTATTTAATTAATTCCGAAGGAGACAATTAATTAAATTCTGAGACATATAAAGTATATAAAAATATAATGTGGGAAAATAATAAAGGAAAAAGATTATATTCTCCTAATCTTGGACACAACATTAATCAATTTTTTAACCACGTATGCTAGCTGGAAAAATATCGAATTATTTTAGAATAAAGGAAATAATCTTGATATTAATCTGCCAATTGGTATCCCTCGAGATTAAACTTTGCTTTCAACCACATATTCTAGTCGTGGGTTTTATTTATTTTCTTCTATTAAAAATCATACTATAATATAATGTTCTCGCTATAAATAAGGTCTGAAAAAACTTCTAATATCTATAATAGAGTTCGTTAAAAATCTCAAATCTCAATCAGAATTCAGAACGAAAAATCATCTCAATAAAAAATTGGACCGGGATTTCAATTAAAAGATATTACCGAATCCTCATTTTTACTCATCGAGATAATTTTTCATTATAATTCAATAGGATTCGAGACAAACATAGACAATACCCGATCGAAACAGGATCATTATATGCAACTTTATCCATTTTTTTCAATCCCATATATTTTTATTTATACAAATCAAAGTACTCTTGCAGCTCACAGTCACAATTTTTTTTTTTTTTTTTTGAAACGTTGGAAACTCGGCCATCAAACCACCCATTCTGGGCTGCGGCGCAGGTAAAACCACCGGCTGTCCCAGACTCTTACAGGAAGTGCACCCCCTGGATTCGAACCCAGAACCTCAAAGTGAGATCCTGAACCCTACACCACCAAACCACACTCCTCGGGACTCACAGAGTCACAATGGATTCATTAAATCATACATAAAAATGTTCCATGACTATGAACATGTCAACAACGCGTCCCGTTGCCTCAACAGCTTGCTAATTCCTTTGTAGTTCATATCTCAAGTCAAAACATATTAAAAAAAAAAAAAACAAAACTCAATCTTATTCCTCCAATTTTATTCGATTTTATTCCCCAAAATTTTAGAAATAAAAAAAAAAAAAAAACACCAGACGTCGTCGTGCCGTCCAATGATTATTACACCTCCACCAATAATCCTTTTTATTCGATTTTATTCCCTATATAAAGGAACGAGCTTAGCACTCATTCTTCTCATAAACCCTAGCTAGCTATAGCTTCCTGTATCTTCTTCAATAATGGCAGCTTTTCGAATTCTTCTTACACTTTTATTTGTGCCCTTTTTGTTCTCTTACACCACTTTTGGCTATAACCCAGATGAAGTTAAATCTTGGTGTGGCAAAACACCAAACCCTCAGCCATGCGAGTATTTTTTGTCACAAAAAAATGATCAAGCCACGTCTATCAAACAAGATTCTGATTTTTACAAAATTTCTTTACAGCTAGCCCTAGAACGTGCCACACGTGCCCAATCAAACACATATACCCTCGGCTCCAAGGTCCAAAACGATCATGAAAAGGCTGCATGGGATGATTGTCTTGAACTTTATGAACAAACTGTTCGTAAGCTCAATCAATCATTAGACTCTAGCCCTAGTTACACCAAAATTGACAAACAAACTTGGCTCAGTACGGCTCTTACAAACTTAGAGACGTGCCGAACCGGGTTCGTTGAACTTGGGGTTCCAGATAATGTGTTGCCCTTGATGTCAAATAATGTAACAAAGTTGATTAGTAACACTTTGTCACTCAACAAGGTGCCATATAATGAGCCTAGTTACAAAGATGGGTTCCCCAAGTGGGTTAGGCCAGGTGACCGGAAGCTGTTGCAGGTGGCCTCACCGGCTCCTCGGGCAAATATTGTGGTGGCTAAGGACGGTTCCGGGAATGTTAAGACGATAAAGGAGGCGGTAGCCGCCGCGGCGGGGGCAGGTGGCAAGAGGTATGTGATTTATATCAAGGCAGGGGTTTATACTGAGAATATTGAAGTGAAATTGAAGAATGTTATGTTTGTGGGTGATGGTATTGGCAAGACTATTATCACTGGTAGCAAAAGTGTTGATGGTGGAACTACAACTTTCAGATCAGCCACTGTTGGTGAGTCATATCAATCTCTTCATTACATTTAATTGAATCATATTAAAACCAAAACTTTGGACTAAAATCAAATAAAGAACATAAAGGAAAAGAAAGTATAAGTCTCGTTAAAATTTTTATCGATAAATCCCTAGTGTTATATATGAATTATAACATTTAATTGCTTAATTATGTTTAATTTGCTATAAAATCAAGTAACTACATTAATTATCCAATTAAATTTTGCATTAAGTCTTCAGGCAAGGTTCATTAATAATTTTTACACAATCTTATTTCTAGATTTAGCCATAAAGTCACAACTTGGTAACGTATATATGCTAAATTTGGATTTTGATAAGAACCCCACGGTGTAACTTTTGAATATGTAATTACCTTAAACAAAGGGATAATTAAAATATTCTTTTTATTTTTTTTTCAAATATAGATGTGGACAAATTTTAAATTAATTTTTTAACACCCTAAATCTCGTGATGCTGATAAAGTCCACGGGATACGATACCCAAAATACTTAGAAGTTTTTACTTTGATGTTATGTTGATACTCCTTGGTTGGGCGGATCGAGTACGTGTATTGAAATCCCGTTAAAATAAAGATAAAATCCCCACATGAATAGGGACTCGCGCAGATGTTCTGTACGTTAAGAGTAGATAAGAGGAAAATTTTATATCCATTAATTAAACGAGACGGATACAGATATTGACATCTCGTATCATACTCAGTACGTTGCGATGTGTTCATTGATTATTGTTGTTTTATTCAAACAAAATTCTTAAGATACGTTTGAATTTCAATTTTACAGCTGTTGTTGGAGCTAACTTTATTGGTCGTGACATCACAATCCGTAACACGGCCGGTCCACAAAATCATCAAGCTGTGGCTCTACGTTCCGGCGCCGATCTCTCAGTCTTTTACCGATGCAGCTTCGAAGGTTATCAAGACACCCTCTACGTTCACTCTGAGAGACAATTTTACAGAGAATGTGACATTTACGGCACCGTTGATTTCATTTTTGGTAACGCTGCCGTTGTGTTACAAAACTGTAACATATTTGCACGTAATCCCCCGAACCGGACCAACACTCTTACTGCACAAGGCCGAACCGATCCGAACCAAAACACTGGCATCATCATTCACAACAGTAGGGTCACTGCTGCTTCCGACTTGAGGCCGGTTCAAGGCTCCGTTAGAACGTACCTTGGGAGGCCCTGGAAGCAATACTCGCGAACGGTTTACATCAAAACGTTTCTTGACGGTTTGATAAACCCGGCCGGTTGGATGGAATGGAGTGGAAATTTTGCTTTGGATACTCTATATTATGCAGAGTATATGAACACTGGACCGGGTTCGTCAACGGCTAATAGAGTCAAGTGGCGTGGCTATCGTGTACTTAATAGTGCATCTCAGGTTACCCAGTTCACCGTCGGCAACTTTATTGCCGGAAATTCTTGGTTGCCGGCAACCAACGTGCCATACACCTCCGGTCTCTAAGTTGATCATTATTTTCTTTATTAATTTGCACATGAAAATAATACCACTACTCTTTGTTCAGTTTGAAAAGAACATAAATAAGGTGGTTAAAGAAACTACCATCGTTGCATTCTCGGTTTTTATTCTTTGTGAAATTGTAATTGTAATTTTTTTTTTCCAATAAATAAATTTTATTGTGTTATCCTTTGACATCCCACATCTATTGTTTGGTAAGATTGTGAGTAACGAGCTTGAAAATAATGATATTTCTTAACGAGTATATCTTCGGGGTTTAAGATTATTTTTACCTAGAGGTGGTCATCGGTCCGGTTCGGTTCACAATCGTATGTGGAACTGGAATCAGAGCCGAATCGAATGGTTCCGGTTCGGTTCCGGTTCCATTTCAGTTTTTTTTAATAATGATTTTTTTAAAAAAATTAAAACGGTTTCATCGTAGAACCGCTGGAACCGAACGATTCCGGTTTGAAAAGGATGAACCCTAACCGAATCGAAAAATTTCGGTTCTGATTCCGGTTCCGGTTCACATATTTGTTTTTAAAGAATGTGGTTGAATATTATTTCTCTTGGTGAAGGAGTCAACACCAGAAAGAGATTGCTTGACAAGATGCACTTTAACTGACCAAAAAAATGCCCATTAAATTTGTTGATCTCGTGTAGTTTATCCACCTCTTGTTTTTAAGAATCTAATTGATTAAGATTTTGCTTTTAATCAATTCAAGTACCTTTGCCCATTAGATTCCAAATTAAGGAGATAATTTGTACTTAAAGAGAATGATCCGAACAAGATAAAATCCAAACACTGTTCGTTAATATGTCCAATTGGTAAATTCATCAAACGTCAAACACTTTCAGAATAAATTATTAACTTTATCTGTGTGTTGAGTAATGATATGCTCACATAAATATTAAAAAAAAATCATTATTAGACAAATTTTTTTTTTTTTCTATTTTTTTATGTACATAATTATGTACTAAAATATGTGCATATATCTTTTTTCAATGCGTAAACTTAAGTGTTTTTTTTTTTGGTATGATTCTTTATTAATCAAAAGATGTTTTTTTTTTAATGTCAAAAAAAAAATTTACTTTTATTTAATGTAATTTAAATAGATTTTTTGGAGATTAATTTTTTTTTTAATCCCATATGTGAGATTCATAATTTTCTATTTTAATTTAAAATTATGAGCCTCACATTTAGGACTAACATGTTCTGCCAAATGACAGAGCAATCCTTATTAGGCAGAGCATTTTAGGATATTGAGATGGTGTCCCCGCCGTATATATGCAAGTATTTCTCATAATGTGGGCACCCTGAAGTTGTGTAGACCAGATATATGAGTATGCTTGATTCTTATCATTATTTTTCTATTTTAATTAAAATTATGAGCCTCATATCTAAGACCAATCTGTTCTACCAAATGACATAACATGATTTATTAGGCAAACCATCTTAGCATATTGAGATGGTGTCTTTGCCATACATATGTACGTAAGTATTTTTCATAATATGGACAACCCTGAAGTTGTGTAGACCAGATATATGAAGATGTTTGATTCTTATCATTAATTTTCTATTTTAATTTAAAATTATGAGCCTCATATCTAAGACCAATATGTTCTACCAAATGACATAACGTGATTTATTAGGCAGACCATCTTAGCATATTGAGATGGTGTCTTTGCCATACATATGTATGTAAGTATTTTTCATAATATGGACAACCCTGAAGTTGTGTAGACCAGATACATGAAGATGTTTGATTCTTATCATTAATTTTATATTTTAATTTAAAATTATGAGCCTCATATCTAAGACCAATCTGCTCTACCAAATGACATAACTTGATTTATTAGGCTGACCATCTCAGTAGTGCCTGCCAAACTTATGCTAAGTATTTGTATTTCTCATAATGTGGGCATGGTAGTGATTGGACTGTCCTTGTAGCTCTTGAGGATGTTGAATATACTGATAAGTTTGTCCCCGTTACAAATTTAATAAGGCTTGTGCCTCAGCAAATAAGAACTCTTGAGGATATTTTTTGGATCATTCATGATATTTTATGCTCAAATTGATTTATTATACTCGTATATCGCTCTTCGAATCGTGTTGCTCATAATTTAGCTAAATATGCTATACAATTAGGTTACTATTTAGTTTGGATGGAAAAATTTCCTCCTATATTATGAACATGTTATTGTTGCTTATACTAGATTATTGTGCTTTCTGTATTTTGTTCGATATAAGCTTTGATTTTGATCAATGGATACAAGATTTCATAAAAAGAAAGATAAAATTTAATTATTAACTTAAAAATATAAAAATATATTCGATGTAGATTAGGTCTGGGTCAGTCGTATTAAAATGCGGATGTTCGTATGAATTTTTCATGCGGATGCAAAGCAAAGTACTAAAATTTTATCATGTAAATTTTTATAAATTTTCTTACATACTTTGTCATGTATCTAAAAAAAAAAATTTGTGTGATGCCACCCACACAAAAATGATTTTTTGTGTGTACATACATATATATATGGGTGTAGTCGATTTGATTTAAAACTTGCCACCCGGTTAGAGTCTTAAGATAGAAATAAGATGTTAAATTAAATTTGGTGGATGTATGATATTTTCTTATTTTTTTAACCAACACGTTAATATTATTTTATATAAGGAATTGTTGTAAATTCTTCAAATCTACAAATATAATAGTTTGGATGGAGGAGATATGTGTCCTTTGGATGATATCCAATAAAGACATGTCCTCCAATTGTGTGTAACATGATCCTATACTCTAAGGGGTGCATAGGAGGGGTATAACCCTTTGGAGGGTTGCACCCCAATCCAAATGGTGCCCTTGAGGCACCCTTCCATGCTTATAAAGGAAGCCTTGTGTTCATTTTTTGGAGATCTGATTCCATCTGAATTTCATCCAAAGTTTTTTTCTCATATTGTTGTTTGAGTCAAGAGAGAGTTCCACCCATTACCAAGTTCGAGATCTTGTTAAGGTGTGCCCCTTGAACAAGAGGAATCCGGGTTATCCTGAGAGAACATTAGCCACAAGATCCGTAGAGCACCGAGACGGTGCTGATAAGTTCTTAAGGACAGAGATTAATCTCGACTCGGATCAAAAGTTTCATCACGAATTCAGGTTTTTCTTTATTCTCAAAGTTTTAGGATTTTAGGAGTTATGCATGTAAAGTAGATCTGAAATTTGTTTTCTGAATTTGAGTGTTAAAGCATGGTTGTTTTATGTTTAATGACACTATATATAACCAACAATCTTAAGAACTTATCAATTAGTGTTGTTAAATAGTAAATTGCATGCGTAGTTAAGAAAATTTCTGGAAAAAATACAGTCTGTGCATGAAAAACACGTAGGGAGTTCGAACGCCCGACGAACGCGAAGGCAAAAATCTGAAATTTCTTAAGAACGTTCGAACGCGTCTTCAAACGCAACTCGAACACCAGCCTTCTGCCTAAGAACGTTCGAACGCGTATTCAAACGCAAATCGAACGCAAACCTTCTGACTTAGTTCGTTCGAACGCGTCTTCAACGCAACTCGAACGCAAACTCTCTAGAATTACTTCATTCAAACGCGTTCTCGAACGCAACACGAACGTACACACACTGGACAATCTCGTTCGAATGTAGATACGAATGCGACACTAACAAATCTGTCCTGGAATTGTTAATAAACTGCAAAGACTTAGATTAATCTAATATTAACTTAGTAAATCATATATTGAATCACATTAATCTTGGTAGTATAGATTTAGGTTATTATTATGGTGTTAAATTATCACAAGCATACACATAGTGATAAAGTTGAAAAATAATTGTGTGTTACATAATTGGTTGAGAATTTAAAGTGTGATCATACACAAGTAATTCCATCCAATCTTGATTGACACATACACATATATTTACACATATCGAATATTGTATTGTAAAATCATAAGTGTGATACTGAATTTGAATTGCTAAGAGATCCAATTGAAAAAGTGTTTAAATGATATTTTGTCAAAAAGACGATAAGAGCCTAAGTGGTCAGAGATTTAAGTGGTTACACCGGACCCCCTCGTCCTCTGGGAATATTCATTTATTTACTTTTCTTAAGAATCTTTAGTTGAAATTCAAGGACTTGTGTTTATTGGAACCACCGTTCAATAGAACAACAAGTGTTTACTTAGTATATCACTTTGAACAAGATCATTTGTTGATCGTTGTGCAATTTGTCTTTGTAGACTAATTGACCCATGTTGGTTTTTTCAATTACATATGGCTAGCGGAAACGTCACAATACCGGTCTCACATGGAGAAAAGCCGGAAAAGTTTGGTGGGGCAAACTTTAAACAGTGGTAGAGCAAAATGTTGTTCTACCTGACAACTTTGCAGTTTGCTAAATACCTCAAAAATCCTCCGGATCCTGTGGAGGGTGAATCGGAAATAGCCAAGCAACTTTGGGAAGAGACATGGTCGTCTGGCGACTTCTTGTGCAAGAACTACCTTTTGGGTGGACTTGACAATACCATGTACAATGTGTACCAATGCATGGTTTCTGCGAAGGTTCTCTGGAAATCTCTCGACAATAAATATAAAACCGATGATGCCGGACAAAAGAAACTTATCGTGGGTAGGTTCCTGGACTACGAGATGGTAGATTCAAGAACAGTTATGTCTCAGTTGGGTGAACTGTAGTTAATCATTCATGAATTATTGGATGAATGTATGAAACTCTGTGAGACGTTTTAAGTTGCCACCATAATTGAAAAGTTATCTCCATCATTGAAAGACTTCAGGAGCTATCTGAAACACAAAAAGAAGCAGATGAGCCTTGAAGACCTTGGAGTTCGATTGAGAATCGAAGATGACAACATGATGTCCAAGAATGCCAGCTACAAGACTATGGAGTCTAAGGCCAACATCGCTGAGGGTGTAAATGGTAGCAAGAAAAAAAGAACAGTGAAGCTGATTCTTCCCAAGCTTGCAAGAAGTTCAATGGGAAGTGCTACAATTGTGGGAAAAATGGTCACATGGCAAAAGACTACATAAACAAGAAGTCTCGGGACAAAGTCAAGAAAAATGAGGCTCATGTCGCTGAAGATGAGCAGTTAATTGATGAGATTTCAGAAATGAATCTCAGTAATGATAATTGGAGCCAACTTGGTTGGGAATCCGAGAGAATGTTGGGTAGACACTGGGGCTACTTGTCATATATGTGCTGATAGCAAGATGTTTTCCTCGTATTAGAAGGTCGATAGTGGTGATCATCTGACTATGGGAAATTAGTCTACCTCTATAGTGGTTGGACAAGACACAATGGTTCTGAATATGACATCCGGAATGGAGCTTACATTGAATAATGTTTGCATGTTCCAGATATTCAGAAGAACTTGGTCTCGGGTTTGTATTTATTTCTGACAAGTTTGTATTGACCAAAAATGATATCTTTGTAGGAAAAATGATACCTCATTGAGGGCCTTTGGAAATTCAATGTAATGACTTTCAATAGACACAGTGGTAATAATAAAGCTACAACTTCTGCTTATATTATTGATTCACAAAATATATGGCATGAGAGGTTAGGACATGTTAATTATGATACGATGCGTAAATTAATTATCATGGACCTTATACCTAAATTTGCAATCGATAGCTAACATAAGTGTGAGGCATGTGTTGAAGCAAAAATGCATAGAACATCATAGAAAGAAATTATGAACCTTTGGAACTTGTACACACTGATGTGTGTGATATGAATATTGTGCAAATAAGAGACGGTAAAAAGTACTTTGTCACTTTTATCGATGATAGCACAAGATTTTGTTATGTGTATTTGCTGAGGAGCAAAGATGGAGCTATTGAAAGCTTTATACACTATAAGAACGAAGTTGAAAATCAATTTGGCAAGAAAATCAACAGAATCATTAGTGATAAATGTGGTGAATATGTGTCACCGGTGAATATTATTTCGTGCACGGAATTATTCACGAAACCACTACTCTTTATTCTCCTCAACAAAACGGGATTGCTGAGTGCAAAAACCGAACGTTGAAGGAAATGATGAATGTCATGTTGACAAGTTCTGGTTTACCCCAGAACTTGTGGGGGGGAGTCTTGCTTTCCGCGAACTACGTTCTAAACAAGCTTCCTCACAGAAGATTGGACAAGACACCTTATGAGTTGTGGAAAGGTAACGTACCTTCCTACAAATACCTAAAAGTGTGAGGGTGTCTTGCCAAGGGAATGGTTCCTAAACCTAATAAGGTTATAATAGGACCCAAAATTGTTGATTGTATATTCATTGGATATGCTTGCAACAGTATTGTGTATCGATTCTTGGTACACAAGTTTGAGATTCCTGACATCAATCCGAATATGATAATTGAGTCAAGGAATGTGATATTTTTTTAAGAGAGGTTTCCTTCTAAAGAAAGACAAAGACCAGAGTCTCTCAAAAGATCTATTGATACTGTCAATGACAGTGATCAAGTTGACCAAGAGTCAGATCAACATGGAAATGTTAAGGTAAATGAACCTAGACGTAGCAAGCGAGCTAGAACGTCTAAGTCTTTTGGTCCTAATGACACTATTGTGGAAATAGACTATCAACAATGAGATTGATTCAATCCTACAAAACCATACTTGGGAGTTAGTTGATATTCCTCCAGGTTGTAAGCCATTGGGCTACAAATGGATATTCAAACGGAAGATGAAACCGGATGGATCAATAGATAAGTACAAGCAAGACTTGTCATAAAAGGTTATAGACAAAAAAAGAATGCATTGATTACTTTGACACATATTCACCAGTGACTCGTATCACATCGATAAGAATGCTCATAGCCATAGCAGCTATATTTGGTCTTGAAATACATCAAATGGATGTAAAGATGACATTCTTGAATGGTGAATTGGATGAAGAGATTTACATGGAACAACCAGAAGGATTTAATGTTCCTAGATAAGAAAAGAATGTGTGCAAGCTTGTAAAATCTTTGTACGGATTAAAACAAGAACCTAAACAATGGTATGAGAAAATTGACAAAGAGATGTTGTCAAGTGGGTTTAAAACCAATGAGTGTGATAATTGTGTGTGTACACCAAATCAACTCAAAAAGGATATGTCATTGTATGTCTCTATGTAGACGATATGCTGATAATTGGTAATAATCATGAGTTGATTCAGTCTACCAAGAAAGTGTTATCCAGCAAATTTGATATGAAAGATTTGGGAGTAGCTAATCTAACTCTTCATCTATCAAAGAATATTGGCTCAAGCGTATCGCAATTAGAGTATTCGATGATCATCGGAAGACTGATGTATCTCACGAATTGCAAACGAACTGATATCGCTCAAGTCGTGAATAGGTTTAACATATATACGAGTAATCCATGACATAACCACTGGAAAGCCATAGTAAGAGTTTTGAGGTATCTGAGAGAAACTTCAAAATATGGGCTACATTACGAGAGATATCCTGCTGTTCTAGAGGGATACATCTATGCTAATTGGATATCTGATATAGTGGATTCCAAATCTACGAGTGGATTGTTTTCACACTTGGTAATGCAATCGTGTCATGAAAATCCTCGAGGCAAACATGTATTGCCCGGTCTACTATAGAATCAGAGTTCATATCATTAGACAAAATAACGGAAGAAGCAGAATGGCTTAGAAATTTCCTGGAGGATATTCCTAGTTGGCCCAAACCGGTGCCAGCGATTAGCATACATTGTGATAGCCAATCGGCTATTGGGAGAGCCCAAAATACAATGTATAATGGTAAGTCTCGACACATACGTCGGAGACATAATACCATACGTCAACTGCTATCAAGTGGCATAATATCGATCGATTATGTTAAGTCGAAGGAAAACCTAGCGGATCCACTAACTAAAGGTTTACCTCGAGAGCAAGTTGAGAAGTCATTGAGGGGAATGAGCTTGAAGCATATAATCTAAAAATTGTCACTGTGGAAACCCAACCTAACTGACTGGAGATCCCAAGATCTAGGTTCAAAATGGACAACAAAAACTTTATGCAATTCAAAACAAGCACTGAAGAGTTTTGTACTTTTTCCCATTCCGATAATAACGCAGAGTGATTGTGGGCAACAGGACCTGGGCGACGCCGTTCCTAGGCTCGCGGCCTAGTTTGGGAAGTACTGAATAACATGGAGTCGCCACCCGGTGTGAACCGGGACAAAGATTTAAGGCCGCACTCACCCCTCGCAAGGGAAGACCTCAAACCGTTGGGTTCGGAATGGTCCCTTACTCATGTCACTTGTAATGAAAGGATTTAGTAATAATTTAATCAAGCTTAAGTAACACTTATTTCCAAGAGTATCATGCTTCTAAATTCTCATGTGTAAAATAAAACTTATATACGCATTTCGCATATATCTTACATTTAAATTTGCATGCTTAACATATATCAAGATAGCAACTAACATACAACTTTACTTGCATATCACAATCAGGAAAACACAAGCACACATATTAACCATACAAGCACACATATGGGCACTTTTCCAAGTGGTACGTGGAATTGTAGCCCAAGTACAGACCGCACTACCGTCCATTCGGAATCGGCTACGGAATTTACGTCTGGGTTTCCATCCGATATACCGCAAGAAATAATACTAAAATGTTATCCTGACACAAGCATATGAATGGCAATACATTAACATATTTATATTTATACATGTGGAGATAGCTACTAGGAAAACTATGCATGAAATCTAATGAAGAGGACTCAGTTCAGTGTGTTCGCGTTCGTGTAGCGTTCGTAAACGCGTTTGAACGGAAATGAAACAGAATGTTCACGTTCGAGTAGCGTTCGTAAACGCGTTCGAACGGAAATGAAACAGAATGTTCACGTTCGAGTAGCGTTCGTAAACGCGTTCGAACGGAAATGAAACAGAATGCTCACATTCGAGTAGCGTTCGTAAACGCGTTCGAACGGAAATGAGACAGAATGCTCACGTTCGTATGGCGTTTGTTAACGCGTTCGAACGGATATGAGGCAGAATGCTCACGTTCGTATGGCGTTTGTTAACGCGTTCGAACGGAAATGAGACCTGACGCATGATAAGGCAAAAACACATGCGCGTTCGAGTTGCGTTCGTAAACGCGTTCGAACGGGAACAGACCTGATGCATGAAATGGGACGCAATACATAAACACAAAATAAAAGGGCGCGGCGAAGTACTGCCATAAAGGTGACCTTTTGGGGCTCTTGATCTCTCAAAGAGATGACCTTTAGACCAACATACTAAGCCCATGCGCGTCACATCACACATACAAGAATAGAACCAATCATATCAACCAAGTATGCCCGATTGAACACATCTGACATCCAATCTGAACACACATCAACCGGCGCGGCAAAGCATCGTGGTAACGGGTTTTAACCCCTCCCCATAAGGGATCTTTCATTCCACTTACTAAGCCCATGCGCTTGATTGAACCATACATAAAAGATAAACTCAATAACATCAAACTAAGTATGCCCGATTGAACGTATCTCGCATCCAACCGAACACACATCAACCGCGCGGCGAAGTAGTGTCACAAAGGTGGCCTTTTCGGCTCTTTGTCTCCCAAATGGAGGACCTTTGAACTAACTCACTAAGCCCATGCGCTTGGTTGAATCATGCATAACTAAACAACATATTGAATTCAAGTAAAGAAAACTAAATAAACAAAAGCAACACAACAAAAGAAAGATGGTGCCGTTTACCCAAGCGGTACGTGGAGTTGTGGCCCGAGTACAGATCATATTACCGTCCATTCGGAATCGGCTATGAAATTTATGTCCGGGTTTCCATCCGATATACCGCGAGAGTTGACACATCTCTCATTCATCCAATACCCACAACACGCATCGTACACACAACAAATGCCACAAATACAGAAAATATAATCAAAATAAATAACCGGAAATCAAATAGGAATAAATGTGATAGATACCCTCAGGTCTAACCTTTTAAGCTGTCTCTCGGACTCGCGCTCCACGAAGATCGAAAGGGGATAAAGCTCCGCAACTTTTCTGGTTCACTGGTTTGCCTCTTCCTTCGCTGTTCGGCCACTCGAGCTACTGTTCCGACTCCGTTTTGCTGTTGTTTCCTTATGGTTTTGCTACCGTTCCCTCTGTATTTTCTGCTTATTGTTGGTGGACTATTTTGGTGTTCTTTTTAGTGTGGTTTGGTGTGATTATTTCAAAGGTTCTAAGTTTCTTTTAGGTTACCGTTTTTAAGGGATTAAGGACTGTTTTGGGAGTGGTTTAGGTTGCTGTTTTTTGTGTGATTTGCGGTGGTGGTTAGGGATTGTTTTGGTGTGATTTTCGGTGGTGTGAGGGTGAGGATCAAGGGAGTGATATGCTTGTGATGTCTAGGATTTCTTGCTATAATTCTTGTGTGAATTGTGTGTATGAGCTAGAGAGATCGGAGAGGGGGGATGGCTAGGTTAGGGGTTGTTTATATAGAGAATGGCTAGGGCTTCACCTTGTCTCACAATGAAGAGATTTTGGCATTTAATTAGGATATGATTTAGTTTTAAACAAGGAAATCAAGGATTGAGGGGGGGACAAAATATTTTAATTTAGGAAGTTGCAATATTTAAATTGGTGTATATCTTATTGAATTAGGAAGTCAAATATGTGATTGGCTTTAATTGGTTAAGATGGATTTTAATTAGGCAAATCTTCTTTTTAGTTTTAGTATATAATATATTTGATTTATTTATATTAGGCATGATTTTATTTTATGTTTTATTTAATTGGTAAATGATTTAAATATTTTATTTAATGTTTAATATTTATTTATTTAATTTGGGATGTGTTTTATGGGCTTTGGGGGGCTGAATGGGCTGAGGTGTGAGGCTAGCAGCAAAACCAGAATTACCGGCTCCGTTCGAACGCCTCCTCACACGCGGCACGAACGTCCGCAATCTGCACGAGGTTCGAACGGAGGAACGAACGCAGCACCAACGAAGACAGTGAACTTGTGGAATGAACTTGATGACATACTTTTCCGAATTTCCCCTTCCGACCTCCGTTTCCCGCAATATCCTTAGCTAAAAAGGTAGTGCCTCCAATTGAGACTCATCATCGGGTTTCACATGCGAAAATGCAATGCCTACAGTGATGTCTGTCAAGGTTATGATAAACTAAGGCTTTTAATGATCATTATAGTATGAGATGAGTCTTAATGGGGGTAAAAGCAGATTACCTCTTCATAATAGATCATTTATTTCAAGTAAGAAGTGAGGCCGCTTCCATGGGAACTTTTAAATGCGGGTTACCCTAAAGTACTTGATGAATCCATGACTGTTGTTCAGGGCCGAAATGAGCACAACCGTAGAACGGGAAATGGTCGAAGTAAAGCTGTGTGTTGGCAATTGTCTTGGTTTACACCAACGGCAGAACAGTTCAAGACTATGAGTCACTGGTTTGCCAAGTAAATCCGATTGTCATTCACTAGGAAAAGGTTCAAGGCGAAACCTACCTATTTCGATGCAGCTTTAGTTCACGGAAACTCTCTCAAGTGTCTTCATGAATATTTGAAGAATTGTGGGGGATTGTTGTAAATTCTTCAAATCTTCAAATATAATAGTTTGGATGGAGGAGAGACATGTACTTTGGATGGTACCCAATAAAGACATGTCCTCCAATTGTGTGTAACATGGTCATATGTTCTAAGGGGTGCATAAGAGGGGTATAACTTTTTGGAGGGTTGCACCCAATCCAAAGGGTGCCCTTGAGGCACCCTTCCATGCTTATAAAAGGAAGCCTTTGTGTTCCTTTTTGGGAGATCTGATTCCATCCGAATTTCATCCAAAGTTTTGTGTCTCATATTGTTATTTGAGTCAAGAGAGAGTTCCACCCATTACCAAGTTCGAGATCTTGTTAAGGTGTGCCCCTTGAACAAGAGGAATTTGGGTTATCCTGTAAGAACATTAGCCACAAGATCCGTATATAGCACCGAGACGAGGCTGATAAATTCTTAAGGACAGAGATTAATCTCGACTCGGATCAAAAGTTTCATCACGAATTAAGGTTTTTCTTTATTCTCAAAGTTTTAGGGTTTTAGGGTTCATACATATAAAGTAGATCTGAAATTTATTTTCTAAATTGAGTGTTAAAGCATGGTTGTTTTATGTTTTATGACACTATATATAATCAACAGGAAATTATTTTCCCACCCGAACAGTTGTGTATAACAGTTCAGTATATTAATTTCATTCTGAAATTTGATAACTATACCAATTTTCACAAATATAGAAGAATAATAATTTTATTAAAATTTTACAAATACATTAATAATCTCGTCTTAAAATCGAATCACTTCTTTTAAAATTATTCGACTAGTTTCCAAAACTTCAGGTGAAATTTCCATTTTTCTTTAAATACAAATACGATATTATGTTATTTTGGGTCCAGCCCAATCCATAAAAATACGCATCATATGGGCCAAGCCCATAATGGGGGTACTTTAGGAACTAACAGAGTGCAAATAGCACCTAACTTATGGGACAATATTTGCTCAAATTTGTAAGTCACCCTGATCTCATCTCAACCTAATAAGTTAATTTATAAATTATGAAATTAAGTTAAAATATAAGTTAACGTCTTCAAATATAAATTAACGTCAAAAAATAATTCATACTGTGAGCATTAATGTTAATGTTAATTTATCTGTTTTTTTTTTTTTTTTGAAAATAAAAATGGATATTCATATTAAAACAGAAAAGACAAAAGATAGTTGGGATGGAACCGGTCCACACCTTACAGCACGAAGAATTCACCGCAAATTTAGCCAACGAATGGGCTTTAAAATTACATAACCTTGGTATAAACCTAAAATCGGATTTATCAAAACTCAAAGCTAACTTCCTAATCTCCGTGATCACCCAATTAATCTCTTTATCACTGTCAACTAGCCCTTTAGCAAGAGAAATAACGTTAGCAGCATCAGATTCCAAAATAATATGAGTTAAGTTTAGACTTCTCGCAAGTTTTAATCCCATCAACAAAGCTTCGGCCTCAATGAATTCCACGTTGCCTTTGAAAGAAGTAGAAAAACATTCGGCCGCTATAATATCTCCTTTATCGTTATGAATAACTGCTCCCATACCTGCAACACTGCCATCTTGTTCGTAGCCGCATCCACATTAATTTTGAACCAATCACATGGTGGAGTCGACCATCTCTCCCTACTGTGCCTTGATTCAACCCCTTGATTTGGTTTCTCTTGAGCCGCTCTGTAGGAATCCAATAATGACTCAGCTCTATTCAAGATGGACCATTGATTTTCTGTCTTCTTTCGGAAAAGGAATTGGTTCCTAGCACCCCAAAGAGACCACAACACAGTCACCATCATCTCGAACTTGTCTTTAGAGAGAATAGACCTGGCAGTAATTAATAAGTCCCATAGATCCACTGAATTCTGCCATTGAAAACCTGATAGCATTACATTTGAACAAGGCATGAATTAAAACTTCTTCGTCTCTACCACACCTCTGACAACAGTGCGAGTCAATAATTTTTTTCTTATGAAGAGCAGAAGCCGTAGGTAACAGGCCTGACAGGGCTCTCCACAAAAATATTTTGATCTTGGATGGAAGAGATAGGCTCCAAACTAGACCCCACCAGTCACCGTTATCGTTTGAACAACCAGCTTCTAGGCGAGACTTTGCAGAGATAGCCATGTGATAACAACTCCTGACCGAAAATAATCCTTTCACATCATAATGCCAAATCAACTTATCATCTTCAGCTTGAGGGGGGAGAGGGATATTCAAAATCTCATCAGCATCCACCTTCAGGAAGTTCTGCCTGACAACAGTCTCATTCCACCGATTAACCCCATCCAGCAAGTCACAAACTTTAGTATTCAACAAATTATCATTTACGACATAAGGCCTGAAGGTATCAGGCCTGGGCAACCAGTTATCCCTATGAATCCATATATTCTTTCCACACCCGATTCTCCACCGAGACCCCTTCATAATAAGCTCCCTTCCCCAAAGCAGACTTCTCCAAACAAAAGAAGGGTTATGACCAACATAGGCTTCCATAAAATTGGTCTTTTTGAAATATCTAGCCTGCATAACTCTCGAAATCAAAGAATAAGGCCTGTGAATGATTCTCCACCCTTGTTTCGCCAGAAGAGCTTGATTAAAACAAATGGGATCTCTAAATCCCAAACCACCCTTCTTCTTGGCAGTACACATCTTGCTCCATTTCATCCAGTGAATCCCCTTGTCATTCCCACTAGAACCCCACCAGAATTTAGCCATCACTCTCTGAATGTCATCGCACAAGCCAAAAGGGAGCTTGAAAATACTCATTGCGTACGTCGGAATAGCTTGAACCACAGCTTTCAGTAACACTTCTTTCCCCCCACAAGAAAACAAATTTCCTTGCCACTTCTTAACTCTATTTAGCACCTTAAGCTTTAAGTCATTGAAGTACCTCTTTTTGTTTCTGCCAACCATAGAAGGAAGCCCCAAGTATCTTTCATGAATAGAAACTCGCTTAAGACCAAACACATCTCTAATCCTGTCAAGCACATGTGTTCTAGTATTGGAACTGAAGAAAATTGAAGATTTTTCAAAGTTAAACATCTGACCAGAAGCATATGCATACATGTCAAAAATCCGCTTAACTGTAATAGTCTCATCCACCTTAGCTCTCAGAAAAATCAAGCTATCGTCTGCAAAAAACAAGTGAGAAATTGAGAAAGCCCTACCAAACCGAATGCCCTGAAACAGATTTGCTCTTTCAGCTTGGTTGAGCAACGCAGAAAGAACTTCCCCACATATGATAAAAAGATAAGGTGAAAGCGGACAGCCTTGTCTTAGACCTCTAGACGGCTTCACCCGACCTCTAGCACGACCATTAATAATCACAGAGAAAGAAGGAGAACTGATACATCTCATTACTACCTCAATCCACTTTTCTGAGAATCCCATCTTTTCCATAGTTTTACTGAGAAACTTCCATTCCACTCTATCATACGCCTTACTCATATCTAACTTAAGAGCTGCCATGCCGTTACCCCTCCCTTTCAAACATCTAACCTTATGCAAGCACTCATACCCAATAATAATATTGTCTGAAATAAGCCTACCAGGTATAAAAGCACTCTGACTAGGCGAAATGACATCATCCAGAATTGTTTTAAGTCTGTTAGCAAGGACTTTAGCCACAGCTCTATACACCACATTACATAAGCTAATCGGCCTAAAATCTTTCATTGATATAGGACTATCAACTTTAGGAATTAACACTATATATGTTTCATTGAGAATAGAAATATCACCCTTATTATTCAGAATGTGAAGACAAGTAGAGAGAAAATCATTTTTAACCTCTGTCCAATGGTTGATGAAAAAAGCAGTAGGGAAACCATCAGGCCCTGGAGCTTTGTTTGGTTCCATCTGAAATAAGGCATTAGTCACTTCCTCCTCTGTAAATGGCGCATCCAACAAATTGGCAGAGTTATCATGAATTTTCATGCTAATACCCCTCAAAGCAGCCTCAATGCCCTCATCAGAAGGACATGAAGTTGAGAATAGGTCTTCAAAATAATTGCAAGCCACATTACCAATACCTACATCATCCTCAACCCATTTGCCACCACTGTCCATAAGCCCCTTAATCGAATTCTTCCTCCTTCTTTCAGAAGCCTTTATGTGAAAAAATTTGGTATTCCTATCACCATCTTTCAACCATCCAATTCTAGCCCTTCTCCTCCAGTAGCTTTCCTCTTCCTCCAGAAATCTGTCTATCTTCCTTTCGATAGCCTTGATCCTCTCAAAATCTGTCGATTGAACACCATTGTGTAACAACTGCTGCAACTCGTTTCGAAGATTGGACAATTCAGCATTCCTCCCCTTAAATTCCATATAGCTCCACCTCTTCAGCATCTGCTTCGCTACCTGCGATTTGTAGTGAAAACTTCGAATTGGACATCTTTCTCCCCCAAAGCCCCCCCACTTCCAACAGTCATTCACTATCTCCTTGCATTTATCATATTTACTCCAAGATTCTTCAAAGAAAAACCTTTTAAAACCAACTCCACACCCATAACCTGAAGCCATCTTCTTTGTGAACTCAAGACTGACAGGACAATGGTCTGAAGACCAGTTCTCCAAATGCCTAACCTCCCACCGAAAATTCAGATTCCACCATTTACTATTGGCTAGGAAACGATCCAGTCTCTCTTCAATATGCCAATGCCCACCTCTTCTATTGGACCAAGTGAAGGGCATGCCCTTGAATCCTAAGTCTGAAATCACTCTCCCTTAACGCCTCTTGAAAGGCGGCCATGCACTTCGCCTCCCTCATAAGACCCCCCTTCTTTTCTGATGACACCAGGATTTCGTTGAAGTCACCAAAACAGACCCAAGGAACATCAAAAAGAAGCCCTAGACGCTTGATTAATGCCCAGGTGTGGCATTTCTGTTTAGCTTCAGGATGACCATATATACCAGTAATACGGCACAGATGACCTTCTGCATCCGTCAAAATTGCGTCGATGTGATGCGGGCTGAAGGATTTAATGCAAACCTCAGAGTCCTTTCTCCAGAAAAGAGCCAAACCTCCACTAAGACCCACCCTATCGACAGGAAAACAAAAATCAAAATTGAGACTCCTACGAATCCCATCCAAAAGATTGGCCTGCATTTTAGTCTCACTAACAAAAAGAATCTCAGGCTTATTTTGACGGAGAATTTTTCGTAAGTTTCGGAATATTCGAGGATTCCCCAAACCCCGGACATTCCAGTGCAAGATCTTCATACTTCTCGGCGGGGCTGCTCCACAGCCACCGCCGCTTCAATACTTCCATAGTAACAGTCATCTGTCTTCAATGAGTTAAGATTGTGACTTTTCTCATCTTGCGTTAGCTTTTGAGGGAGAAGACAGCCTGGATCTTTAATTAACTCCTTAGGGTTGATATCCTCCACGCAGATCTTTTTGGCTGATGGCCTCTCTCCAAAAGCCAAACCCCTCTTGAGCCCACTCTGTTTACCCTTAGCAGTAGACCCCACCATTTTCCTAGCTTTATACTTCCACTTCTTTGAGCCCAAAACCGCAGTATCCACCAAAGGCCCAACAGAGTCCGTAATCATTTCCTCTATAAAAGAGTTGACCTTCGCACCTACTTTTTTGTCTTTCCCAGAGAAGTTGACAGCCCTATATCCACAATAGCTCCTGACATGTCATTATCAAAACTGATATCCCCCAGAAGGGTTTCATTTGGTCCTGCTACAAGACACTACCTCTTTTTTCTCTCTATCTGCAGCCAAGTTCTCCTTTTCCATACTAGGTAACCCTTATCAGAGTAAGGCTAGGGGAAAGGTCTGAAACACCCCTAGCTGAAGTACTCACTCCTTCCTTTGTCTTCCCTCCTGCATTCACTGCATCGTTCCTGTCCTTCTCCGGTAATCCCCCATCGCCCTCACCATGAATATCTTCCTTCCACCCTTGATTCCTCTTTGCTCTGTCTTTCTCCTCAGTAAAATTACCATTTCTACCTCCAGCTCTCGGTCCCCGTAGTTTATCCGCAAAGAACGCAGCTTTCAGCCATGGTCCATAAGGGAAGATGCGAGGTTCATTAGCATTCCCGGGAATGCTCCCTCCCCCTTCAGGGCATTCTCTGAAAGGGTGTCCAATTCTACCACAGGAGTAACAGAAGTCTGGAAGTTTTTCGTAGAGGATCGGAAGCATCACACCCGAATCCTCAGCCTTAGTCTTAACTAACAGACCTTTCATCAGAGGTTGTTCGATGTTGACGGAGACTCTCAATCTAGCAAATTTACCCAAACACTCCCCTAAGCTGTTCCCATCCACTTCCAACACCTTGCCAACTTTACTGCCTAAACTAGTGACCGCTTCAACATGCATGCACATCACCGGAATATTATGAATCTGAATCCAGAAAGAAGTGTTGGTAAACCTCTGTTGCGATACCTCTCCGACCCCCATTATCTCAGAAAGAACGATCAGGGAGTTATCAAAGTGCCATGGCTCGGACGCCAAGACCCTTCTTTTATCTACCTCCGAGGAAAAGTGGAAGATGAAATGTTATTCCCTAAGCTTTCAACAGAAACCTCTTTTAGAGTTCGCCAAATCTGTATAATTCCTGATTTGAAGGCTTCTCTATTAATCCCCTTCGTAGACAGCACCTTGCCCACCAACGAATGGCCAACTAAATTGCTACCTTTAGCCACCACATCTTCATCTAATACAATCGTTTCATTCTCTTTACCTTGAATGTTTAAAGACCCACACAGCCTTACCAACTCATCAGTGTCCATACCACTAGAGATTCAACAAATCCACAACTCAATGCACAAATATGTTAAGGAAACAAGAAAAAATAGATTTTCTCCAGTCAAAGAGACTGACATCTAGGGTTACCCAGCAACCCCCCACTCTACTACCACTTCCTCTCTCAGCCAGAGAGAGAGAAAGAATAGAATCGCGCCGTTTCCTAATTTTTTTGTTTCCGGCTATCATTTGGGATATCTGTTTAGTGTAGCGTTAAAACGTTGGTGTTACCGCTCGGAAAATATATCCCAAATGATAGCCGGAAACAAAAAAATTCCAAAATGATCGCATTTTAGATTTTCCTTCTCAAAAATAATTTTCTGACAAATCAGTATTGCTTTTACTAAAAAAATAAATGAAGGTACAAATCCATTTAAAGTCATGCATTCGACTCAACATTTTCAGTTTCAATTATAAGCTGATAAAATAATTCAAATAAAATTACCATAAGATTTGTTTTATTTAACAAATGCGTGTATTTCCACCAATTTTTTTTAATACAATTTTTTATAGGACCTTTTATTTTATTTTTTTTTATCTTGGAGTCGCATCAACTCAACTTCTAATTCAATCAAATTTATTCCATATTCCATGTGGTCCAATGCATAAATAATAATATATTATTTTCCATATAGGTTTTTTAAATCATGGCTTGCTTGCCGGTTTTTGTTTTTTTTTTTTTAAAAAAAAATCGTTGGAACCTCATCGTCAAATCACTAATTTCGAGCTTAAGCAGAGCAGGTAAAACTCCCCAACTCTTACAGACTCTTACAAAAATGTATTTTTTAAATTCAAACTCATAACCTCAAGATGAGATCATGACCTCTACACCGCCAAATCACGTCAATTGGAGACACTTGCTCGTCATTTGCCACCCAAATAAAACAAAAGCAACAGAACTTTTATATATAATAATAGTACATGTCCTTGTTATATGAATGATGATTAATGATCATCATTATTTATATAGTAATCTTCCCAAAAATAATTATAAATGGGATTAGGGGTATAAGTTAGATTTTCTTATAGATTACTTTTCTTCGTGTTTCATTTAATCGTTGTAGTAAATTTTCCCGCATGACTTTTTAAATTAAAAATAAAACGTCATTTTTTTGATAAATATAAGGAGTCGGGTAAGAATTCTTTGAATTGATATGTGTATTGCGATCACCAAATAAAAATCAGAAAGAGGAAAGAGGGCCATTATAAAAACTTTGAATGGCAAAGTGAGTTTCTGATTTGGGTGACTTCACACTTGAAATGTGAGAAAAATAGAAA
Source organism: Zanthoxylum bungeanum (assembly GCA_019454045.1). Classification (NCBI taxonomy): domain Eukaryota; kingdom Viridiplantae; phylum Streptophyta; class Magnoliopsida; order Sapindales; family Rutaceae; genus Zanthoxylum; species Zanthoxylum bungeanum. The sequence goes on from SKCR01029801.1 coordinate 221,602, forward strand.
CTTGTTGTTAGGCTTCACATGGGACTACGTGGGTGGGTGTTGATAAACAAAAACATTTTACTCACTAAATGTCCAAATCATTGTTTCCAAAACAATTCATAGCAAAACCTAAGCATGTCCCCTTCCTTATATATATATATATATATGTTAGAAATTCTGCCGCCAAATCATCCGATTCGAGCTTAAATGAAGCAGGTAAAACTCCCGACCGCCCTAAGTTTTCACAAAAAATACATCATTTGGATTCGAACCCAAAACCTGTAGGCCAAATTCTAAACCATACACCATCAAATAACATTCTTTGAAGACAAGTACCATATATTGTTTGTGTTTCTATCACACTTTCTTCTTCACTTCAATTCTCTATCTACTTATTATTAAAAAAAAAAAAAAAAAAGTTAGGTTAGAGGGGAAAAAAGATAAGACTCCAAGAAGAGTTGCAATGATAGAACATAGAACAATGAAAGCAACTTTGAAAATGAAATTTTGTAAATGAAGATTATATAAGTGACTGCCCACAAGTTTGATTGTTAAAACCACTTATGTGAAAATAGAATATCTGGATTTCTAAATCTTCTTATATGAATAGAGAAACAATTGTATCGCCATCATATATGATTAAAAAGAAAAAAAAAATATTAGTTGCACTTTGAGTACTCACTCAATACTGAATTTATAGATTTTTATGTTTAAAATGATAAAATACTTTTAAAGATTCAAAACTTTTTTTTTTTTTGGAAGGGTTGGAAATTTCGCCTTCAAACCACCCGATCAGAATTTAAACGGAGTAGGTAAAACTCACGGCTGTTTTTCCGATTCTTACAAAAAAAATGCATCCCTTGAACTCAAATCTAGAATTTGACAACCAAATCATAAACCATTTGTCACTAAGTCACACCTTCTATTTTTTTCATCTCAATTTAAAAAATCAACTATAATCTAAAATAATTTTTTAATTTCATATTATGATTGGTACGTCTTGATTGTCATCTATAATTATTATTTGCTTTTATGTGAGCGGATTGATTATTACTTTTAAATTTCTTTAAAAATCCTCAATTATATAATTTAGTCAAAATGATTTTTTTTCATCTCAATTAAAATATATATAAAAACAGAAGCCACATAAAAGAATAAATAAATAAAAACGAAGGGCACTTTACCACTTTTATGTATTAGCATTTAGCACACATCCATATGAACAAAGATGAAACAAAGAAGAAGAGAAGAGGCAGCAAAGAAAATTAAAACCCACTCTCAAAACCCAGAAGAGAAAAAACAAAATTGTACCCAAAAAAAAAAGAAAAATGTTGTTGTTGTTTTGAGTCTTTGAGTTACTGAACCAGTCAAAGAAGTTTTGACTTTTGAGCTGTGAGTTTATGCATGTACTTGGTGGATTCTGGGTTTGTTTGTGGGTGATTTTGTTCTTGAGTGTTATTATTAGATGAGGGCCATGGCCCTACTAGCTTCCTTTTAGGATTTTCAAGGGAATGGGGCCTCAGATTTCTATTCTTCTTCAGATTTATTACTGCTGTCACAGCAACTGCAAAAGCAAAATGAAGAATGTGGAGGCTTTGGAATGGAAGATTGGGAGAGTGAGCAGTCCATTTTAAGGCTCATTATGGGTGATACCAATCACCCATCTCTTGGATTTAACAAGATTTTGCCTCAAGATATGGAATTTAATGCAGGTTTTGGTCTTGTGGATCAACCCAGTTCTTGCTTTGAGAGGCCTTTTAGTTTTAGTGACTCTGATTTTGGAAACAATCCAAGGCTTGGTTCTGTTTTTTCATCTGTAGCTGCTGATGTTTTGGCTCCAAGTGTTCTTCAACATCAACCAGTTGAAGCTATGGATGAGAATCAAGGTCAGTGTACTCAAAATCCAGCTTTATTGTTGCCATTTTCATATGTTAAAATTCAAGAGCTTCATTTTTTATCACCAGCACTGCCTCCTCCAAAGCGCCTTAATCTTGGGCTTCAAATGATTCAACAAAGACAGACAATGGGCGCGACAGCAATAGCAACTAAGCAGAAGATGGAAAATGATGAATTGGCGAATCAGCAGGCGATAATTGACCAAATTTTCAAGGCCTCGGAGCTCATAGAAACGGGTAATAATCCTGTACTCGCGCAAGGGATATTGGCGCGGCTCAATCACCAGCTTTCACCAATTGGTAAGCCTTTTCAAAGGGCTGCTTTTTATTTCAAAGATGCCTTACAGTTACTTCTCCATGTGAATATGAATAATTTAAGTGCAGCTTTGTCTGGTTACAGTATCATTTTCAAGATTAGTGCTTATAAATCTTTCTCTGAAATCTCGCCGATTATTCAGTTTGCTAATTTCACTTGTAATCAAGCACTTCTTGAAGCCTTTGAAGGGTTTAATAGAATCCACATTATAGATTTCGATATTGGATATGGTGGGCAGTGGGCTTCTCTTATGCAGGAGCTTGTTTTGAGAAGCGAAGGTCCTCCTTCGCTAACAATCACAGCATTTGCTTCTCCTTCGACACATGATGAGCTTGAGCTCAGCTTCACACAAGAAAGCTTGAAGCACTTTGCAAGTGAAATCAACATGCCATTTGAGCTTGAAATTTTAAGCCTTGAAGCTTTAAATTCGGGTTCTTGGCCGTTGCCTCATTGGGGATTAGAAAGCAATGTAACTGCTGTGAATCTCCCAATTGGCGCCTTCTCAAATTACCCAGCAACCTTTCCTTTGGTGCTTCGCTTTGTAAAGCAACTTTCACCCAAGATTGTTGTTTCTTTGGATAGAGGATGTGACCGAACAGATGTTCCATTTCCTCACCATATGATTCATGCACTTCAGTCATACTCAGACCTACTTGAATCGCTCGATGTTTTTCATGTGGATTTGGACGCCTTACAGAAGATTGAGAGATTCTTGATTTATCCTAGTATTGAAAAAATTGTACTGGGACGCCACCGTTTTTCTGAGAGATTGCCTCCCTGGAAGAGTCTGTTTATGCAATCTGGGTTTGCTCCATTGACATTTAGTAACGTCACCGAGTCCCAGGCTGACTGTTTGGTGCAGCGGACACCAGTTAAGGGTTTCCATGTGGAGAAGAGACACTCCTCGCTTGTTCTCTGCTGGCAACGGAAGGAGCTCATCTCCGCCACTGCTTGGAGGTGCTGAGAAGTAGCTGCTGAATATTGGTTGCACAGGTGCCTAATAACTGCTTTAGTTTATGATCATTTCGAGTTTTCTTTTTTCGTCGATCTCTTATGCTAATTGTCCATGTGCTTTAGGTTAATGTTTCCAATCAAGAAACCAAACATTTTAGCAACTGGATAAAGCATGTCTTAGTACATTCTCTCTTCTTCTGTTTCTTAACTTTGGTTATGGATTCTACTTTAATTATATTATAATTATTTGTTGCAATTTGACAACAAGAGAACAAGTTATGGAACATAGAAGATTTTGATTCTTCAAAATTGAGTTTCCAAAACTGTCTAGCTTTATAAAGATCATTGAGTGGCCTTCTTGGTAGCAACTTAGGAACAGACTCACCAGCTTGTTTCTCAATGTATATGGATCTGTATCAAAGTACTCCATATTTTAGGGCCATTGAGTTCTACAATACCCCATTGAAGCTCTCAAGAATAGGATATACTATATAGTATAGGGTAATTCTCTACGCCTAAGTTGATACCAACAAAAATTATAAAGAGATTAAGAGATCATTTATATTTTATTAAGCATAATGAGACAACGATTCTAAATAGAGTACAAATGGCATCAAAAGATTCATATAGCGGAGAAATTCTTTGGTATTATCGTTATATGAGTGACATGGTATTACCGGCTAACAATTTTATAACATTTAGGAGTTGTGTTTGTGAGTTCCATTTTTATTGGCATGTGTCCGTGACAAAATAAGTTCAATTGAGTTGTAATCTTTCATGAAGATCTTTGTGCAATTGGACTGGGTTTTGGCTGCTGTGCATCAGACATACGTTCGTGGTGCGTTCGTTGCAGTGTTCGAACGATTGGCGTTAGTGCTGCGTTCGTTTGTGGGTTCGAACGTGTTGCGTTAGTGGCACGTTCTCTATTGGGTTCGAACGGGAGCATTCCAGAGAGCAAACGTTCGAGCACGTTCTTGTGGGGTTCGAACGAGATCATTCCAGAGAGCATCGTTCGTTGTGCGTTCGATTGACGTTCGAACGAGTCTTCACAGAAAGGGCGCGTTCGTGTAGCGTTCTAGTAAGCGTTCGAACGCGACTGCGATCTGAACGCGTTTTTGGCCTGCAAAACCCTAGGTTTTCACCCTACCTATAAATATAACCCTTAGCCGCCATTCTCAGTTAAAGCATATTTCTCTTGAGCCAAATACTCTCAAAGCTTTCAACTCTTTGATTCCACCATTGAAGACTTCATCATCTTCTTGTCTTCTCTATTAATGGTGAAATCTTCTTTGATAAACCTTCAACACAACATAACCAAAATCCCTAATCCTTTAGAGTTCTATAGGAGGAGTTTGGTAGTCGGAGTTCCGGCGTTCAGAGGTGATACAATCTACTCAGAGACTTCAGAGGTTCTGAAGAAAACCGTGGGTCGCGGGCTTGAGGAGTTGCCTTGAGTTCTTGCAGTATAGAGGTACTTGAGTCGGTGGAATTGCCACCTTAGGTCTTGACCATCGCTGTAAGTTTTTCTCGATATAGTGGATTGGGCTGGTAGCCGATATACCCGGAGTGGTTTTTTTACTCGGAAGAGTTTTCCACTTCGTCACCAAAATTATTGTGTTGATTTTGTGTGATTGATTTTATTGCTGCTTTATTATCGTTATTGTTTTTATATTTGCAGCATTTTTATTTTATTTGATTGTTGTTGTGGTTGCCTGTTAATTTGCCTGTTGCAATTCCATAGTAGCAGTAACAGGACTTGTCCTGCTTATTGTTTATAATTCCGCATAGGGTCAGAACTTAGGATAACCCCGAATTTTCAATTGGTATCAGAGCCTGAACTCGATCCTTGACCCATTAGCTATGGAGCGTAGTCAACCCTTAAATTGTCCGCCATTTTTTGATGGCACGGAATATTTGCATTGGAAGGTTCGCATGAGAGCTTTCCTTAAGTCCTTAGATGAGAGGGTCTGGATGACTGTTGAATACGGGTGGAAACCTCCCGTTGTTACTGTTGATGGGGTCACTTCCCCTAAAGACAAATTGACCTGGACCAAGGACGAATTTGATGCTAGCAATAGGAACAGCAAAGCTGTTAATGCCATACATGGTGCTGTCTGTTCTGCTGAGTTTAGGAGAATCTCAATGTGTGAGATAGCCAAGGATGCTTGGGACATCCTGCAGACTGTGCATGAGGGCACATTGTCTGTTAAAAATAATAGACTCCAGGATTTAGCTACTAGGTTTGAGGTCGCCAAGATGAAAGAAGATGAGACCTTTGATGAATTTTATGCTGAGATTAACGATATCGTTAACTCTAGTTTTAACCTAGGTGAGACTATTCCTACCAATAGGATAGTTAGGAAAATCCTGAGATCCCTACCTGATAAGTTCCTACCCAAAATCACCGCCATCGAGGAAAGCAATGACCTCGATCAGCTTAATTTAGATGAACTCGTAGGAAAGCTGCAGGTTTATGAGAAAAAGCTTCCTGGTTTTAGAGAGCCAAAAACGTTTGCGATGAAAATCGCTAAGGAAGTTGTGCATGATTCGTTTAGTGATGATGATACCATCAAGGATCATGATTTGGCCTTGTTTGCAAAGAAGTTTAAGAAATTTCTTAAACTTAAGAAGTGGCCATAGCAGTAATAGATAGGGAGGTTATGCCTAGAGAGAGTAGGCATAGCAGAAAGAGTCTAGAGAGGATATGGTAGTAGATCCCATGATGTCCAATGCCATGAGTGTGAAGGCTATGGGCATATTCGACCAGAGTGCCCTACATACCTTAGGGCTAAAGGCAAGAAAGCCATGACAGCATCTCTTAGTGATTCAGAAGGTGATTATTCTTCTGATGAGTCTCCTAAAGGCAAGAAAAATTTTATTGCCTTTACTGCTAGTGTGACTGGTGAGAGAGAGATTGTGGTTAATGATGATGATTCAGAAGTCTCTCTTGATGAGTCTGTAGATGAGGAAAGTCTTCAGGTAGCTTATGTTGAACTGTTTAATGAGAGTTTAGCTATTAAGAAGACTAATATAGAGGTCAATAAAAGGCTGAAAGCTGTTGAGCTAGAAAAGAATGAAGCTCAAGCCAAATTTGAGCAAAGCCTTTTGATGGTAGATGACCTGGAGGAGAGAAATAGAGGTCTAATTAATAGGGTCCAAATATTAGAAACTGAACTTGAAGATACTAGAACCAAATTGTCTGTATTTTCTAGTGAGAATAAAAATGTGGACCGTATGTTAGGTATTATTTCTGAGCCTAACTGTGATAAGGCGTCTTCTTCCAAAGCTGTGCCTGTTGCAGCTAAACATGACTTAGGCAAGAAACATGTTATGTGTAGTCATGTTTTCCTCCTGTTATTCCTCGTCCTGTTTCCCAACCTCAATCTAGAGGTGTGTGGGTAAACCTCGCTCTCATCCGAGGTTTGTGCCTGTGTGCCACCATTGTGGCAAGGCGGGACACATTAGGCCTAAGTGCTTCATGCTTCACAAGCAAAAGAAGAGGCCTAAAAAGGTGTCACCTAGATTTGACTCTTCAAATCTAGCTTCTCAAGTTTCTGCACTAACCAAACAGCTCAATTCTTGAGTGAGAAACTTGCTTTGTTGTCTGGGAACTCTCATGTGGAAGAGGCTCCTAGAAAGGTTTGGGTGAGGAAGCAAGATGAATTTCCATCTTCTTCTGCGTGTCCTGATGGACATTTGAGAGTACACTTCGGTGTAACTCTGCTTGAAAGATGCATTTTTATTTTCCCATTGCATGTGTGTGTGCGTGTGTTTTATGTTTTTGCACGTTTATTTTGTTTTCACAGCATATGGGTGTGTGTGTGTCTTGTTTTTGTTATATATCCCTTGGTATATAGGATGGAAACCCGGACATAAATTTCATAGCCGATTCCGAATGGACGGTAGTATGATCTGCACTCGGGATACAACTCCACGTATCATTGGATGTTTTTGCAAGCTGTTTTGTGTCTTTATTTTTTTTTGTGCTTTAAAACTGAAAAATCAAAAAATTATATATATTTGAAAAGACCAAAAATATTTTTATGGCTTGTTAGAGCATGAATAGCATATGCATGTGATCCTGGTATGTAGGATATATGATTATGCATGTATGATATGCTGTTATTTTTCTTGATGCTCTATATACATGAGTGTGTGTGATAAAAACCTTTGGTATATCCTGTGCTTGCACTTTCACATACACGTTTTTATTTTGTCAAGGCTTGGTCGCATGTATGAGTTTTTGGAATGGCAATCTAATCTCTTCCATGCTTTGTTTGCTTAATAGTGTGACCTTTGACTAGATGACCTTGCTATCCCCTTGTAAAAGTAAAAAGAATTATATTTAAAAAGAAAAATGAGACTCAAGTGCAAAAGAGCCAAAATGGCCAAATTCAAAAGATAAGGGCAAAAACCCTTCACTCGAAAGAGTTATTAAATATGAGCTCATGATATTTCTGGGGTAAATATTATAGCATGCAACAATGTTGCTTATTTTCAGGTCCTAGTGGTGTTGGGTTTGAACACATATTTTGTGGACTTGGTTTGTTTAGAGATGGATTTCTTTGGCTGTGTCCAGCTCATAAAATAAGGTCTTAAGCCTTGATTCGTTATGCACTTTATTTTTCACGCAAGTGCTTTATATGCTTTGGTGTTTATGTCATATGCATAAGTGTTGTATTTAGCCACTTTTAAAATGATGCATATTGTTTCATGTCATAAACAGTGAATACTGACTGGGTATCATTGTATCAGCTTGAAATGCTGTTTCAGTCAGTTTTTGACAGGATTTTTATTTATCTCAGTATGTGCCTGTGTGTGCTTCATGTTATTGCATACCAATTTTTTTCCTGTGCATTTTTCTGAGTTTTTGGTTTTGCTTCCCGTGTGTTATTTTGCTAGCTTTATGTGCCTGTTAGTGAGGGGGAGTAATTCCTGTTTGTTTATGCTCTTACATGTGTTTTCTCCTGTTCTCCTGTTATTTTTCTGTTTCTTTTATCCTTTGTCATTTCGTGACAAAAAGGGGGAGAGTAATATATTAAGGGGGAGAGCCTTAATATATAGGAGAGAGTCGTAGAATATCCTTTAGATATCTCCGTTTAAAAGGGAGTTAAGATTAAGGGGGAGAGGGATTTCTACTTGTACATGCATGAGATTTTTACCTGCTTTATGTTTTACTTGATTATCCCAATGCTTTTCACGGTATATTGTTGTTTGTGGATGTTTCAGGTAGCAGGTATGTTGCTGCGGTGGCATTACTTTCAAGACTACTACTTTGTTAGGTGTTAGATCGAGTCCATTTGTAATAAGTCACTGTTTTGATGGTTGACAGTTGACTATTTCCTTTTTGGGTCTATTACCGTAGTCTTTGTATTAGGTATTATTTTGTCACGGAATGCCAAAGGGGGAGATTGTGAGTTCCATTTTTATTGGCATGTGTCCGTGACAAAATAAGTTCAATTGAGTTGTAATCTTTCATGAAGATCTTTGTGCAATTGGACTGGGTTTTGGCTGCTGTGCATCAGACATACGTTCGTGGTGCGTTCGTTGCAGTGTTCGAACGATGGGGCGTTAGTTTGCGTTCGTTTGTGGGTTCGAACGTGTTGCGTTAGTGGCACGTTCTCTATTGGGTTCGAACGGGAGCATTCCAGAGAGCAAACGTTCGAAGCACGTTCTTGTGGGGTTCGAACGAGATCATTCCAGAGAGCATCCCGTTCGTTGTGCGTTCGATTGACGTTCGAACGAGTCTTCACAGAAAGGGCGCGTTCGTGTAGCGTTCTAGTAAGCGTTCGAACGCGACTGCGATCTGAACGCGTTTTTGGCCTTCAAAACCCTAGGTTTTCACCCTACCTATAAATATAACCCTTAGCCGCCATTCTCAGTTAAAGCATATTTCTCTTGAGCCAAATACTCTCAAAGCTTTCAACTCTTTGATTCCACCATTGAAGACTTCATCATCTTCTTGTCTTCTCTATTAATGGTGAGAATCTATCTTTGATAAACCTTCACACAACATAACCCAAAATCCCTAATCCTTTAGAGTTCTATAGGAGGAGTTTTTAGTCGGAGTTCCGGCGTTCAGAGGTGATACAATCTACTCAGAGACTTCAGAGGTTCTGAAGAAAACCGTGGGTCGCGGGCTTGAGGAGTTGCCTTGAGTTCTTGCAGTATAGAGGTACTTGAGTCGGTGGAATTGCCACCTTAGGTCTTGACCATCGCTGTAAGTTTTTCTCGATATAGTGGATTGGGCTGGTAGCCGATATACCCGGAGTGGTTTTTTTTACTCGAAGAGTTTTCCACTTCGTCACCAAAATTATTGTGTTGAATTTTGTGTGATTGATTTTATTTGCTGCTTTTTTATCGTTATTGTTTTTATATTTGCAGCATATTTTATTTGATTGTTATTGTGGTTGCCTGTTAATTTGCCTGTTGCAATTCCATAGTAGCAGTAACAGGACTTGTCCTGCTTATTGTTTATAATTCTGCATAGGGTCAGAACTTAGGATAACCCCGAATTTTCAGTGTTGAACAAAATTACCAATTAATTAGTTTTTTTTTTTTACTAATTAGCATGTGTGATAAGATATTATTGGGTTATTGCATAGGTGATGTGCTATCGTTGCATAGTAGAATTTTTCTATATAGCAAACTGGGGAAATATTTTTTGTTTGGTTTAATTCGGTTTGCCCCATTATAGTTGGAACAATATATTATTAAAAATTTATCACTTAATTTATTTCTACTTTTCTAGTTGTATTTATTCACTAGGAAGAATGCCCTTTAGGTCCCTAATTTTTTTCATAATTATTCATTAGGTTCTTAATTTTTTCCATCATTATCCATTAGGTCACTATTATTCAGGGTTTGTAGAAAATATAGAATCTTGATCGAGTTTCGGGATCCCGTACCAAATGTTACGATATTTGAGATGAAAAATCGTTGTAAATATAAATTTTGGCTGTGAATTGGAAAGATTTTCGTTCCGAATAAAAAAATAGATCAGATCGAGAATCAGGATATTTTTTGGTTCCGAGTTATAATCGAGATGGGACAAAATGCAACACCAATCTTTTATTGTTAAAATAGTAAGGCTTGTTAGGTAATTATGAAAAAATAGGAACCTAATAAGCAATTATGAAAAATATTAAGGACCCATAGGCCATTTTCCCTTATTCATCACTTGGCAATATGTTAGGACCCGCCAAGATTTTCCAATCTCGATCCCTTCTCTTTATACGATCGAGACAAAAAAATCACGATCTCATCCCATTATATTTTTTCAAGCCAAAAAATAATTACGGTCCCGTCCCGCTAAATCTCATCTAATTCCATTAAATCTCGTCTCATTCCGCTAAAATTTCGTCTTACTTTTTATCCTATCCTGTTTCGCTAAAATCTCATCTCATCTTGTTAAAAAACTTAGGACATTTTTTCTATTACGAGTCCCATATTGAAAACGGGACCAAAAAACTCACTAATCCCATTCCGAACAGGATGAAAAATTTGACCCCAATTTGCAGTATTATTATATTATATATTGACTTTGCCGTTTAATAAGTTTATTTATGTCCCTAAGAGGCGTGATTTTGTGGTTTAGGGTTCATGATCTAGAGCTCTAGGTTCGAATTCAGGAAAAGTATTTCTTGTAAGAGTCTGGGATAGTCGGAGATTTTACTTATTCCGTTTAAGCGCATGTCGGATGATAAAAAAAGTTTATTTATTTTCTTGTACCATTGGAACCCCGACAATGATTTGTTTAAAGTGTCTTCTTTTTCAGCGCCATAACAAAATTACAATTCTTTTATTAAATAAACATACTTACATAAAATACACAAAACGCCATGTCCCATGTTGCCTGTGGGACGAAGCTTTAGCTCTCTATTATAATAATAATTATTATTATAATTACAAGTAGTAATATAATAAGAGCTCAGATTGTTGGTTGTGTGATTATTGGCATAATTATTGTTAATTTTATTATTTAGTCTAAATAAGAATTATTAATGTTTGTCAATGGTGTAGGTGGTTCAATTCAATGTTGAAAAATGCTTCTTTTCAAATGAAGATGATGTTTTGAAAACGACATCGTTTTTTTTCAGAAAATTGTTTTCTGAAAGGGAAACAGTAAACAAGTGTTTCTCATTGTTTTTAAAAAATGATGAATGATAATTTGTTTTCAATTTGAAATACCAAATGTTGTAATGATATGGACTCCAAATAGAGATTTAAAAAAAGAAAAGAATAAAAAAATCATCATCAAAATGACATTGTTTTAATCTCTCTTTAATTTTTTTATTTACCGCTAAAAGAATGTTATTTTGATAATAATTTTATCTTTGTTTTATCTTAGTGTAGTTATGAATTTAACGGTGATTAATCGTTAATTGTTACTGGAATGATTCAATTTAGTCGAAAGTCATCGATTTTCAACTGATTTTCGATTTTTGATCAATTTATAGAAATACTCTTTTTGTTTTCATTTTTCTTCATTTAAAAAATATATATATTTTTTAGCCATCTCTATCGATTTTATGATTGTTTAATTTTTTTTAGGGGTAGTTAACTTAACGAGTTGACGAGTCGAATTTATATCGAATCCTTAATGAATCGAATCAAAATGTGATGAATTCGTATTCAATTCATTTACTAAACGAATCATAATATAAGGATTCGTATTTGATTCGTTTACTAAACGAATCGAATACGAATATTCATTTAGTTATAATATTATTTAATGACACAAATTAACATAATTTATTTATATGAATTCTTTATAACTGTATACATATGAAATACTCAACTAATAAATTTACTAAAAATAATTCATCAAATATAAATAATATTATTTTTCTATGATAATTGGCAACAATTTATTGAATCTTAGTTGAAAAAATAACAATAATTAATAAAGAAAATATTAAAATCAATCTTAAATGAATAAACGAATCAGTTAGTTTAAACTCACATTCGATTCGTTTAATAAACGAATCGAATCGAATTAACTCATTTATTAAACGAATCAATATTTTCAAATTCATATTCGTTTTAAAGCGAATCGAATCGAACGAATAAACGAATTCTAACCTAAATTACCGCCTCTAATTTTTTTTCATGATAAATAAATAATTTTTGAAAAATATTGAGATATGAGTTATCAATTTTATTATTTTCAATTAATTTTTGATTAATCATAACACATTCAAAAAAAATTATTTCCTATTTTCGATTAAATTATCTAGGTCAAAAAAAAAAACAAATCTACGAATGTGATTTTTTATAGTTGTTGTCGTATCCCTAGATTTTTTATTTCGTTGCAATAACCAACGATCCCCTGCGCTAAGTCTTGGTTGAATTACCGGTTCGCTACTAGATTGACCTATTGTTCCTAAGTTATATCTTACAATATATCATTAAATAAAATAATTAAATCACTTCTTAAATTCGTCATTATGCTCGTAATATCAATGTCATCTAATATTCCTAAATAACCATAATAAGCTTGTAAACCACCATTCAAACTTTCTAATTTAAATCTAGGATCAAAAACAGCAGCAATAAGATAAAGTAAAGGAATTTCTCTAAAATAATTCAACCATTTTACCTTCATAACAGTAATGGCTTCGAGCAAAACAATATCATTAGGGTCGTCACTGTTAACATGTTCATCGAGAGTGCCAACAATATTCAAACTCTCAAGAAGAAATAAATGTGCAGTGTGATAATAAACACCGCTAAAAACTAAAGTAGCATCATTAAAAATTCTTAAAATATCTAAAATTCTTTCACAAATATCTCATTGACTAGGATAAAGTGTGATATTTTGAACATGTTGAGAAAAGAACTACATAATGCATCTTTGTATTGAAGTGCTTGACATAAAAGAAAATAAGTAGAATTCCAACGTGTTGGAACATCTCTAGAAAATTTAATCGGTTTAATACCATTTATTTTAAAAAACTTGGTCCATTCCCTCCTAACTTGAGAATATGACCAAATACAGTTAAGTGCCATTTTAATTGGATCAAGGAAAGGAGATAATAATTTTAGACCGTCTTGCACACATAAGTTTAGGACATGACATGTACAACGAATATGAAAAAATCGACCCCCTAAATTTGGTTGACATATTTCTTTTAAATCATTGATGGATGCAGTATTTGCAGATGCATTATCAAATCCAATTGTTAAAATTTTTTCTCCTAAACCATATTCATCAAAAATTACCTTCATCATTCTATAAATATTATGTGCAATATGTTGGTCATCAAAAACTCTAAATGCAATAAGTCGTTTTTGCATGGTAAATGATGCATCAATCCAATGACAAGTCACACCCATGTATGAGTGTGTTTGCCAATGGTCACTCCAAATATCAGAACATATAGAAATACGACATTTCATCTCTTTAAATATTTCATTTAAAATAATTTTACCATCTTTATATAATTTGAAAATATGACGTTTTGTTGTGTTTCGAGTCATTCTACATGCAGCATGGTTTAAAGCATTATGCACGTAATTAGTAAAATGAAGTTTTTCACCAAAGCTTAAAGAAAGATGTGTCATACATGTTAATTTCGCAAATTCTTCTCTATTTTTTGCATCAGAATATTTAAATAAATCTACACTACTCGTACCTCTACTAGATGATGCGTACCTGGCCATTTGAGTCTGCGTCGTATCAATGCCAAATTCAACCGGATGATGTTTCTCCATGTACTTGATCATATTGCCGTATCCACCAGAAAATTTATAGATAACCCCACAGTAGTTGCAAATTGCTCGTTGTGAACCATCGTCTAGGCGTTCCAAATTAAAATGAATTTTGAAAATATCGGAGGACCGAGCCTTAACTTCTCTCTCCGTGATTGTGCACTGACACTAGGGCCGCTCTCTTGGGTCGGCATATTTGACATTATGTTCTCGGATGAGCTTGCCATTTCAATAATTGCGATGCGAATGATAACAAATTAACAACTAAAATAAGAATGTATTGAAGTAAGATTGAGAATAAGAGATTTATAGAAAATGAGAGACTTGAGAATTTGGTGTGATGAAATTATGAAAAATGAATCATATTTATAGAATTTTAGAATTTTTTTTGATACCAAAAATGCCCCTAAATATAACCGTTTTATTACCGTTATTAGGGGTACATTAGTAATTTTTATTTTATATAATAAAAAAAAAATTTATATATATATATATATTTTTTTTGGCAGGGAGCCAAACGGCTCCCTGCAATCTGCATCCCCCCCAACGGCTAGTAGTCGTTGGGGGCCGTAGGGTTCCTGTTGGAACCCTACGGTTCCAACCGGTTCGGTTCCGGTTCCGAATCGGAACCGTGGCCGGGTCTAAATGTGACAGATTGTTGGGGACAGTCAGATTGAAAATGACAAATGGATGATGGAGAGAGAATGCAACTTTATTGTGGGACCCTGTCACCGTCGTACATTCTTTGCCACGTGTACGGTTCGATGTTACCATCAAATCCCTCCAAAAATCCACGGACAGCAATGTGGGGTTCACTGTTATGGCTTGACCGTTCGTGAAAATAGCAGTGAATGAGCATGCGACCCATGTCTCTCCCATAAATAGAGAAATTATATCGTCGTTGTTATATATTTTTAACGTGATATCATCAATTAATAATTACATAATAAATGAATTTTTTATTAAATTAAATTATTATTTATTTAATTATTTTTACGATTTAAGGTACATATCAATATATTATTGAATTGTTCTAAGAATGACATGACAATGTTATTATATAATAAAAATTTTCCTACAAGTAAAACATCTTTAGCCAAACAAAAAGAAATGACTAAAAGATGAGTAATTATACCACATATTAATAATTATGTAATATATAAGAGTTGTGTTAAATAAAATTATTATTTATTTAATTTTTTTTAAATGAAGTAATCTTTTTGTGGGTTAAATTAAAAAAAAAAATAACAAATATGCATAAAAACATATTAGTGTGTAATATTATACTATTATATTTTTATAAAATTTTCATTTTAGTATAAAATATTATATTTGATTACAATAAGTATTGAGAAATAATAAATTCGTACAATGATTATTGAGATGTAATATTTTATTATTTTAAAATATAAGGTTTTATAGTAAAATGAAAAATTTATAAAGATATAATAATAAAATGATATACTTCGATACTTCTTATATCAAATTATTATTTCTGAATTTTTGAAATAAAATGATAACATCCCCCTTTTTTGTGACTTTAAAGGACGTATACAGACATTGTGAATCCATGCAAATGATTGTTTTATGACATGAATCTGGATTTAGTATTGAGTTGAATTGTATTAAATTTTAATGCATTTTTAGTAAGAAAAATGATTTTTAAAAGAAAATTGGGGCGACAGAATGGTGATAAAATCACAACAAAATGACGTTGTTTTGATATTGTTTCAAAAATAAAAAATAAAACAATGTCAAAATAATTTCGTTCTGACGTGATTTTTATCACCCATTTATTTTTTTTAATCAATGCTCTTTTGATAATAATATGTTAAAATTTAATTACATGTAAATTTTTATTTAGTAACTACCTATACAATTTATAAAAACCGTGTCATAAAACTCAATTTTATTATTTGATATTCAAAGCGATGTCGATTTTATACTAAAGCTAGCAGCTCAAGAAACACTGATATGTAGATGTATGCAATATTAAGGGTAGGAAAACGAATTGACGAATCGAATTTGTATCGATTCCTTAATAATATAGTATTATATGTGATTCGTCTGTTATTATGCATGCTAAACTAGGTTTGCATGTTAAGTTAAGTGGATTGTTATTAAAATCTAATAATTTTGAATTACAGTGCATAACCTCATGTATCCCCGAAATGTTGGTGTAAATATTGGAGTGCCTCTATTTCGTATCTTGACCAATCAGTATTTTATGGAGTAAATATATTCCAGAATGAATTTGTATCGCAATCAGCTGACTTCAGAATGTCTTGAATTCATAGTTAGATCACTCCGGATCTAAGTTCGAAATTCTACGAAGGTTCGGGGGTTCCGATAATCAGTTTGACTATTTCTGTATACTAGTACTATACATTTAATAGTACCACGACATGTGTCGTTATTTTATTGGATCTACTTCTTTCCAACGCAGTTTCACTAAGGAAACTTGTTGAGGAATATTCATTGATAGAATAACACATGACAAATGAAATATGTATAAAATTAAGCATTTATCGCATTAAAGCGAATCGAATCCAAAAAAATAAACAAATCATAACCTAAATTGCCAAGGCAACATCTTATTGAAACTTCATAAGCTTTCAAATTTATGTGGATTGATCATACGATAATCATAAGCTTAACTTTAGGATCACTAATGATAGAAATTATAAAAGTTTAAACGCTAAGAAATCGCCCATTGTTAACGGAACGATTCAATTTTTCGTAAAAAATTGCTAGTTTTAGTTCAATTAACTCTATTTTTCGATTTTTGAAAATCCTTGATTTTATAAAAAGACTCATATTTTCCCCCCTTTTTTATAATTATTAATTATTATTTTTTTAGATTTCAGTATTCTCTCAACTCTATGATTGTTTAATCTTTTGGTCATCATAAATATATAATTTTTAGTGATATTTAAATGATATTGATAAATGAGTTTTGAATATTTTTTATTTTTAATAATATGAAATGTGAACTTTATTATTCACGATTGATTTATAATTAATCGTCCGAATATATCCAATTAATGGCTCTTGATTAAATTGTCCAATTATAAACAGTCATTTTTTTTGTGTTAATTTGCTAATATATAAATATACATTATAATTTAAGTTCATTATAAATCGAGATGTGAACATAACTGGAAAATCTATGCATCTTCTACCTCAATGCATTAGAGATAGATATATTCTCACTAATATTCAAAACATTTATCTACCTCTATTCATGTTTCCGAAAATGGATTTGAAATTGAGCCACGTGGGACTTCAACAGCTGCCCTCATAATGGAGCTAAATATTTATGGGAAAAAATGATTTGGCGGTTAGATTTCAAACAATTTCAAAAAAAAAAAAAATATGATCATAATATTGCATTATTTGCATCAAAATCCAGATCAAGACGAACAAAATTAGAAATGTAAGTTCAATTCTCATGGGATTCTATTTTAATTTGGTGGGGTGCAAATAGAATTCACTTGAAAATCTGTTAGGATGGAGTCCACTGGGCTAACCTTGCCCCAATTAAAAATGCCTCGGCTCATATTTGTTGTGTAAGTCATCCTTGTCAGTGATACATTTTTTTTTGAAATAGTTGAAACTCCGCAGCCAAATCACCAATTATGTGCTTAAATGGAGTAGGTAAATTCTCCGACTGTCCCAGGCACTTACAAGAAACGTACTCATTGGATTCGAACCTAAAACCTCAATGTGAGATCATGAACCCTACACCATCAAACTACGCTCATTTGAGGACGCTCACGGATACACCTTATTATGTATTCGATTACAAAAAAAATAATTAATGGGGAACAAAATCCAATTAAATTTATGCATTAGATTATAGGAGACAAAATTATAAATTAGGAATGCATATATTTGCATCAAAATTATTTAATTTTGATGGGCATTATTATTTAATTTTGGAGTTGTTACAACTGAACTGAAGGATCCGTGATCTGAAGTTGGTAGCTTATGTGTCACGTAGCCGGCACAGTTGCCCTTATCTATACATTTTCTTACTATGTGGTCCATTCGGATGACATAAAATCTCAATCTTCTAGTGAAATTCGAAATCCTATATTAATGAAAAATCATTTCGATATAAAAATTATATGAGATTCGCAATAATTTTTATCTCAAATTTATTATTGAGATAAGATTGGAATTGATAAATCTCTATCCGTCGTAATAGATAAAATTTTCCATTGACTTAAAAAAATAATAATCATGGCTTCACTGTTCACCCCCATAAAACAAAAGCAGGCCTCTTTTTATATTACATGTCATGGGGAATGATTAGTGATCATTAATTATTATTATTATTATTATTTGCATAACTAATCTACCATTAGATTATTATGGATAGATTAGGGGTATAAATTGGATTTTCTGCAAGATTAATTTTTCTCCATGTGTTCTTTAATGATGGGAAAGCATTGACTTTAGCCTTCGGCCATTTAATAATCAAACAAAACCAATAATTTTATTTTATTATTTTATTTTTAAATCATTAGAAATCCTACCGTCAAATCATCCACTATAGAAAATATTTTATTATTCCAAACTCTTACAATAATTTAATGCTTGGGGTATTATCACTTATATCCCATGAGGTTTAGTGATATATCAAATAGATCATAAGAATTTAGAAATAGGCGTTTGCACCCCTATTAAAGATTAACATTTAATCTAAATAATTAATTATTTAATTTATTTTTGCATCGCCTATTTCTGTATTGTTAAAAACATGACGTCTAAGATGGTCAACGATTGAGATTTGACGATAATTATTTTCGATATTGTTTTGCTTGTCAAGCATGTCGTCAAGCAAAACAATATTTTCCTTTTACATTACATCAAATTAATGATATAAATACAATAACAAAAATTTCAACTCAAATTTTTGTTTTCCAAATAATAAATGAGGTTTTTTTTTTTTAAGACTATTTTTAAATTCTAACCATATAAATGATAATTAATTTATAATACATCGTTTACGCTTTATCAATTTTGGCTTTAAAAAGTCTCCAAATGACTTGATTTAGTGATATAGAGTTCATGATCTCATCTTGAGATTCTGGATTCGAATTCAAGAAGTGTGTTTCTTGAGACAGTCGGAGATTTTACATGCTCCGCTTAAATCCGGAAAGGGTAGTTTGGCGGCGGGAATTTCCAATGATTAAAAAAAAACATTGACTTTTTAAAAAAAAAACCATTAATTATGTTTTATGCTTAACTTTGGTTTTCTTAGAGTTGGCAAAATTTGTGCTTGAGTTGCTTGAGATGTGGGGTGTCTTGAGATGAGAGAAAAGAACTTGTGACCACCAATCCTTTAGCCAAAAAATAAATAAAAATCAGAAAGAGGAAAAAGGAAAGAGAGGGATTATAAAACTCTGAAATTTTAGAGGCAAGCAAAAGGAGTTTGATTTGGGTCATGAGAGAGAATAGAAACTTGTTCCTATGCTTTACATGGGTCAGTGAAGGTGGTGAGAAGAACAATAAAAATTGGCTAAAGTATAGTTAAATTCAAAAAAAATTGAAATATTCAGTTTTCTACGTCAAGTGTACAATGTATTTATTTTTCTATTCAAATATTAACGGTGTTAGAGTTTTTTTTTTTTCCTGGAATCGTTGAAAACTCCGCCGTCAAACCACCTCTTTCAGACTTAAGCGGAACATGTAAAACCCCGACTGTCTTAGGCTCTTACAAGAAACACACTCTCTTGATTTGAACCTAGGACCTCATCATCAACCATACACCACCAAGCCACGCCCATTGAGGATGTGTTAGAGTTTTGCTGATATCATAAGGGTCTTTTGGTAATTTAATAACGTTTGAGTAGAAAAATGAATAATTTTTGAACTTCGGGTGGAAAAATAAACACTTTCAAAGATGTTGATAATTTTTAAGTGATGAAATTGTGAAATATCAAGTGTTTTGTAATATATTTATATAGAAAAAATTTAGAGAATGGTCTTCATCGGTCATTTTAGGGTGAAGATTGATATATTCAACAACTATATGTAGGAATGATAGTTATACCTAAAAAGATTCAGATTTGAATCCGAAAAAATCCGGATCCATATTAGTGAAAAAATAACTTCATAATCTGGAATTTGAAAATAAAATAAAATAATAATTACTTTTTTAATATTTAGATTTAGATTATTTTAGATAGGTTGTGAATTATAAATGTTATTTTAGATTTTATATTGTATTTGTTGATGGTGATTTTTGTGAACAAGTATTTGAACAGTTCGGCAAGGGCATAAATGAGATTTTCTTTTGATGAAGGATCAGATGCTCCGAGGGCTTCGGCTACTCCTCGACCAGGAAGAGAGTCCGGACCCGATTTTTCGGATCTGGCCGATCCGAGGACGCCGTATGATCCAAGTCATAGACGCCGACAACATCAGAGCCAAGACCGACCACAGTAGCCCGGTAGCTCGACTTAGTCCTCTCTTTTCTTTTTGATCGGCATGAATAGCTCGAATATTTTGGGTCAAGTCGGATATAATTTGGGTAGTTCGGCAGACCATTTGACCGACCTCTTGGAGACCGACCTGTGATCAGGACTGTTTAGACTTTTATCTCTAACATGTACTTTCGTACCAAAGACCTTTATAAGCTGTCACCATTAATGATAAAGTATGGAAGTGTACTTTACGGTGTGATGTGACAGGAAATCAAATGGTATGTTTTGCTTTCGACGATGAAGTTGGAGCAGAGAGCTGGTCAAATCACATTTGTAAGGGTTGAAAGAAATTTCGTTTAAAACATTAATTGTGAGAACACTATTAAGTTGCACGGTCAGCTCGGTTTTCTTTAGACCTTCCTGAAATAGGTCGGCCGAGCTCGGCTTGGTAATAAAAAGCAACCCCCCATTTTGTGCCCGTAGACGTAGGTTGGACTCGCTCCGCCGAACTACGTTAAACTCTCTTTGTCGATCTTGTGTTCATTTTGTCTTTTGCTACATTTGCTTTTGGTCTCCCATAACCAAACAAATTAAAGGTTGAAGGAGGATTGTCTCGGGAGAGTTATCTCGAAACTGCCACTGGGACGAAAATCACCCGTCAACAGTATTATTTGATTTTGAATGTTATTTTATTTTATTGCGAGTGTTTAAAATTAACTTACCTAAAAAGTTTTTAAAAAAAAAAATTACAGATTTGGATATTTAAAAATTCGCACAAATAATACCACATCCAAAATCCACAAAATGCTATGAAGATCTGGATCTAGATATATACGTATTTTGGAGAATTCTTCACTATGTCAAGTTTCCCTCGGTTTCACACTAACATTTGTTTTTAAGTTCAACTTTCCTTAATCTTAATGGGCTTATTGTGTTTTATATGAAAGCACTATTGAACGTAAATCTCTAATTCAATTTTCATTAATTTGCATAAAAATTAATGATAAATATTAAAAAATAGAAAAAATAATAGAAAAAATAAAGCCAATATATTAAACATGTTCATAATTGGAGAATATTTAATATTCAAAAATTAAAAAAACACAATGGTGCAGAGTGAGAGGTGGCCAAGGTTCCGGTTACCGAACCGGAATCGGAACCTGACCGGTTCGGTTAGGGTTGAACCGGAACCGTACGATTCAGTATATATATATATATATATATATATATATACACACGTGGCTGCAGATGTTTGGTTATTGATTTTGTTAACGGATTTTGACGTGACGGCACTTGCATACTGTTATTTGACTTATAAGGAAAGCAATTTTAAATATAAGGGATAATTATAGGTTTTAAAGATTTTACCATGAGTAAATTTTTCTACCCATTGTCTCTAATGTGCGTGACTTAATGGTGTATGATTCAGGATCTCACTTTGAAGTTATGAGTTCGAATTTAGAGAATGCATTTCTTGTAAGAGTCTGGAACAGTCGGGAGTTTTACCTACTCCGCTTAAATCCGTAATGAATGGTTTGACAACATAATTTCCAACAATTTCAAAAAAAAATTATCTCTACAAAAAAATATAGGTTACATTCTATTCCTAACTCCCCAATTTGAACGGCATATCAATCTAAATAATCACTTTTAGTTTAACCTAACTCTACTAAAGTTAAGGATAATAACATTTGGATTCTTAAGTTTTCAAATCTTCACAAAAAGAGTTTAGTTTGTCTATTTGTATCACATGAGTCTTCAAATTACGCAATTGAAATCTCATGAGTAGGAAGTAGTCTTAGATGGTGTTGACACTCTAATATCATCACTTCACCATTTAATTGGATGCATTTATGCATATATATATATATATTTATGATTTTGTAATTTTACATGTGATAAGACGATAAAATTATATTTTAATTAAAATATATATTTTATATATTTAGTTAATAATAAAAATTACAATAATTAATTAATTTTTTTTTCAAAATAATAAAAAAATATAACATAATTATTTTTTAATATAAATTATTATTAATTAATTATATTTTTTTAATCGCAATACCAAACAGAATCTACCGCGTAATAAACAGTGGAAGTGGAACTAGAGAGAGATCGAGCGAAGGGCACTTCACCACTTTTATATGTTGCACGCATCCACAGCTGAAAACAGAAACAGAAGGAAAACAGACAGACTGATACAAACATCAATCAAATAAAAAAAAAAAAAAAAAATACTCATTGACTACTCTTTCTTGTTAGCTTCGTAAAACCTTTGGAAACTGGAGAGTGTTGGGATTTTTGGGTTTTGTTTGTTGTGGGTAAATTTTTTTTTGTTGAGTTTATTATTAGATGAGGCTCATGCCACTGGCCTTCTTTGAGGATTTTCAAGGGAAGAAGGTGACTTTAGATTTTTCCTCATCTTCTTCTTCTTCTTCAGATTCATTACTGCAACAGCAACAGCAAAAAGAAGAACAAAACTGGCTGCTCAACAACAGCAGCAAGGGAAACAAGAAACCAAATTGTTGCTCCTATGTTGTGGCCACTGAGCCCACATCAGTTCTTGATAACAGAAGAAGTCCAAGCCCACCCACGTCATCCTCAACACTGTCTTCCTCTCTGGTCTGCGGCGTCGGCGGCGGAGGAGGAGGAGGAGGAGGATCCTCCACCACCGACACCACCGGCGTGGCGGCAACTAATGTCTCCTCTAGCAACCCCACTGAAGAATGTGGAGGGTTGGGAATGGAAGATTGGGAGGGGGTTTTGTCTGGCTCACCAAATCAAGAACAGTCCATTTTAAGGCTCATTATGGGTGATATTGATGACCCATCTCTTGGATTAAACAAGATTTTGCCTCAAGATATGGAATTTAATTCAGGTTTTGGTGGTGTGGATCAAGCTAGTTTTGGCTTTGAGACACCTTTTACAAGTAGCAACAATTTGGTCACCACCACCAGCAATATTGACTCTGATTTTGGCAACAGTGCAAATCTTTTGCCTCCAAGTGAAGCTTTAGATGAGAAACCACAGATGATCAATTCTCAGCTGATAATCAATCAGAATCAAGCTCAATATGCTCAAAATCCAGCTTTATTCTTGCCCATTTCATATGCTCAAATGCAAGAGCATCAACTTTTATCACAACCACCACCACCACCAAAGCGGCTCAATCTCGGGTCCAATCAAAATCAAAAGGTCCCGTTTTCAGATTCGGGGCAACAAGAGCTATTTCTTCGAAGACAACAGCAACAAATCCTTCAAGAAAGGCAAACAATGGGCGTGACAGCGACAACAATGAAGCAAAAGATGGTAAACGATGAATTGGCGAATCAGCAGGCGATAATTGACCAAATTTTCAAGGCCTCGGAGCTGATCCAAATGGGTAATAATCCTGTACTCGCGCAAGGGATATTGGCGCGGCTCAATCACCAGCTCTCACCTATTGGTAAGCCTTTTCAAAGGGCTGCTTTTTATTTCAAAGAGGCTTTGCAGTTACTTCTCCATATGATCATCAATAATTCTAGTGCTGCTTTGTCTGGTTACAGTATCATTTTCAAGATTAGTGCTTATAAATCTTTTTCTGAAATCTCGCCGATTCTTCAGTTTGCTAATTTTACTTGTAACCAAGCACTTCTTGAATCCTTTGAAGGGTGTAATAGAATCCACGTTATAGATTTTGATATTGGATATGGTGGGCAGTGGCCTTCTCTTATGCAGGAGCTTGTTCTGAGAAGCGAAGGTCCGCCTTCGCTAAAAATCACTGCATTTGCTTCTCCATCCACATGTGATGAGCTTGAGCTTGGTTTCACTCAAGAAAACTTAAAGCACTTCGCAAGAGAAGTTAGTATTCCATTTGAGATCGAAATTTTAAGCCTTGAATCTTTAAATTCGGGTTCTTGGCCACTGCCTCTTCAGGGATTAGGAAATGATGTAACTGCTGTAAATCTCCCAGTTGGCACATTCTCAAATTACCCGGCGACACTTCCTTTGGTGCTTTGCTTTGTAAAGCAACTTTCACCCAAGATTGTTGTTTCTTTGGACAGAGGCTGTGACCGAACAGATGTTCCGTTTCCTCACCATATGATTCACGCTCTTCAATCATACTTAGGTCTGCTTGAATCACTTGATGCAGTGAATGTTAATTTGGACGCCTTGCAAAAGATTGAGAGGTTCTTGATTTATCCATGTATTGAAAAAATTGTGTTGGGACGCCACCGTTCTCCTGAGACATTGCCTCCTTGGAAGAGTCTGTTTATGCAATCTGGGTTTGCTCCATTGACATTTAGTAACTTCACTGAGTCCCAGGCTGACTGTTTGGTGCAGCGGACTCTGTTTAGGGGTTTCCATGTCGAGAAGAGACAGTCTTCACTTGTTCTCTGCTGGCAGCGGAAAGAGCTCATCACGGCCACTGCCTGGAGATGCTAAGGAGCAGCAACAGCAGCTGTATATTGGTTGCAAAAGGTGCCTGATAACCTCTTTACTTTATGATCATTTCGAATTTTGTTCTGTGGAATTTGTCTATGTGCTTTTGGTCTTACAGTTTCGAATCAAGAAACCAAACATGTTAGTAACTGGTTTTTGCATGGTTTAGTTCATTCTTTCTTATTTCTGTTTCGTAACTCGGTTACTGGTTCTACTTCAATTGTTGTTGTTCATGTTAAGCCGCTTAATTATTTGTTGTAACTCGACACAGATATGGAACAAAGAATTCGAGCTTCAGTTGGATTCTTGCTCCAGCTGTTGCCATTGGATTTACAAACATTTTTTCATAAGATCCTTTGAGTGGCCTTCTTGGTAGGAACTAGAAACAGTCACTAGCTAGTTTCTCAATGTATGTGCATTTGCATCAAGAGACACCATTTTTATTTTTATTTTTTGAGTTCTACAAATTATGCTTTCTCAATACCCTTTTGAAGTTGAAGGTCTCAAGGATAGGGTGTTTGCTTTTTATATTTTCTGCCTTTTGCATTATGGTTGGTAAAATTGATAATTAAATAAACTAAATTCATCACTTAATTTATTGTCTAGTTGTATTTATTTAACATGGCTTAGATATGTTTGATCGCGATATTATATATCTAGCACGCAAGCGCACGTAATTATGCGTAATTGAATAAGAATTTATATGTTTGGATCCCGTGCTAAGCTGGATTTGGGCATTGTGCTTAGTTGAATAATAATTTATATGTAATTACGTGTGTGAAAAGATTATAAAAACGTTGATTTCTAATACCTCTCCGTAAACAACCTTATTAGTGTTGTCATTATTGGTATTATTATGTAATTTATTGTCTAATTAGATTTAATTGTGTTTTTTAGTGGAGCAAGTGGCTCAATTCGATGTTGTTACATGATGCTAGGAAATATTATTTCTAAGAAA
Source organism: Zanthoxylum bungeanum (assembly GCA_019454045.1). Lineage (NCBI taxonomy): Eukaryota > Viridiplantae > Streptophyta > Magnoliopsida > Sapindales > Rutaceae > Zanthoxylum > Zanthoxylum bungeanum. The sequence goes on from SKCR01029801.1 coordinate 247,276, forward strand.
TTATTATTTTTAAAATGACTAAACAAATTAGTTTGTTGTGAAGTTTTGCTATAATTTTTTTTAGAAAGAATTTACTTGTACAATGGTGACACGTTTTCTCATATTCTTTACCTTACCCGAGCTTCATTTTTTTTTTGGAATACTAAGCAAATTCTATGTCATCCATATCGGAATTATTGAATCCCGATATGAATGCGTGGGTAAATCAATATTGTCTCAATCTCTTACAAGAATGCTATCCAAGACTTAAATCTGGGATCTTAAAGATAAAATTTCAAACTCAAATCGTTGGGCTGCGTCCTTGAGCACGTACCCGAGCTTCATTGTTAAGCTTTAAAAACATATTTTTGAAAACGAAAACGACATTTTGAAAATGATGTTTTCAGAAAACGGAAAATTTGTTGGGTAGTGTTTTTTAAAAGCAGCATTTTATTATTTATATATGATACTAGATATTGCATGTGCCTACTACACGGTGTTACAAAATTTACAGAGAGATTAAAATTCTGTTATTTAATATGTTTGTTAATTTTTAGAGATATTCTATAATGAAATGATTTAATTTTTTTTAATTAAATGATTTTATTCTTTAATTTATTTGGTATTTTTCATTTTCCATTAATAAATAATTTTATTCTTTAATTTATTTGGTAGTTTTCATTTTCCATTTTTATAGAGATTCTATAATAGAATGATTCTTTATCAGCCATTAGATTATAATGAAATGATCTGAGCCGCCAATTAAGCCACATAAAGATAGCTTTTGGATACATTATCTCTCTTAATCATAACCATTGATTGTCTTCTATTTCCTCTCACACCATTGTGCTTTATAATATAGATGTTTGGTATTGCGGTTTAACTTGTGTTGAGATAATAAAATTTTGTTTTAATCAAAACATAATTTTAAATGTTTGGTTAATGATGAGAAATTACGATTATTAATCGTGATTTTTTTTCAAAAATTGAATTTTATAAAAATTAAAAAATTTTAATTTTTTTCCATCATTAAAATATTAAAAAATTAAAAAAATACACCGCAATTAATTTTTAACATAAATCAATATTTTGTAATATAATTTATGAATAATTTATTCACCGTATTTTTTTTATCTCAAAATCGCAATCAAGTAAAAGCAATAGTTTTTATGAGAAAAAAAGTTGAAATTGACAAATGGATGACAGAGAAAAAGCAACTTCATGTGTGGGATCCACTAATGTGAATTGTCAATACCGTGCCTCTTTGCCACGTGTACGGTTGATGTGACAAATCTGCGCAAAGATAATAAATAAATCCAAAATCCACGGACTAGAATGAAACAGCTGATGTGGTCCACTGTATGCCTCATTGCGCGTGGATTCATGGGATCATGACTCTTCCAATTAGCTACAATTCAATGTCTTAATTAGGAGTAATTTTTGTATGGAATCGGTAACATACATGTTAGATAAGATTTATTATCACATGTGAGATGAAGATTAAATGAAAAAAATGCATTAAATATTAAGAAGGGCCGAGTCCTTTGCCGGCCACAAAATTAAACAAGATTCATATTTTTTGGTACATGAAGGTTATATCATCTGATACGGATTTAAACGGAGGAATTGAAATATCTGATTGTTTCAAGTTCTTACAAAAAATATACTCATAGATTCGAATCTATAACCTGATAATTAAGTCCTAAACTGTTTGTTGCGATGTTAATTCAGTCTTTAAGAAACATTAGTGCGACCTAGAGATGGATTAAAAATACGAGAATCATCCTCTACTAATATGTCAAACCTCGCATAATAATGAATCTCTCGTTGGAGAAAATCTTCTATACAACAGTGGTACCACGTCACTCATGCAACAAGCCAATCATCCACTGCCACGCGTGCTAAAAAATTAAAAAACAACTAAAAAATAGGTGAAGAAATTCTACATGTCATTTTTCAATTCGCTTGTGGTACCACGTCACCCATACCACTGTTGCATCAAAGAATCTCTCATCTCGTTGAGTTTCAATGACAAGCCTTCTAAAGGTCGTTATTTTTTACCCCCATGTAGATGCATTGACCAAGATTCAATAAAAACAATAAACAATATTATTAATGCAAATATTTCTCAATATTTTATCGACCTTAATGAATCACTCCTACATTTGGGGAGTTAAAAAAACAGATTACTGAAAATAAAATCTACTCAACAGATTCTTCCATCCCTGAAATGACCTAAGGTTCTTCCATTGCATGTACGTGTGGCCATTTTGTAAGAGAAAGGACAGAAGCAAACGTATGAAAAAAGAAGCTTTTGATCATGGTCATTTTCACATAGCCAAAATTTCAAAGGGACCTGTTATTGATTGTTGCCTTTAATCACCTCAACTGTTGAAAGCAGATTCCAGGGGAAACAAAGAGATCACCATTTGAGCATCTTCTAGGTAGATATGGAAACCCTAATTCTATTAGTCTCGGGCTTTGTATTACAATTTTCGGATATTATTTTATTAACTTACTGATATTGTCCGTATCCCCTTTAAATATAGTCAAATTGTGATACGTCAAATAAAAATTAGTCTTGTTGACGGCGGATTTTGGTCTCAGGGTAATATGGGAATATCACCTCCGAGGTAATCCTCCTTCAATAGTGAATTTGTTTGGTTATGGGGACCAAAAGCAAATTTAGCGAGAGACAGATAAACACACCAATCAACAAGGAGATTTAACGTGGTTCGGTGGATTTTGGATCCGACCTACGTCCACGGACAAGAACAGGATGATACTCTTTATTACTTCAAACACCTTTCTCAGCTCTCTCTTTTGTTTACAAATCAGAGCTTGATGATTCCGATCACTAATTTTTTGATGATGCCTTCAACTTGTCCTTCTACACTCACTCTACCCTCCTATTTATAATGGTGAAGAAATCAGATTCCTATTTATACAAGAATTCCCAATTTGGAGAGGGTCTCCTTTTCCTATTAGGATTCATAGTCAAAAACTACCATTACTTTCTTTATCCTACTAGGACTCTGACTCACCAGTTTTCCCCATGAAAATAGGATAACTTGTCATCTTATCCGCAAGAATAGGGTGTCATCTTCTGGAGCATATCTCGCTATCTGGTCGGTCTTCATGAGGTCGGTCATATTAGTCATTTGAACTGAGAATGCTGCTGTCGATATGATAATGCTCGGTCATCCGATCTCAAGTGATCGGCCAATTAGTATAAAGTGCTCGGCCTCTTACCGTCAAGTTGTCGGGTCGGCTTTAACGGTCTCGATCAATGGAGTTACCCCTTTTACCCCTGTCGTGTTGTTTAAATAACATAGTGCCCGAAAAACACCATCAACAAGTCTCTATACAAATGATATGAATATTTGAATTCTCTTCTTCTTTCTAATAAAATAAAATAATCTATATTATAAAGCACAATTGTGTGGGAGGAAGAGAATGTAACAGATGATTATGATTAGGAGAGATAATGTATCCAACAAAGACTATATTTACGTGGCTTAATTAGCGGCTCAGATCATTTCATTATAATCTAATAGCTGATAAAGAATCATTTCATTATAAAATCTCTATAAAAATAGAAAATGAAAATTTCCAAATAAATTAAAAAATAAAATCATTTATTAATGGAAAATGAAAATTACCAAATAAATTAAAGAATAAAATCATTTAATTAAAAAATAAAATCAGCTCATTATAAATAAATTAAATAATAGAATCTCAGTCTCTCTATAAATTTTGTAACACCGTGCCGTAAGTACGGTCACACACTAGTATTTATATAAAGAATAAACTTATAATATCCCTTAAAATTAATACAAAGAAAAAAGGAAACCATAAAAGTGGCACAATTTTTTTTGTTGAAACTCTAAAAAGAAAATATCAGAGACCCCCTTTGAAAAGTGTAATGATAAATAACTTTTAATTAAGGAATTGAATTGAAAATTGAAATAAGCACTTTTGTCTTGAAGAAGCCTCTCCTAGGAGTGAGGGATTCAGTTATTATTATATAGATTTTGAAGAGCTATATATATATGATTAAGGAAAAAATCTATATTACAATGGAAGTACAATATTATCCATATAATAATTCAATAATCTATTATTACGTATGTTAAAATATTAAAAATAATTAAAAAAATGGATATTAAATCATACATATCATTTACTAATTTATTAGTGATATCATGTCATCCATATTTCTGTTACACAAAAAAATTACTCTTGATAAAGTGCGAGCTTCTGTCATCTTCAAAATTCTTTAAAAAAAAAAAATGCTTAGTGGGTCACTAACTCAGAAAAAATATAATTAAAAAAAAAAATTCTGAACCCCAATATGATTTCATCAGTCTTTCGCTATATTATTTACGTAACAAATAGATCGAATACTTAATATTGATTAAAGAAGTTTAATCAAAGTCTATTGTTTCAATTTTTTAAAATATATGCTTTGAAAAAAGACAATCAAGGGTTTTTTTTTAGCCATTTAGGGTTTGATTTGTGCAATAATTGTAGTTAGGCTTAGGATTCTCTATTTTTTTCTTCTTAATTTAAGCTTCCTCAGCGTAAAATATAAATATATGATGGGTATGTGAGATTGTTTTTACAAGTCTATTTTCAAGATGAACTGTGCCTATGAACTAGTAATAATTGGTACTACAGCAGCAACACTTCTAATATAGGATGAGACACACCATTTTAATATAGGATGAGACACACCATGTCGATTATAAAATCGTTATAGGTACGATTTCATAAGCGTTTTTAAGGTTGGGAGCTTTGGGGAGGGGTTGTTACCCAAAAAAAGGATATGCGAAGTCATTTAACTAGATATGATGTGTTGCCGTGAATGTCAGTTGCGAAGCGTAGTGGAATGTTGGATCCTAAATCCCACGTGGATTAAATAGAACAATATAAATATAAATCTATGAACTTCCTCTCATTACAAACCGAATTAATTTTTGAAGTTGAGTTCTACTCATAATTTTATAAGAGACACTAAATCTCTAAGCTCATCAACTCGTTGAAACAATACACACTAGATGAAAAAGGAAATGAAAATGTAAGGCAAAAGGCAAAAACATTGGGAGCATCCAAGGCAAATAGGCAAGAAAAGTATAATACAAAGAAAAGCAAAAGGTAGTGATGAGACACATGGGTGTGTGTGTTGCTTGAAAAAGTTGATTAGGGTTTCCTTCATCATACAAATCTTTTGCTTCTCTCCATCTTTTTCTACACTTTTATAGATGCTTTAATTGCCCACCATATCTTCTTCTTCTTCAATTTCCAAATCTTCTTCAAGGTTTCCTTCATTGTTTTTATTTTCTTTATATCTTTTTCTTTCCCCCACTATTTCTAAGTCAGCTTAAAAGCAACGCTTCCTTTTGCATCCCACCCATTTTTTTTTCTTATATACCAAAACCCAAAAGTAAGCACTCATGCTTGTCAAAAGCCACTAATGGTAGGCCATATCCAATTAGAGGTGGCTAAGGTTTTGGTTCGGAACCGGAACCGAACCGGTTGGAATCGGACGGTTCCTGAATTTATACAATAATATATATTTTTTTAATTTTTTATATAAGAATTTTATTTGTAATTTAATGTAATTATGTAATGTAAGTGTGTTATATAAATTCAAATTCATAATTTTAAATTATATTGATTTATCAATCTCAACTTTTTATTTACAAAAAAGTAAAAAAAAAAAAAAACGAATAGAACCGGAACCGAACGGTTCGATTCCGGTTCCGATTCTGATTCCGGTTCCATTTTAGTGTGGAACCGGAATCGAACCGGATTAACCAATTCGGTTCCGGTTCCACACAAAGTGGAACCGGAACCAGACGGTTCTGTTCTGGTTCGGAACCGAACCGAACTGCCGGCCTGGTCTATATCCAATACCAAAACCCTAAAATTTAATTGGCTCTTCTCTTACTATTCACTCTCAAAACTCTTCTCTTTTTCTTTCACTCAAATATATTTGGTGCAAGTTTGGATCTACAGTGATTTGCATGGATGAGTCCCAATGGAGCCTTATGTGTTTCTTTTTATCCCCATTCTTCATTCTTATCTCATCTCATCTCATCATCTTTTCAAGTCAACCCTAATATTAACTTCTCAAATGTCTCTTTCATGTTTTCTTTTTTATTCTTTTGGTTACTATAATTTGTTCCCTTTGCCTCATTGGATGTATATCAACCTTTCGTGTGTGAACATTCAGGCTCATACATATACACACATATATTATTTCCTTCACATTGAAGCTATATAAATTGTATCAATCCAATGCGGGGTGGATTATAATATCACAATTGCTTGGAAAGGTTGCTGTTAATGTCTTTATAAAGAGTAACGACAATTACTGTCCCCAATAAGTGTGATTTGATGGTAAAAGACTTAAGATTTGGTTGACAGGTCCTAGTTTCGAGTCTCGAGAGTGTTTTTCTTGTAAAAGACCGAGGTAGCCGAGGATTTTACCTGCTCTGCTTAAGCCCGAATCAGGTGATTTGGCGGTGAGATTTCCAACGTTTCAAAAAAAAATTTACAATTAACTTAGGCATTTTAGGTCAGCGGAGCTCATATTAGACATGTTCACTCAATTGTAAATATATCGGTTGTGAGATAAGACTTAAGAGATGACTTTTCCTCTTTTATTTTATTATATTTTGGACGGCACAAACTGTTAAACAATTAAAAAGTATTTATTCACTTACTCCTTGGACACTAGCCAATAAGTTGTATGATGTTTGGTGGGATTTTAAGGCCATTATGTAATGCATGTACAAGTTGACAATTTGACATTTTTGACTTTTGAGCATTGTTTCTTCATTGATTTTTGGTCAAATTTTCAATTAACTATTATTTAAAATTTTATTGATTAAAAGAGTTGTCAAGGGGCAAGCAGGGCAATTATGCTGTTTAGTTCTAAAAAAAAAATCAAAAAAATCTATTTTTTTAATAAAATAATTTTAATTTACCCATTTTAAAACAAAGAATATCAACTATTTTATTTATGAAAATCAAATTTTGCGGATAATGTCAACAAGCTTAGAGGCTAAGAGACATGATGATGCATTGAGAATGGAAAATGTATCTTGTGGCCAAAAAGAAAATTTATAGTATGGAAGTGTTAGGTCGTCCCACCAATGAAATTAATCATTTATATCAATTATTTTGTTGGTTGATCTTCTCTCAATGAATGTTAACATCAGGTCGTTATTTGAACCACTATGATTATTATAATAAGAGAGAAATGTTGAAAGTGTTATAATTATGATGGGGCCATAGTTTGAAACTTGAGCAAACTTCTAGGAAACAAAATTATGGTTGAAAAAGAAAGCAAGTCCAAGGGATTTATATTTAAATATCAATTTCTTAATTAATTTCATATGCAAAGTTGCAAACTGATATGATTTATTTATTTTTTGGAATTGTTGGAAACCCCACCACCAAACCACTTATTTCGGATTTAAGCGGAGCAGGTAAAACCTCTGGCTATCCCGGGCTCTTACAAGAAACACACTCTTTGGATTCGAACACAGGACCTCAAGGTGAGATCTTGAACCCTACACCACCGAACCACGCCCATTGGGGACTCATTTTGAAGATATGCTTATAAGTAATAGACATTTTCGACTAAATTTACGTGTTTTGTGTGGATTTACAATCCACGACAAGAATAAAACTTTGATTCTAAATGTATTTCGAAACCCAACAATATCTAATTTTTTTAGAGCAATATTTTCCCCCACTATGTGTTATAAAGGTTGCAAGCAAATATATTCTAGAATACAAAAAAAAAATAAACAAAAAACAAAAAACTTAGAGATACAACACAACACTTGTTGAATCTCTAATTGGAAACTATGATATGAAGAATTTTATATTTGATGAGTCATTTTCGTGCTCTATATATAGTAGATTTGCTTCCAAAAAACATATTTTTTAGTCATACTTTTCTGAAACAGCGTCTCATTGGCACGCTGATTACGTATCATTGGCGCGTCAATATAAGACCAAGAGCCATTTTCTATCAGCGTCTCATTGGCGCGCCAATGAGTAAGTATTGTCGAGATAATATGGGTTAGAATGCAAATTTATATCTCTGTCTCTTATTTTCGACCAATAATTACCCATTGTCGCGACAATATAAGACAACATGTATTTTTCATTTCAGAACACACGAAATCAGTTATTTCGGTTAACTTTGTCTTTAAATTTCATTCCCCGCGATCTGATCGGACAGGTCGATCCCCGATACGTCAGCGTAGGACAATAACTGAACCAACATGTCATATCATATGACATCTTACATTGATAGATTAACCATATCTTATTGAATCTAATTCAACAACAACTATAAATTATATCAAAGTCATTCTCATTCGGAAATATATATATATATATATATATATATATATATATATATATATATATATATATATATATATATATATATATATATATCACTTCCAATCCTTCAGGGGTAGTTTATATGTCCCAAAGCAAACCATAAGGATAAATATGTCTCAAAATAGACAATATCTAACTAGTGTAAGCGGTTATTAGTGTATATTAATTTGAATAGAGTTTATAAATATGAACTCCCAAGTCCATAAAAAACTTGAATCAAATGGTCTACCTCAGAAGAGAAATATAAAGTTGTCTGTATTCTTTATTATTATTTTTTTGATTCAATTTTTTGGGCCGCTGGAGAAGGACTTAGATGTTAAAAGTTCAAGAGCCCAAAAAAAAAGAAAAAGGAATTTCGAACGAGCTCTTGGCCACTTTGAATAGTAAAATATTTTGGTGACTGTAACAGTTGCAAATGTACTCTCAGTTTCCTTCACTGAGGCATAAATCGATTTAAATACCTTGGCATAGATTTTGGCAATTATTGGTCAATTTTCGATTTCGATTTTTTTTTTTTAATAAAAGACCATTCTTTGTTTTTTTTAGAGATTTTAGTGAAGTCTCTCAACTTTATTATTGTTTAATTTTTTTAATTATAAATAAATAATTTTTTTATGATTTTTTTGAGGATATTTAAAAATGAGTTTTTTCAATCATGCGAAATATCTTCATATTTTTTTGATGTATCTTCAATTAATCACAGAATATTTTCTATTAATTGGTGTTAGAGAGATTTGTTGTCATAAAACTATCCCAAATTTCTTTAAACTAATACTAGTAACTTGTGTGATTGTATCCCTAAGGGGCGTGATTTGGTGATGTAGGGTTCATAATCTCACCTTGAGGTCCTTGGTTCGAATCCAGCGAGTGTGTTTCTTATAAGAGTATGGGCCAGTCAGGAGTTTTATCTGCTCCGTTTAAGTCCGGAATAAGTGATTTGGCGGTGGGGTTTCCAACGATTTTAAAAAGAAAAAAAAAAAAAAAAAAACCTTGTGTGATTGTATCCTTACCAAAAGCCTGCTTCACAAGGAAAATTACATGGCATAGATCAGAATAATATGGCCCCAAAAAACATTAGCTAATAAATTCTGTCCTCGTGCTCTTGAATGACGGTAATTTGATCAGCACTCACGTATTATTACAGTTATAGAATTTGAATATTAAAAATAAATATTAAATTTTAAAGTGATATTTGACTATATTACGTAGGGAAATGCTAATAATGCCCTAACGGCACTCATTAAGAGTCCATATTTGGAAAGTTTTCACATCATTTTTTTGGGAAATGTAGAAAATTATCAAAACGTTAATTACTTTTTCCTTTTTCCCATAAAAATTTTCTAAAAATGGATTCTTAATGAGTGTCCTTAGGGCACTTGTTAGCATGACCCTATTACATAAAATATGAGATAAATATTGCACAAATAATTAGAAGAAAACTAGAGAACAAAGTAAACACTAGAAAAATGATAATACCTTAATCATCCAAAAATATATATATATATATATATATATATATATCAGAAAATATGATTGTAACATGATATTTTATCTGTCAAATCTAGGTTTAAGCCTTAGAAATTACATAATATATTTGTATAAACCTTCCAATCCTTCAAATTTTAATTGCCACATAAACTCGAACATGACTTCATATTGCCTTGCATTTCAATTAATTTTGAATCTTTAACTTGCTTAAATAATATATGCATCACATATTTAACTCAAATGACTAATTGCAGACGTGTTGATGAAATAAAAGGTTGTACGTGCCAAATTTGGGCCAAGGGCAAAATCGTCTTTCACCTCAAACCCAACAGTATAAAAGGCCCGAAAGTAAAGACCAGGCCCAAAGAATTCTGTATTATTGGATTACAATTGAGCCATAAGCTTAAGGACAAAACCTCTTAATTATATCAACCACCTTTCCCCACTTCGCCTAACACAAGGCATATTCTCACATGCTCAAACTTTTATCAAATGTCTGGGCACGTTGTGGGACTTATGCCAGCTGCCAAAGACGATCCTTTTCATCTATAAATAGCAACGCAATTCAAGAAACAGGGGGGCTTCTGAACTCGCTTCACTTCTTTCTTACAAGCCTCTGCTCTCTGACATTAGCACTCTCAGAGCTCTCCATCCCCTTATACACTTACCACCGCCCTCACGGCCACCCAAAAGAGTTTAAGGTAACATCAAACCTTACTTTCATAATTACATATTTACTGCTCATTTCATACTACTGACTTGAGCGTCGGAGTGCTCCCGGCACCCACCACACCGGTGGGTAGTCTGCTCCCGCTCACTCTACCTTTGTTTTGCAGGATCGCTAATGCCCCCAACCTACAAATTCTGATTGTGGACCTCGGCCGAATTCCAGCGTCCACAATTTGGCGCCCACCGTGGGGCCATAGCGATTCATAGCAAGAAAAGACCACTCAGTCTACAATCTTTACAAACAGACACCAGATCCTGTAGTGGCATAATCAGCCACTCTACATAACATTTACAATCAATGGAAGATGAAAATTGATCCATGTAAAACTCGAGTACTAATCTCCAATAGTAGCGTGAGGTTACAAGTCATTTCAACTATCTTATCAAACTCAATCTCTTATGAGCATTCAAGAATATGGCAGGTGAAAATTCATCATCAAACAACCATCCATTTAATCACTAAAAAAGCCATCACATTTCACCAGCCGACCTTTCATAACAAGTCACATCTTCTGTGTGAAAGGAAATGTTGGAGTAATTATCTCCAATCTACACTCGAAGAAAGCACTCTGCCACATGTAGTCCTTAAACAAACGTAGACTGTAAGAATAGCGTACTATGAGACCACATGCTAGATCATATCTGTAAAATTATATTCAAAGAAGAGATGATTGTGGGGTTCACTCAACAAAGCCACATGCAAAGGAGAAATGGTCCATTCGACAAAACACCATGCACAGGCCAAGACATATGGGATCCAACTTGATTTAAAATGACCAGGTCCCATTCGACACTACAAGATATTCTGATTTTGGAAAACCATCAGATAAGTTTAGTGGAAATAATACCTCTCTTTATTCCACCATTCACGAACCATCCCATATGCATAAACATCATACGCCTACAAAAGATGTAAGCTTATCACCCATCACCTTGAAAATCCCATGCTACACTCCATACAGAAAGAGAAAAATCATGCATGGCCCAACCAACATACGCCTTCATTAACACATCCATACAAGCACAATACATGTTTGCTTTCATGGCTTGCATGGCCCATTTTTGGACATACCAGTCGACCATTAAACATTCAACTCTCGCTTGTGTTTCATACTTGTAGTTTCTTTCATTTTTATTTTTGGCTTATTTGACTCTACATGCTAGCAAGTAGCATCTTCACGTGATCCATTGGGTGTTTTGGCTTGGATTTTTTGAGTCTACATATAAGCATATTCACGTGATTCATTGGGTGCTTTGGCTTGGATTTTTTGAGTCTACATATAAGCATATTCACGTGATTCATTGGGTGCTTTGGCTTGGATTTTTTGAGTCTACATATAAGCATATTCACGTGATTCATTAGGTGCTTTGGCTTGGATTTTTTGAGTCTACATATAAGCATATTCATGTGATTCATTGGGTGCTTTGGCTTGGATTTTTTGACTCTACATACGAGCATATTCACGTGTAGCATGGAGTGCTTTGGTTTGGCTTTTTTGACTATACATACAAGCATCTTCACGTGATCCATGGGGTGCTTTGGCTTGGCTTATTTGACTCTACATGCTAGCAAGTAGCATCTTCACGTGATCCATTGGGTGCTTTGGCTTGGCTTTTTTGACTCTACATACGAGCATCTTCACTTGTAGCATGGAATGATTATATGAAAGGTCTCATTTTTGACTCGACACAAGTAGTACGTGTAGCTTTAGGAAGAAAAAAGGGGCAGGCTTCAACGAAAGTCAAAATAATAATATGTTTTCTTGGTGTATGTGGAGCATGAACACAAAGCCAAGTAACAAAACTATTCTCCATACGACAAAGTGGATGGCTATCAACTTCAGGCTACATGGAAAACTCTCATCTCTCCTAGACTACTTGGAATGATTATCAACTCCTCCAGACTAAGTCAAAGGTTAGTCATCATCTCCATGCTACTTTGATTTAATATTGCCAACTCCATACTACATAGGGAATATTATCATGCCTAGTAGAATGAAGAACTCCCTAGGACCTTCTTTTGGTCCATTCGACCAACCTTTATTAGATTAGGTAGTATGGAAATTTTATGTGACTTTCATAAAAATTCATTCTATTGTAGTATCATTGACCTTAGTCAGGTATTGTATAATTAGTAATGACCTTGGTAGACATCCATCTCTTCCATACTACATATGAAGATAATCATCTCCACACTACCTATGGAGATTATCATCCACTCTAGACTATATGGATGGATTTCCATAAACTCTAGAAAGCATAGGAAAAGCCCCATAAACCTTCATCAGGTTCATTCGACCGTAGTCTCCTAACCTTCATCAGGACAGGTAGAATGAAAATTTTATTGGACCTCCTTTAGGTCCAATCGACCAGCCTTTTCAAGTTAGGTAGTATGAAATTCTCTTGAACCTCTATCAGGTTCAGTCAACCAATCTTTATCAAGTTTAGTAGAGTGGTGATTCTCATAAACATGCATTAGTTTCATACGACCGTGTCTCATGGACCTTTGTCAGCTCCATTCGACAGTAGTATCATGAATAGGTAGAATGAAGATTCACTTGGACTTACATCAAGTTCAGTCGACCATAGCTTCTTGGACCTTCATCAGGTCTAGTAGAATGAAGATTCTCATAGATAATCATCAGGTTCATTCGACCGTAGCTTCGTGGACCTTCCTCAACTCCATTCGACAAGTCCAGTCGACAGTAGTCTCACAGAAGAGAGAAAAGTAATGACTTTCATCAAGTTCATTCAATTGTAGCATCGTAGACCTTCTTCAGGTCTAGTATATTGAGTAATGACTTCCTTGGAATTCCATCAATTCCATTCGATGAGTCCAGTCGATGGTAGTATCGTAGAAATGTGAAGAGTGATGACATTGATAGATTTTTTTCAAGTTCATTCGACCGTGTCTCATGGACCTTCATCAGGTCTATGATAGTGAGTAATGACCTCCTTGGACTTCCATCAAGTCCATTCGTCCGTAGTCTCGTAGAGTGGAGGTGACATTGATGGCTTTAATCAAGTTTATCTACATATTCTATTGGATCTTCATCAGGCCCATTCGACAAACTTCATTCGACAGTAGTATTGTAGAAGTATGAAGAGTGATAACCTTGACAGATATTCTCCAAGTTCATTCTACTATAGTCTCATGGACCTTCATCAGGTCTAGGAGAGTGAGTGGTGAATTCTTTGGACTTTCATAAAATCCATTCGACCGTAGTCTCATAAATCCTCATCAAGAGAATAAGTAATTTCATTCTTTATACTTTCATCAAGTCCATTCGACAAGTTCATTCGACAGTAGTCTCGTGACCTTCATCAAGTCTTGTAGTATGAAGATTCACATAGATATTTCATTAGGTTCATTCGACTGTGCCTTATGGACTTTCTCTGGTCCATTTGATAGTTCATTCGACAGTAGTATCATGGACCTTCATCAGAACTAGTAGTATGAGAAGGAAAGACTCTCATAGAACTTCTTCAAGTCTAGCAGTGTAAAAATCCTCATTGACTCATGTTAGATCCTGTAGAGTGAGGAATGAAGACCCTCATGGATCTTCATTATGCATGGAGTGTGTAGATTCCCATGTACCTACATCAGGTATAATGGAGTGTGTAGACTCCCACGTACCTTCATCAGGTATAGTGGAGTGTGTATATTTTCTTGGACCTTCATTGGGTCATGTGGAGTATAGACTCTGATGTACCTTCTTCAAGTATAGTAGAATGAAAATTTCTCTTGGACCTTTATCGGGTCGGGAGGTAGACTCTCATGTACCTTCATTAGTATAAGTATGTAGATTGAACCTTCATCTGGTTCATTCAACTGGGGACATCCCCCATTGGCTCATGTAGAGTCAAGTTGAAGACCTGGCCTTCATCTGGTCAGACGACATTGTAGATTCCCCTGGTCATTTGACCCGTAGTATGGGGATTATCCTGACCTTCATCTGGTTCAGTAGACTGGGGACATCCCCCATTGGCTCATGTAGAGTCAAGTTGAAGACCTGGCCTTCATCTGGTCATACGACATTGTAGATTCCCCTGGTCCTTGACCCGTAGTATGGGGATTATCCTGACATTCATCTGGTTCAGTCGACTGGGGACATCCCCTATTGGCTCATGTAGAGTCAAGTTGAAGACATGACCTTCATCTGTCAGACGACATAGTAGATTCCCCTGGTCCTTTGACCCGTAGTATGGGGATTATCCTAACCTTCATCTGGTTCAGTCGACTGGGGACATCCCCCATTGGCTCATGTAGTGTCAAGTTGAAGACCTGGCCTTCATCTGGTCAGACGACATTGTAGATTCCCCTGGTCCTTTGACCCGTAGTATGAGGATTATCCTGACCTTCATCTGGTTCAGTCGACTGGGGACATCCCCCATGGCTCATAAAGAGTCAATTGATTATCCTGATCTTCATCTGGATCAGTCGACTGGGGACATCCCCCATGGCTCATAAAGAGTCAATTGATTATCCTGACCTTCATCTGGATCAGTCGACTGGGGACATCCCCCATGGCTCATAAAGAGTCAATTGATTATCCTGACCTTCATCTGGATCAGTCGACTGGGGACATCCCCCATGGCTCATAAGAGTCAATTGATTATCCTGATCTTCATCTGGATCAGTCGACTGAGGACATCCCTCATGGCTCATAAAGAGTCAATTGATTATCCTGACCTTCATCTGGATCAGTCGACTGGGGACATCCCCCATGGCTCATAAAGAGTCAATTGATTATCATGATCATCATCTGAATCAGTCGACTGGGGACATCCCCAATGGCTCATAAAGAGTCATTTCAGCACATGACCTTCATCTGGTCTAGAAAAATTTGAAGACTCTTCCGGTCCTTGACCAGTAATATGGAAATTGTCCTGGCCTTTATCTGGTTCAGTCGACCGAGGATATCCCCTGGCTCGGGCCAAGCCAAGTTGAAGACTTGGACTACTCTTAGTCCAAAATACTTTGAATTCTCTCTGTCGTGTATGAACTATGTATTCTTGACAGATACTCTTATATCTTGTTTCATTCGACATGTATAGAAATACTCTCCAAGTCAAAGAACTTCTTGACTTAGAGAGTAGGGGACAAACTGTACGTGCCAAATTTGGGCCAAGGGTAAAACCGTCTTTCACCTCAAACCCAACAGTATACAAGGCCCGAAAGTAAAGACCAGGCCCAAAGAATTCTGTATTATTGGATTACAATTGAGCCATAAGCTTAAGGACAAAACCTCTTAATTATATCAACCACCTTTCCCCACTTTGCCTAACACAAGGCATATTCTCACATGCTCAAACTTTTATCAAATGTTTGGGCACGTTGTGGGACTTATGCCAGCTGCCAAAGACGATCCTTTTCATCTATAAATAGCAACGCAATTCAAGAAACATGGGGGCTTCTGAACTCGCTTCACTTCTTTCTTACAAGCCTCTGCTCTCTGACATTAGCACTCTCAGAGCTCTCCATCCCCTTATACACTTACCACCGCCCTCAAGGCCACCCAAAAGAGTTTAAGGTAACATCAAACCTTACTTTCATAATTACATATTTACTGCTCATTTCATACTACTGACTTGAGCGTCGGAGTGCTCCCGGCACCCACCACACCGGTGGGTAGTCTGCTCCCGCTCACTCTACCTTTGTTTTGTAGGATCGCTAATGCCCCCAACCTACAAATTCTGATTGTGGACCTCGGCCGAATTCCAGCGTCCACAGACGTGTTGATGAAATAAAAGGTTATACATATATTTATATGATAACAAATGATAAACACATTCATTAGATCAAATTCATTCACTAAATTAAGTTCACTCACCTTTTAGAAATAACAAATATTATTAGATCAAATTCATTCATTTAATAAATGCACCGAATATTTTAAAGTTTCAAAGTGACATATGACAATACCACACAAAAAGAATAGACAAAAACATATGTACGTATAAGATGTATGATGGATATATACGAATACAAAGGAAGTTTTGAATAACCAATAACATAAATTTGAAGCTACTAAAATAGAGCCAAAAAAATTCCTTCTATGATGCAGCCTTAGAGTAACTTATGTTGATTACCGATAAATATATGTGTGTGTTGGGGCAGTTGTGGAACCCTTAGGTCGGATCGGTATCCCGTACAGCGGAAGTGGATCTAACCCATGGATATTAAACATGAGTGTAATTTTAAATAATTTAATGGAATATTATATTCTATTACAAGTGCATAGAAAAAAACGGGGCTGAATCAGAGTCCGAAAATTTAAAAATGGGCGAAAATAAATTTCAGCACGCACTACAGTGTGCGCGAGCGAACTGTGCGCATTTAGCGAACAATTTTTTATTTTTTATTTTTGTTTTCCATTCAAGCGTCGGCTCTCTGTTTTCCAGAGAGCTTATGCAAATTGGGTAAAATATCCAACTTGTTTCCAACTTTCCATAAACACTTTCAAAATTAATTTTCAATATCAAAACCAACAACAACACATATTATAGAACAAAATCATATTTTTCAAAATATCAAATATTTTTATAAAAACTTAAATTTATTCAAAATACGTACATGTGTAAATTTGAATCTAAAATACAAACCAAACAAGAATCTCACAAAGAAGTGACTCATGAATAATTCTAGATCACTCAAAGGTAGTCAAATGATTCTAAAATGGTAGTCATAGCTCCAAGCTTTCATTTAGAGTTCTCAACTCTAATTTTATGTTCATGTCCAACATAAACATTTTTGACCTAATTACAAGCATATTGTGTTTATGCTTCCAAAGTATCAATATATAAATTTATTAGCCTAATTTCAACATCAAGTTATATTATTATGTATCAAATATAAAAATATAGCTTATTAGAGAAGATCAGCCTTACCTAATAAGTTTGAACCAAAGATCTAATCTTCTTCTCATTGTTGAAAAATATAGAGAATTTTCAAAGCTTCTCTAAATACTTTTTAGGCTAATTTTTCTTGTGTTTTGTCTTAATGTTTGCTTGCTTAAAAACTTGCTCAAATTTGCATTTGAAGTTTATTTAATTTTTTATTAATAAAATTTTTATTCAACTTTTAGGTGGGCTTAATCCAATTTATCCAAATATGCATATTTAGGTGTAACTAATCACCTTTGTCTAACACTTTGAATTAATTCAATTAAATCTAGACAAAGTTTAACCAATTGATTAGTTCATTGTCTACCACTTTGATTAAATCCAATTGAATTTAGATAATATTTAACCAATTGATTTGTTCATTCTCTACCACTTTGATATAATCCAATTAAATCTAGACAAAGTTTAATCAATTGATTAGTTGATTGTTTACGATTTTGATTTAATCCAATTAAATTTAAATCAAGTCAAATACACCTATTATTACATATTTTGTAATTACCAAAATATTCTTCAATGATAGAGATATTTATGAAATTACATCAAAGTCCTTGTGTGATTTTGGATTAATCCAATTAATTCAAGTGTGTCAAAGTAAATAATTAATATTATCCACTAACACTTAATTATTTTAATTGATAGTTATAATATCAAATATTATTTATTATCAAACATTATCGGCTATCCAAGTGCTCAACAAGTACACTTCATATTGTGAGACTCTTTAAGTCCAGTCACGTTCGTCATATAAGCCTAGCTTATATGTACGCAATTTCGCCACCTCCGAATTCGCGAAGAACACGAACGACCTTTCCGATCTATACAATTCGAGGTCATCACATATGTTTAACAATCCCTTCATCTTAAGCTATCCGAGTTGTGTTTAGGAAACATAGATTACACCGCACATCTTATATTGTCGACATGTGCACGGTTCTTTACAACTAATGAGAACACCATTTCTGATATATGTGATCCACCCTAGGTGATCGGCTTTGGCTAAATTCTTAAGAATCGTGACTTACTCATATAGATATCTTAATCCCTTATGGTATACATACTGGCTGACAGATCGTATCTTGATATGTACTTGATTAGCGAGTGCATCAGTCTACACCCAACGAACATCTAACGGTCAGATCATGAAAGATCTCTGATATATATGACATCAAAATGAGGAAGATCACATACAAAATCAATATTATCTTATAATCAAATGATTAAATATGCTAAACACAGTAAAATGGCATGGTGAGTTCGTTATCACCCAATGCTCGGCCCAAGTTCTCTATCTGTCCTTTATTTGGTAAAGCTCATAAACGACAAGTCATCTTAGATTTAGGCGGTTAGTTGTCGATAGGGGATGACAATGGGAGGGGTATGGATAGATATTTTTGTATCAATTCCCGATAATCTTTAGATGTCAACGTTCATTCTCCGCCTTCTCGTAATTATTTCAGGGGAGAGGATGAAGATCCTCAAATAATAAAAGGAGATCCCGAGTGGCCCCGAATTTTGAATAATAAATAATTTTTTCTTAAAATAAATTTAAATCATTGAAAAACATGTTAGTTGAACTAACACTATATCTAGAAATCAATCATACATATTCAAAAAATTGATAATATCTATTACACAAATCATATTTTATCTATAATACTGAAATTCTTATTTTATGTCCTTTTATTTAGTCCGTAACTTAATAAAAAGATGGATTCCCCATTAAAAATTGATTATATATGTATATAATTATTTCATTTAAATCGTTATACTATTTATAATTTATATATTTTTAAAAATATTAAAATATATTTTATTTAAGTCTATATAAAATTGTAAATAAAACTTTAAACATATTTATTAAAAAATTAAAAATAAATAAGTTAAAAATCTCCGTCCCCTCCCCAAATAAATAATGGGTATGAAAATTTCTCTATCGACATCTTCGATATTAAATTTTCAATTTTTTATCCCCGAAATTTCCCAATTGAGAAGGATCCCCTAGAACCATATCCCCTTACAAATTTCTGCCATCCCTGTCGTCAACATACAGAATACAAAACCGACAAAGCGTAAAGTATTTTTAGTTACATATAAAGGATCAAATAGGCATGATAATGGGCTGAGCTCGGACCGGGCTTTGATAAGCCCGCCCGAGAAGTAGAATTTAGGCCTGGGCCTGGGAATATCCCGGCCTGTCTCAGACTCAGACCATGCTTTATCCGGACTCGATTTTTTTAATATAAAAAATTATATATATATTATTTATTTTAAACCCGACCCGAACCGAACCTTGACTTTTTTAGTTGAGCCCGGATCTGATCCGGACCCAAACCGCGCCTTTCATTTTAAAGCTTAACCTGAGTTTTTTGATCTCGGACCGGATCGAAATCCGGATGGACCGGCCTCGGACTTTTTCGCGACACTTATATCGAAGAGCTTCTAAACTAAAAACCATCGCCAAAGAAATCCTCTAGGAAATCTGAAATTGAATCCCTAAACCCCACTCTGCTAAATTAACAAAAATGGCGAGACCCGACCCATCAGATTCAGAACCCGAAGCGAGCGAGAATCCAACTTCAGAGGAAGAAGAAAGCGAGGAGCCTAAAAGCATTAGCAATGGGGAAAAGGAACAGGAAATATCGGCGTACGAGAAACAGAGGCTATCAAGAATTGCAGATAACAAAGCAAGAATGGAGGCTATGGGACTCTCTAAAATGGCTTCTTCTTTAATGGGTTCGCCTCGGAATTTGAGTAAGCGTAAAGGGAAACGCAAGGTCGTCGAGGACGACGAGGAGTATAGGCCTAATGATGAACATGAAGATGGTGGTGGTGATGATAATGACGATGACGATGAGGAGTTTTTGGATATCAAAGCTTCCAGGTCTGATAAAAAGAAGGTGACACTAAGACGTTTTTAATGGAATTTTGCGAATCTAAAAAAAAAAAATTATATTTGTTAAAATGGTTATTTTAGTTCAAAATTTTAATGATTTTTGAATGCCAGTTCAATTATTGTAGAAAAAAAGTAAGAAAATTTGAAATATCTCACACAGTTGGCAAGTTTCAGATAATGAAGTACTTGCATATGTTGGTTGAAATTGCAATATCTGTAAAAAAAGAGTTTATGCATAACTGGATGAAGTTGTATGTATTATGTTGAGTGGAGCCTGTAGCGCAAAACCCGGTTCACACCTTTTCTCTCTTACCCATTGGATGTTTTCCGGTTTTGGACTAACCAAGTAAATAGCGTGTTCGTGTGTGGTTGTTTATCGCCTTTCTTATATATTTGCTTTTTCCTAGATTCGTAAGAGTATTTATGTGATATGTGATGGTATACATTAATATGTGCAGCTTGAATGCTGTTTAATGATCTCTTCTCTACAAATGTGGAGTGTGATTTCAGAAGTTAATTTAGGTAACAAAGAGATGTTGCTTTGAACAGGCTGGTTTGATTTTAGGAATAATGTCTTTGGTAATTTACTACTTCAGGTGAAGAAGAAGAGCTCAACGCCTAATAAGAAAAGCTCCACACCGAAGAATAAAGCTTCTGTTCAAAAGCTATTGAGTAGCTCAGATTATGTTGATGATGATGATGAGTTAATGCAGGTAATTTCAATTACTATCAGTACTTGGGTTCTACGTGAGTGTACAAATGTTGCGATACTAATGAATTATCAATCTTTTACAGGCAATTGCTCTCTCACTGCAACATGCTGAAGAGCTTCCAAGTCCTATTATTAAGGAAAAAATGGGAAATGCTTGTGTTCAGGAAAACATAGGAAGGGGCAAGAAGAAAAAATCGGTTTGTTATTGGGCCAGAATTAATGTTATTACTATGTGGAGATGATTTGCATTCTTTAACCTGCTTAATGTGTATTTTCTTGGTCAGCAGTTCACAAGTCGAGTGCAAATGACTGAAGATGAAGTGATCTTACATTTCTTTCAGTTTGATGGTAACATATTGACGCTGCTATCTTTTATTTCTTTTTTCTTTTTTTTAGCTATTTTCTCCCTCCTTTCTTGTGTGTTTATGTGAAGCCATATGCCTATATTTTCAAGAAGAATGTATGTTTTAGTTTCTTTGTTATAGCATCAGGAACTATGGGCGTCAAATGATAAGTATCACAAAGTCATGAATTATACTGTTATTTTAAAATTATATAGTTGAAACCGATACCATGCTCGGGTAAATGTGCCACATATCTGTTGATGTTATTTATATTGTGTGTGACGATATTTTGGTAACTGATGAGTTACATTATTGGCATGCAGAAGCAGGAAAAGGCAGCATAAATCTGAGAGACTTGCGAAGAGTAGCTGTTGCGCATGATTTTGTTTGGACAGACAATGAGTTGGTTGATATGATCCACTGCTTCGATAGTGATGGAGATGGGAAGGTTAGTAATTTCTGCTTTTTGGATTTCTTTTTCAAACATTTTTGTTCTAGTTCCTCTCTACAAAAGCAACATGCCAAATGGGTAATTTTCATTTTCACACCGAAATATAGAAGGTTTGATCTCTTTTAATGAGTTTATAATTATCAATTCCATTTGATTTCTTCGCAGCTAAATCTTGAGGATTTTCAGAAGATTGTCAATCGATGCAATATGGTACGAGCTTCTGAACAATCTTGATGGGTCTGGGTTTGAAGCGTTTTCCGGGTATAGTGAGTTGGTAGGGCACCTAAAGAGCTCTTAAACGTCTCCATAAGTGTGTAGTAAAATATGAATATGAATATGAATATGAATATGGATTGTTAAATCAATAGAGTATCCTGCTATTCATAGGATCTGTCACACAAGCTAATGTTTGCCGCAGCGACATCAGAATTTAGAGTCTGTTTGGGTGTGTTTGAAGTCGTATTAAAAGTGTTTTCTTAATGTTAAAATTATTTGAACTCTCTTGATAATAAGTTAAAAAAATGCTAGTTAAATAAAATTCCCTAACAGAGGGGAAAAAGAAAAAGAAAAAACATTTGATAAGTTTTCCTAGTTTTGATAAAGATCACGGAGATCAATCACAAATCTGTTTTTTAATTCCTATAATTCAATTTTTGATAGGTACTGATGAAATTAAATGCTTTGGTATAGACCCGGCCAAGGTTCTGGTTCGGAACCGGAACCGAAAATTTTCGATGAGGTTAGGGTTCACTCCTAACTGAACCAGAACCGTTTTGACTTTTTTATTTTTTATTTTTTAAAAATCAATATTAAAATTAAAAAAAATAAGAAAATCGGTTACCGGAACCGAACCGGACCGCCGGCATCAAGTAACCAAATTTCAGCTGGAACCACAAGTGGGTTAATGTTGTAAATTAACATAATAATGATATACAAGAATTATTCCTAAGGGGTGTGATTTGGTGGCAAATAGTCTAAAATTTAGTTTTCAGGTCCTGAGTTCGAGTACATGAAGTGCATTTCTTGTAAGAGTCAGGGGCAGCTGAGGATCTTACTTGTTTTACTTAAACCCGGGTCGAGTGGTTTAATGACAAGATTTTTAAACGTTTCCAAAAAAATGATATACGAGAAATCATAATAAATATACCAATCACATATATTTTCATCCAAACTAGCAAAATTTATTAACGAATAAGGGTCTTTCCAAAAAAAAATAATAATAATATATGAGAATCCATAGTAAATATACTAATCACATATATTTCCATCCAAATTAGCAAAATTTATTAACGAATAAGGGTTATATGAGAATCCATAATAAATATACTAATCTCATATATTTCCATCTAAACTAACAAAATTTATTAATGAATAAGGGTTATTTATGTCATCCCCATCTCATAACTCATCACATGTCACATATGAGTTAAGTAAAATCTCATAACTCATTTTAGTAGTAAAATATTATTTTGGCATAAATATAGTAGTAAAATATAATATTTTAAAATTCTCATTATCATATTTACTATAAATATAGGAGTAAAATATAAATATCCATATCATTAAAAATCGCAAGGGCTCATGTTAGGAAAGGTACTCTAATTATAACTAGCATGAGGACCACATTTTACACGGATTGAATACATCTTTCACTATGATTTCAAATAATAACAAAAATCATAATATTATTTTTGGGGTTGATCATGTAATGCGCCTGTTTTACAATATATAAACTATAATTACATAATGAATAGAATACTTAAAATACTACCTCTAATAATAAATTAATAAATTATGGCTTAAATATGTTCATTGATATACACTATTAATTTTAATATATATATATATATATATATATTTTGTTGATGAAGATTTTTGTGGATAAGTGTTTGAACAGCTCGGCAAGGGCAGAGATGAATTTTCACACTTTGGGAAGATGGATGTTCAGAAGATATCGATTGCTCCTCGATCAGGAATGGTGTTCGGACCTGGTCCCCCAGATCTGGCCGACTAGGGAACACAGTATGATTCGAGTCTCATAGACCAACAACACCAGAGACGAGATTGCCCACTTTCGACCGGTAGCTCAGATCGGTCTCATACTTCCTCGGATCGAAAGATCGAGCTCAGATATTTTCGGGTCAGGACGGAAGGAGGTGTGGTAGTTCGGCACATTATCTGGCCGACCTCATGACTCACGGCTTACGACCAAGGATCGTTTGACTTTTCCCTCTGACAAGTACCATATTTATAGGCTGTCATCATAATTGTTGAGTGTGGCAGTGTACGAAACGACGTGATTTGACATGAAGTCAGATGACAGGCTTGTTTTCGGCAAAGCAGTTGGGCCAGATAGCCCGTCGATCGCTGGAAACCTACAGTGCTGACGTCATAGGGATACGGGAACAATGTTGTATATTCGATAGTATATAAGAGAAGAGTGTTCT
Organism: Zanthoxylum bungeanum; assembly: GCA_019454045.1. Lineage (NCBI taxonomy): Eukaryota > Viridiplantae > Streptophyta > Magnoliopsida > Sapindales > Rutaceae > Zanthoxylum > Zanthoxylum bungeanum. The sequence goes on from SKCR01029801.1 coordinate 271,658, forward strand.
CATTTGTAAAGGTTATGAAAATTTTCATTTGAGCATTGCTTGTAAGAAACGATACAAAGAAGAAAACCACTCAGTTCTTTTTAGACCTTCCAGAAAACAGGTCGGTCGAGCCCGATTTGGTAATAAAAAGCAACACCCCATTTTGTGCCCATGGACGTAGGCTGTATTTGCTCCGAACCACGTAAACCCTCTTGTTGATCTTGTGCGTGTATTTTCTTTAGCCACATTTGCTTTTGGTCTCCCATAACCAAACAAATTCAAGGTTGGATGAGGATTGTCTCGAGAGATTTATCTCGAAACTACCTCTGGGATGAAAATCACACGTCAACAGTTGGCGCCGTCTGTGGGGAAAGAACAAAAAGCAACTTGCGTGACAGGACGATGGCGGAAGATGGGAACCACGGATTGTCAGAGAGTTCAACAACAGAGTGGATGGGAAAGATGGAGGAAAGCATGAGAAATGATAGGGAGGAAAACCAGACCCTCATGAAGGCCATGATGGAGAAGCTGGAAAGACTAGAAAAAATGAACAATGAACGGTTGGGAACTGGACCGAGTCAGAGGAGAAATAAGATAGTAAACGGAAAAAGGGTTGTAGACCTAACTAGGGACGATGAACCCGGAAGGAATGATCCCCAGAGGGTGAGGTCAGTTGTGATAGCGAGAGCCTTGCAAGCAGAAAGAATGTGGGAAGAAGAAGAAGAGAGGCGGAGACCAGAATCTTCTAGTAATAGCCCACGCTCTAAGAATGGGGAAGATATGAGACATGGAGGAGAGGATCGAGAAGTGTCTAGTCATGGCACACTTCGTGCCCGGGGCAGCAGGCGTGAAGAAGTCCGCGGGAGGCAACGCGATAACACTGATAACCATATGAAAGCCTGGTTTAGAAAGGAAATGAAAAAGTGGGAAGAAAACCTAAAGACAGATAAAGGAGAGAGTCAGGACGGAGAGACGACATCTCAATTTACGGAAGAAATCTTGTCAGCAGAATTCCCTAAGCGGTTCACGATGCCATCTATGAACTCCTATAGGGGCCACACCGACCCTAAGTCCCACATCGAACGTTTTATTTTGCTAATGGAGGTCCAAGGAATGGTGGGAGACGCCATCTGCAGGGTGTTCCCTTTAACTCTGAGTGGGCCTGCTATTTTATGGTTCAGAAGTCTGACTTCAGGAAGCATCAACAGTTTCTCCCAACTCAGGAAATCGTTCGTTCGACATTTCAAAGGGGCATGTGTTCAAAAGAAGATAGTGGGAGAGTTAAGATTGATGAAGCATGGAGATGATGAGCCCCTGAAGAACTTTATTGAAAGATACCACAACTTGGTGCTCGAGGTCGGGGCATACGAGTCGTCGGAGGCACTGGAATGTCTCAAGGGGGCCTTGAAGGTTGGGAAGTTGTGGACCCACTTGAGGGTCCAGGACGTACCGGACTACGCCACCGCCATGGAGTTGGCCCAGAAGTTTGTTTTGATGGACGAATAAGAGAAAGTTGCCCGAAGAGGGGGAAGTCAAAAGGAAAAGATGGCGAGACCGGAGATATCGCGAGGGTCGGACAGAGAGCTGAGGAAGCCACCTCCGAGGTAAATGGAGTTCAAACCGATGCCTCCCAGCAATATACCACAGGTGTAGGCACTGCATTTTTACACATAAGTCCCTATGATGAGTCTCATTTTGGAGACACTACCTTTTAAGTCACGAAGGTCACGGGAAACGGACATCGGAAGGGGAAATTCAGAATAAACAAGGTTCAATGTTTTCGTTAGTGCTGCGTTAAATATTAAATAAAATATTTAAACATTTACCAATTAAATAAAACATTTACCAAACTTAAACTAAAATCATGCCTAATTTAAATAATTTGAATATATTATATACTAAAACTAAAAAGAAGATATACCTAATTAAAATCAATCCTAACCAATTAAAACCAATCAAATATTTGACTTCCTAATCTAATAAGATAATTACCAATCTAAAATATTGTATTCCTAAACCAAACCAAATCAAATCCCTTGCTTTCCTTGTCCAACACCAAATCAAATCCCTCTTTAATTAGCCAAATCCATTTCCCTGTCAAGCCCAATCCTTTGCCTATAAAAAGAACCCTTCACCAACCTTCTCAACCCTAGTCCCTAGCTCATACACAACACACATAAAAATTACAGGAAGAACACACCCAAAAACAGTAAGCAAAAGATAAAGAGGAAACGGCAGCGAAACCACAAGGAAACAGTAGCAAAAGACGGAGAACGACGACTCAAAACAGTAAGACAACGAACGAGAACAGTGAACCAGTGAACCGGGAGAGTTGCGGAGCATCCACCCTTCCGACGATCGTGTACCGTACATCCGAGAGGTGATTTAAAAGGTTAGACCTGAGGGCACTTTTTCATTGGTTTATATTCGTTTTTTTATCATTGAATTCTATTCGCATGAGAGTCGTTTATGGATGCATGTTGTGTCTTGAATGAAATGGAAGAGTGTCGTCTCTTGTGGTATATAGGATGGAAACCCAGACGTAAATTCCGTAGCCGAATCCGAATGGACGGTAGTGCGGTCTGTACTTGGGATACAACTCCACGTACCACTTGAGTAAACGGCACATTCTCTTGTTTTGTGTTGCTTTCATTTATTTATTTTTCGTCACCTAAATTCTGCATGTTGCTTATTTATGCATGGTTCAATCGAGCGCATGGGCTTAGTAAGTGGAATGAAAGATCCCCTATGGGGAGGGGTTAAAGCCCTTTACCACGATGCTTTGCCGCGCCGGTTGATGTGTGTTCGGTTGGATGCAAGACACGTTTAATCGGACATACTTAGTTGAATATGATTGTCTTTATGTTTGTATGCATGATGTGATGTGACGCACATGGGCTTAGTATGTTGGTCTAAAGGTCCTCTCTTTGAGAGATCAAGAGCCCCCAAAAGGCCACCTTTACGGTAGTACTTCGCCGCGCCCCTTTATTTTGTTATTTATGTATTGAGTTCCATTTCATGCATCAGGTCTGTTCCCGTTCGAACGCGTTTACGAACGCAACTCGAACGCGCATGCATTTTTGCCTTATCATGCATCAGGTCTCATTTCCGTTCGAACGCGTTCACGAACGCCATACGAACGTGAACATTCTGTTTCATTTCCTTTCGAACGCGTTATCAAACGCCATACGAACGCGAGCATTCTGTTTCATTTCCGTTCGAACGCGTTATCAAACGCCACACGAACGCGAACCTTCTGTTTACCGTTCGAACGCGTTTACGAACGCTACACGAACGCGCACACACTGAACTGAGTCTGTCTTATCATATTCATACATAATTGCCTCTTGGTTGATCTTTCTTGTGTTATATAGCCAACCATATTATTTGTATCCTTGCATTTATCCATTCTATGTGTTCTCAGGATTGTATTCAAGCATGATTAGGCTGTTAGCATGTTATTTGGTTAATAGGTTCATGAGATAGTACTCAAGCATGATTAGGTTGTTCTTAGTTTTCCATATTATAGATTGAAATATGTTCATGAGATTGCCATGTGATGTTGCATGTTGTGATGAACTTGTTGATGTATGCATATGAATTTAGAAGCATGATATTTTTGGAAATAAATGTTATTTAAGCCTGGTTAAATTATTACATAAATCCTTTTATTACAAGTGACATAAATAAGGGACCATTCCGAACCCAACGGTTTGAGGTCTTCCCTTGCGAGGGGTGAGTGCGGCCTTAAATCTCATTTTCCCGGTTCACACCGGGTGGCGACTCCATTACTCTCCGGTTTAGTCCCCCGTGGCTACTCCGTACTCCCAACTAGGCCGCGAGCCTAGGACAGAAAAGTGTCGCCCAGGTTCTGTGTTCCCACAACAGGAGAGGAGGGCTCAGACACAAGTAAATCATGTGGCCGGGGGGACAATGTATACTCCTTTGAACAAGCGATTGGCTCAGATCGTCAGGGAAATCCAAGGTCAAGCCCTCCTGGTGGAACCAGACATGAGGAAGTATCCAGTAGAGAAGAAGAGCGAGAAGTCTTATTGTGCGAATCATAATATGAGGGGCACGCGGCGGAAGGTTGTAGGGACATGCGAGAGCAGGTGGAGAACTTATCGCAAAATGATTATTTAAATGATTACATCGACCAGGAGGCCATGGCTGCACGACAACCACAGAAACCTAGACAAATGTATACCATTGTAGGTCATTAACTAATAAATACCCAAATTATTATAGCATAATAGAAGAAAATTTTAGGGAAATTTAGTCAATTTATGTTATAAATATAAAATAGTAAAATTAAATTTATGTAAAAGTAACCTAACGTATTTTGTTTGTTGTGGGGTATTCGGGCCCCATATAAATTTTTCCATTGGGTTTTTTTTGGGTCATTCAATAAGTATGGAACAGTTCTGTTACTGGAAACCATGTAGATATTTTCAATGCACAACCTTTCGATGCATTGAAAACCTCAAGGTGATGATCGAAAGGTAACTTAAATAATAAAAATAAATAAAATAATGAAATTTAATTGATTAATTGTGAAATATCACTAGGGTTGTAATCGAGTCGAGTCGTATATGACTCGAGTCGCTAAATATTTATATGAACTTTAATTTGAATCGAATTTTACATATGTTGTTTGAACTTGATATTTAAGAATATATTATACTCGAACTCGGCTCGAATTCGATTACTAAAAGATTTGACTCAATTCGACTCGACTAATTTTTTTAAAAAATTCAATTTTATTTTTTATTTACTTATAATATGTATATAATTTGAATAGTGTTTATGGGTAAAAAATCAGTTGAGTATAGCTTTTGTCAATCGATTTCGTTTAATAATCAAACTATTATTTTCAAATACGAGTAGCTTATTTAGTAACCAAATCGATTTCGAATATCAAGTCAAATACAAGTTGAACTCGGAATAATTTGATAACTCATATGTTCTACTTTTCGGTAGTTTTGCAAGTGATCCATCATATTCAAGAGCTCAATGATATTGCTGATTGGTCTGCTTCAAGTGGATTACCAGAGCAAAAACCTAACACCCTTCGCTACTCATCCTATAAATATGTGGGCTTTCTTTGCAGCCGGTTGCATTTATTTTCTGGGACTAACCATTAACATGGAGGATCAAAATCTTAATAAAAATTACACTGAAAATCATCAGCCATGTTATTATCAGCTCAGTGGCTCTTGCTTCAATCTCTCTAGCTTCAGTTTTCCTCCCAAGTTTATTCGGCTGGTTCTGTTTGGCCTTGTGGGCACTTTTGCCTATCATTTTAGGCAGACGGTTTATCAAACCAGCTTATTAATGGCTCAAACATGCAACTGTGGTAACAGTTTCCCATCTCTGCAACAGAATTAATCAGTTATGGCTTTTTCTTACCTTGAAGAAGCAAAATTTGCCCATTTCATTAGAGCTACTATTAGGGAAAATGACAGTGATCCCTTTTCAAAAACCTTTATCATATGAGTAAATGAATAAAATTAATTAATCTTACTCTAATGTGGTTTGACACCATGGTGATGATAAATTCTAAAGTTTTATACCCGCAAATTATACAAATATTACAAACAATTTGGTCATTCTAATGTGACAAAATGCCCATATAATTAAACACCTAATTTTACTCTACTCGATGAGATATCAAAGTACTACAAAAATAAATAAAGTAACAAAATAATTTCACCCACTAAAAAAAAACCGTTCGAATAGCGATGAAATTAATCATATAGTAATATTATCGAAAATCTCCGTATCAAATTTTTTTTGAAAACGTTAAAAACCCCGCCACCAAATTACCAGACCCAAACTTAAGTGACCTAATAAATACTCCTACTATAATAAGAAATTTGATAATCTTCCATTTAATCAGAGAATGGGTATTGGAGAATTCATCTGAAGTGACTGAATAAACTCAGAATCTGTCAAATTGAGAGGAGGCAGTGAAAACTGACTCTGAGTAGAGCTTCCACTTCTTATTTCTTGCATAGTCAATAGAGCTGCTACTGTGTTTCTGAAAATTCCTTCTCCTGTAACCCTAATTGGTTCTCTTTTATCTTTCCTGATATTATTTTCTTCAACCGGAAGAACTTCAGCTATGGTGATTTCACATTCCTTGATCAGTTTCGAAACAATCTCAGTTGTAAAGAAAGGTTGATTCAACACCTTTTCAATGAACACCGAGCGCAATAACCCACCTGTTCTCTTATCATACTTTTTCAAAATCTTAGCCAACCCTACACAAAATTCAATATCATTAACTGATTCAAGAACTTTGATGTTACTTCTAACGTGCATGAGCTCAGGGTTCAATTCTAGGGGGGCTAAATAAATTATAGCCCAAGTGTATATGGAAGTCAAAATGGTAATTTTACACATAAAACTCATGATATGATTATGATATCTTATCACGGAAAAACAGTTTTTGAATCCAAAGGAGTTGCCCGAGCATGAATGGTTTGTTCTCTTTTAGATTTAAGGTTCGAATCTCATTAGATGTATCTTCTTGAAGCCATGTCCCCTGTGTAAAAAGCCAATGACTTACTTTGATCTATATTGGGAAACTTTTGATGACACGGGACACAGGTCCCATGGATTAATCGAGATTTGCACAAGTTGACCCGAACACCCCGATTATCCAAAAAATAAAAAATAGTTTTTGCAAATATCTATTAGAGCCATGACACTCTTATGTAGTTTCAGGGATATTATTATTTTTCTTTCCGGTGATTGTCTTATGTATGAAAAAACATTAATAATCCGAAAACTTTAAATAATTTCGAGTTTATACCCAAAATTTTGTTAGTGTAATAATTTATACTTTTAAATTTAATTTTTTATCCAAAATTTCTGTCGAATGTACACCTAAAAAGTTTCAATCAATATAAAAAAATACACTTAAAAAATATAAATTAAAACAATGATTGAAATTTTGGGTGTAAAATTAAACTAATTTGAAGTTTTCGAATTTTTCCATATATAAATCAATTTTCGGATATAAAAAATAATAATTTCTGGGTAATTTCTAGGGATTACCTGTGTAATTGATATTGCTGTAATTGACTAATAGCACCATTTCGCCATGGAAATTGACAATATATTTCCTAATCTTTGCCATCTCCTCTTTATAAATTGACTTTGAAGATTGAGTTTCGTTTGGTCCCCATGTATCAATCACCCTCTGAATCCTCTGTTGCAATTCCTGCATATTTATTTATTTTATTTATTTTTAGTTCATCACTTAATTTTCATTCTGTTACTCTATTGGGTGGCTAGTAAATATTAAATCCCAATTGGTAAATTTGTTTATTTTTATTGTAATCAAGGCCGAGCTAGATATAAAAATTTAGGTAGTCAAATTATAAAAACATTTAAAATTTAAAATTTAAAATTCCCTAACAGAGGGGAAAAAGAAAAAGAAAAAACATTTGATAAGTTTTCCTAGTTTTGATAAAGATCACGGAGATCAATTTCAAATCTGTTTTTTAATTCCTATAATTCAATTTTTGATAGGTACTGATGAAATTAAATGCTTTGGTGTAGACCCGGCCAAGGTTCTGGTTCGGAACCGAACCGAAAATTTTCGATGAGGTTAGGGTTCACTCCTAACCGAACCAGAACCGTTTTGACTTTTTTATTTTTTATTTTTTAAAAATCAATATTAAAATTTAAAAAAAAAATAAGAAAATCGGTTACCGGAACCGAACCGGACCGCTGACATCAAGTAACCAAATTTCAGCTGGAACCACAAGTGGGTTAATGTTGTAAATTAACATAATAATGATATACGAGAATTATTCCTAAGGGGTGTGATTTGGTGGCAAATAGTCTAAAATTTAGTTTTCAGGTCCTGAGTTCGAGTACATGAAGTGCATTTCTTGTAAGAGTCAGGGGCAGCTGAGGATCTTACTTGTTTTACTTAAACCCGGGTCGAGTGGTTTAATGACAAGATTTTTAAACGTTTCCAAAAAAATGATATACGAGAAATCATAATAAATATACTAATCACATATATTTTCATCCAAACTAGCAAAATTTATTAACGAATAAGGGTCTTTCTAAAAAAAATAATAATAATATACGAGAATCCATAGTAAATATACTAATCACATATATTTCCATCCAAATTAGCAAAATTTATTAACGAATAAGGGTTATATGAGAATCCATAATAAATATACTAATCTCATATATTTCCATCCAAACTAAACAATTTATTAATGAATAAGGGTTATTTATGTCATCCCCATCTCATAACTCATCACATGTCACATATGAGTTAAGTAAAATCTCATAACTCATTTTAGTAGTAAAATATTATTTTGGCATAAATATAGTAGTAAAATATAATATTTTAAAATTCTCATTATCATATTTACTATAAATATAGGAGTAAAAAATAAATATCCATATCATTAAAAATCGCAAGGGCTCATGTTAGGAAAGGTACTCTAATTATAACTAGCATGAGGACCACATTTTACACGGATTGAATACATCTTTCACTATGATTTCAAATAATAACGAAAATCATAATATTATTTTTGGGGTTGATCATGTAATGCGCCTGTTTTACAATATATAAACTATAATTACATAATGAATAGAATACTTAAAATACTACCTCTAATAATAAATTAATAAATTATTGCTTAAATATGTTCATTGATATACACTATTAATTTTAATAAATTATATATATATATATATATATATATATATATATTTATTGTTGATGGAGATTTTTGTGGATAAGTGTTTGAACAGCTCGGCAAGGGCAGAGATGAATTTTCACATTTTGGGAAGATGGATGTTCAGAAGATATCGATTGCTCCTCGGTCAGGAATGGTGTTCGGACCTGGTTCCCCGAATCTGGCCGACTAGGGGACACAGTATGATTCGAGTCTCATAGACCAACAACACCAGAGACGAGATTGCCCACTTCCGACCGGTAGCTCAGATCGGTCTCATACTTCCTCAAATCGAAAGGTCGAGCTCGGATATTTTCGGGTCAGGAGGGAAGGAGGTGTGGTAGTTCGGCACATTATCTGGCCGACCTCATGACTCCCGGCTTACGACCAAGGATCGTTTGACTTTTCCCTCTGACAAGTACCATATTTGTTGGCTGTCATCATAATTGTTGAGTGTGGCAGTGTACGAAACGATGTGATTTGACATGAAGTCAGATGACAGACTTGTTTTCGGCAAAGCAGTTGGGCCAGATAGCCCGTCGATCGCTGGAAACCTACAGTGCTGACGTCATAGGGATACGAGAACATTGTTGTATATTCGATAGTATATAAGAGAAGAGTGTTCTCATTTGTAAAGGTTATGAAAATTTTCATTTGAGCATTGCTTGTAAGAAACGATACAAAGAAGCAAACCAATCAGTTCTTTTTAGACCTTCCAGAAAATAGGTCGGTCGAGCCCGATTTGGTAATAAAAAGCAACACCTCATTTTGTGCCCATGGACGTAGGCTGGATTTGCTCCGAACCACGTAAACCCTCTTGTTGATCTTGTGCGTGTATTGTCTTTGGCCACATTTGCTTTTGGTCTCCCATAACCAAACAAATTCAAGGTTGGATGAGGATTGTCTCGAGAGATTTATCTCAAACTACCTCTGGGATGAAAATCACCCGTCAACAGTTGGCGCCGTCTGTGGGGAAAGAACAAAAAGTAACTTGCGTGACAGGACGATGGCGGAAGATGGGAACCACAGATCGTCAGAGAGTTCAACAACAGAGTGGATGGGAAAGATGGAGGAAAGCATGAGAAAGGATAGGGAGGAAAACCAGACCCTCATGAAGGCCATGATGGAGAAGCTGGAAAGACTAGAAAAAATGAACAATGAACGGTTGGGAACTGGACCGAGTCAGAGGAGAAATAAGATAGTAAACGGAAAAAGGGTTGTAGACCTAACTAGGGACGATGAACCCGGGAGGAAGGATCCCCAGAGGGTGAGGTCAGTTGTGATAGCGAGAGCCTTGCAAGCAGAAAGAATGTGGGAAGAAGAAGAAGAGAGACGGAGACCAGAATCTTCCAGTAATAGCCCACGCTCTAAGAATGGGGAAGATAAGAGACATGGGGGAGAGGATCGAGAAGTGTCTAGTCATGGCACGCGTCGTGCCCGGGGCAGCAGGCGTGAAGAAGTCCGCGGGAGGCAACGCGATAACACTGATAACCATATGAAAGCCTGGTTTAGAAAGGAAATGAAAAAGTGGGAAGAAAACCTAAAGGCAGATAAAGGAGAGAGTCAGGACGGAGAGACGACATCTCAATTTACGGAAGAAATCTTGTCAGCAGAATTCCCTAAGCGGTTCACGATGCAATCTATGAACTCCTATAGAGGCCACACCGACCCTAAGTCCCACATCGAACGTTTTATTTTGCTAATGGAGGTCCAAGGAATGGTGGGAGACGCCATCTGCAGGGTGTTCCCTTTAACTCTGAGTGGGCCTGCTATTTTATGGTTCAGAAGTCTGACTTCAGGAAGCATCGACAGTTTCTCCCAACTCAGGAAATCGTTCGTTTGACATTTCAAAGGGGCATGTGTTCAAAAGAAGATAGTGGGAGAGTTAAGATTGATGAAGCATGGAGATGATGAGCCCCTGAAGAACTTTATTGAAAGATACCACAACTTGGTGCTCAAGGTCGGGGCATACAAGTCGTCGGAGGCACTGAAATGTCTCAAGGGGTCCTGAAGGTTGGGAAGTTGTGGACCCACTTGAGGGTCCAGGACGTACCGGACTACGCCACCGCCATGGAGTTGGCCCAAAAGTTTGTTTTGATGGACGAATAAGAGAAGGTTGCCCGGAGAGGGGGAAGTCAAAAGGAAAAGATGGCGAGACCGGAGATATCGCGAGGGTCGGACAGAGAGCTGAGGAAGCCACCTCCGAGGTAAAGGGAGTTCAGACCGATGCCTCCCAGCAATATACCACAGGAGATGAGGGCTCAGACACAAGTAAATCATGTGGCCGGGGGGGACAATGTATACTCCTTTGAACAAGCGATTGGCTCAGATCGTCAGGGAAATCCAAGGTCATGCCCTCCTGGTGGAACCAGACATGAGGAAGTATCCAGTAGAGAAGAAGAGCGAGAAGTCTTATTGTGCGCATCATAATATGAGGGGCACGCGGCAGAAGGTTGTAGGGACCTGCGAGAGCAGATGGAGAACTTGTCGCAAAATGATTATCTAAATGATTACATCGACCAGGAGGCCATGGCTGCACGGCAACGACAGAAGCCCAGACAAATGTATACCATTGTAGGTCATTAACTAATAAATACCCAAATTATTATAGCAAAATAGAAGAAAATTTTAGGGAAATTTAGTCAATTTATGTTATAAATATAAAATAGTAAAATTAAATTTATGTAAAAGTAACCTAACGTATTTTGTTTGTTGTGGGGTATGCAGGCCCCATATAAATTTTTCCATTGGGTTTTTTTTGGGTCATTCAATAAGTATGGAACAGTTCTGTTACTGGAAACCATGTAGATATTTTCAATGCACAACCTTTCGATGCATTGAAAACCTCAAGGTGATGATCGAAAGGTAACTAATAATAATAAAAATAAATAAAATAATGAAATTTAATTGATTAATTGTGAAATATCACTAGGATTGTAATCGAGTCGAGTAGTGTATGACTCGAGTCGCTAAATATTTATATGAACTTTAATTTGAATCGAATTTTACATATGTTGTTTGAACTTGATATTTAAGAATATATTATACTCGAACTCGGCTCGAATTCGATTACTAAAAGATTTGACTCAATTCGACTCGACTAATTTTAAAAATTCAATTTTATTTTTTATTTACTTATAATATGTATATAATTTGAATAGTGTTTATGGGTAAAAAATCAGTTGAGTATAGCTTTTGCCAATCGATTTCGTTTAATAATCGAACTATTATTTTCAAATACGAGTAACTTATTTAGTAACCAAATCGATTTCGAATATCAAGTCAAATACAAGTTGAACTCAGGAATAATTTTGAAAACGTTAAAAACTCCGCCACCAAATTTACCAGACCCAAACTTAAGTGAACTCATAAATACTCCTACTATAATAATAAATTTGATAATCTTCCATTTAATCAGAGAATGGGTATTGGAGAATTCATCTGAAGTGACTGAATAAGCTCAGAATCTGTCAAATTGAGAGGAGGCAGTGAAAACTGACTCTGAGTAGAGCTTCCACTTCTGATTTCTTGCATAGTCAATAGAGCTGCTACTGTGTTTCTGAAAATTCCTTCTCCTGTAACCCTAATTGGTTCTCTTTTATCTTTCCTGATATTATTTTCTTCAACCGGAAGAACTTCAGCTATGGTGATTTCACATTCCTTGATCAGTTTCGAAACAATCTCAGTTGTAAAGAAAGGTTGATTCAACACCTTTTCAATGAACACCGAGCGCAATAACCCACCTGTTCTCTTATCATACTTTTTCAAAATCTTAGCCAACCCTACACAAAATTCAATATCATTAACTGATTCAAGAACTTTGATGTTACTTCTAAAGGTTCAATTCTAGGGGGGCTAAATAAATTATAGCCCAAGTGTATATGGAAGTCAAAATGGTAATTTTACACATAAAACTCATGATATGATTATGATATCTTATCACGGAAAAATAATTTTTGAGCTTGAGTGGTTTGCTCACTTTCAGGTTTAAGGTTCGAAGCTCACTAAATGTATCTCCTTGGGGTCATGTGCCCCGTGTAAAAAGTGAATGACTTGCCATGATATGTGCCTATAAATTTTCAATGATACGTGGCACATATCCTGGGGTTTTATCGGAATACGACTAAGCTGGTTTGAACACCCCAATTACCCAAAAAAAAAAATAGTTTTTTGTAAAAATCTATTAGAGCCATGACACTCTTTGATCTTGGGGAGCTTTGTCCTGCTTATATATGTAGTTTCAAGAATATTATTATTTTTCTTTCCGATGATCGTCTTATGTATAAAAAAATATTAATAACTCGAAAATTTTAAATAATTCGAGTTTATACCTAAAATTTTGTTTGTGTAATAATTTATACTTTTAAATTTAATTTTTTATCCAAAATTTCAGTCAACGTACAAATGTACACCTAAAAAATTTCAATCAATGTAAATAAGTACATTTAAAAATTGTAAATTAAAACAATAATTGATATTTTGGGTTTAAAATTAAACTAATTTAAAGTTTTCGAATTTTTCAATATATAAGTCAATTTTCGGATATAAAAAATGATAATTTCTGGGTAATTTCTAGGGATTACCTGTGTAATTGATATTGCTGTAATTGACTAATAGCACCATTTCGCCATGGAAATTGACAATATATTTCCTAATCTTTGCCATCTCCTCTTTATAAATTGACTTTGAAGGTTGAGTTCCGTTTGGTCCCCATGTATCAATCACCCTCTGAATCCTCTGTTGCAATTCCTGCATATTTATTTATTTATTTCTTTTTAGTTCATCACTTAATTTTCATTCTGTTACTCTATTGGGTGGCTAGTAAATATTAAATCCCAATTGGTAAATTTGTTTATTTTTATTTTAATCAAGGCCGAGCTAGATATAAAAATTTAGGTAGTCAAATTATAAAAACATTTAAAATTTAAAATTAAAAAGATTTTAAATTTTAGTCATCTAAAATTTCGGGGACATCTCTAATCTTAAGCGTAATGAGTTCTTATTTCTAATTATTATTTAAATGGGCACGTTAAAATTTTTTCTCTAAATTTAATACGTTTTGATATCACACTTTGGAATAGTTCTAGAATTTAATAAATTTATCTTGATTAATTTTCAAATCACGAATTGATTCTTTCATGCACAAGCTCTAGAAAAATTAAGTGGAAAAAATGTTACCACCAAAGAAGTGAGCTGGCGAGACGTGGCCACCTCCTGGCCGTCAAATCACTAACAGAACTGAAAACGAGTTACTTAAGTGGGATACATATTCGATAATGAATTTTATATTAAAATTTTTAATTATTTATGATTATATGTAAAATTGAATATTAACTTACATTGTTATTACAATTCACTAAAAATTATGAAAACTTTGTATAATTTATTTTAATATTTAATCCAAATTCTTTACATCACACCTGCGATTATAGAGCCCTCAGTCCCTCACTACACTTTCCTTCCTGTTTTTTTTTTTTAGAAAATAAACTTTCTGTCGGCTTGGCTTCAAGTTAAATCTAATTAACTTGTTTTTTTTTTTTTTTTTGTTACAGATACAGAAAAATCGTCTTAAATTTTGAATTTTTAAATTAAAAAAATTAAGTAAAAATTATGTTCCTTTTGAATTTTATATTACCTTGATGACCAATTTCAGTTTTTATTCTAATTAGAATCTACTCTTATAATGTAAGAGCGGTTTTCGGTAACTAGATCAGTTGGTAAAATTATTTTAATAAAAATAAGAGGTATGTGGTAACAACAGTTTTCATTATAACCACCCATTATTTTGTAACAATTCTCAAATTGCCATTATATTCCCATTTCCCCGTTCCTTATTTGATACACTGATTTATTTTTCCTCAAGAATTAAAAAAGTTTAGTTAATATCGATAAACAGTAAATTTAATCAATTATTTTCTCAATTTGTCAGACTACTCCACTCATCTCATTATTCATTTAATCTCATGAATTTTTTAGTGGTAAAAGTTTAGGACAATGATTTGTTTTCTCTCGAGTTTAAAGTTCGAATCCCACTATATTAATTTTCTTGAAGCCATATCATATCTTATGGTGTAAAAAATCAGCGACTTACCATGATATGTGCTGAGAAACTTTTGAGAAAACAAAATACAAATCCCAAAATTAGATAAAATATGCGTAAGCCGGTTCAGACACTCTATTTATTTACTCCCCCAAAAAAAAAATATTCACTTTAACTTACTTTTCAATAAGGCAAGTCTATTATAATCGGAGACTACCAAAAATAGAAACTCAAGCCAAAAAAAAAAAAGGACGAAGGAAGTATCTATTAAAAATATTTCTAAAAATTTGATTCCTATAATTGCCCCCATTGAAGAAGATCAAGAAGGAATTTCAAATACCTTTTGCTTGATAATGAAATCCTCTTCTTTCTCCATAAAAAAAGAATTGAACTTCTCGATCTCGACATTCAACAAGTAAACGAACTGAGCCTCTGCTTTCACAAACTCAAGCGATCCATTCAACAATGGCGGATCCGAAGAAACCAATTTCACTTGCTTCTTCAAGATTTTATATGATAAAAATTTGTCTCGCCAACCGGGCAACGTTTCTTGAATTTGTTTCTGTAATCTCTTACCAAACTTCATCTCACTCAAAATCTTTAAAGTTTACTAACAAAATAAAAAATCAAGATTTTGGAGTTGTGATATTTGGGAAGAATTGGGACTTGGGTTTTATTTGAAAAAGATTGGTAGAATATTAAAGAGCATATGCTTTGCTTGATATAAAGGGCGGTAAGAAAATATATATAAGAGTTGTTGAATTGAAATAAGAGGTCCAAAGGGAGTGATTTGGTGGTGTAGGATTAAGAATATTATCTTGATGTCCTGTGTTCGAATTTAGGGAGTACGTTTCTTATAAAAGCCTACGACAATTGGGAGTTTTACCTGCTCCGCTTAAACCCGGAATGAATAATTTAACGATATGATTTCCAACGATTCAAAAATAATAAAATTGAAATAAGAGAGAATTAACACAAGCATATTCGGTTTGTATATTGCATGCTCAAGACCAAAGACTACGAAAACTGACTTTATAGTAGTAAATTCCTATAACTTATTTTAAAATTTGATTGTTGTCATACTTAGAATAAGTATAGATATTTTTACTAATTGATCATTAGGGATTATTAATAAGGTTGGTAATTTTTCCCATCCCTTTTGAGATGAGATTTAGATTTAGGTTCTGAAGTGAAAACGGACGAGACAAAAAAATATCCAAAAATTTTTAATCGGATAAAATTTTAGTGAAATAAAATAAAATTTAATTAGAAGAGAAAATAATATTATAGGACTGAGATTGACAAACATCGTCCAATCCCATTATTATCCATGGGATTAGAGGTATTTGATACAAATAGAAAAGCTATGTCCTTAATATATCACTTATGAAAAGTTAGGGACTCGGAATTTATTACCCAATGACGTGGGTCTTTGCTTGTAGGTGGTGAATGTTGGTGATATTAGCGTATTTAAAGAAAGAAGTGGAAGATACCAAGGAATCTCCTATGGATATGGAAATGGTATATTAAAAATGTAACTTTACACCAACAAGCACGTACATTAGTTGGTGGGGGTTGTTCTAACTTAACCAAGATTTTCGGTTCGAGATTTGAGAATACAGTTACGTTAAATATTTGTTGGGAGAATTTTACCGTCCTTATTATCCTACCTAGTTCAAGCCCAGAGTAGTCAAGGCCTAATATGAAGGTGGTTTCGACCAAAAAAATGTGATTTTAAGGGAAAAAAACTTGGAAGAAAATAAATATGGGGGAATATGTAAATCTTGTACCCGGAAATGCTTCAAGTGGGCCACTATAATTAGTCATTTTTAAAAAAAAGGCTCCACTATAATTAATTATGGCCGCTCTTGGGATTAAGCGGCAAGACATTTGTTGGAGTTGGTGCTTGGAGTGCCAATCCGAATAATGTATTGTACATTTTATTATTTATTAATAAAATAACTACATTTTCATTTCATACATTATTAATGGTATTATCATTATGCATATTAGATTAATGTATAAATATGCTAAGAAAGACATCGAACTTAGAATAGTTTTGTAGTAATACTGGACATTAGGTGGTCCGACATTGAGATAAAATTACTATTATAAACTACTCTTAAAGTAAATATTCCTACTCGTTAGTTTTGGAATACGGTCGAATTCCTATAACCTATAAGACTAGCACATGTCATATATTGGAATTGAAGTTTCATTGGTTTAACCCGATGTACCATGAGTTTTGGAAGCTCGTATAGACGTGTGGGTATTGGTTGGACTGGATACTAAATGACTCACATGTGATTCGTAATACTTGGAAGTATACACCACCGTCAATAGGAATCTCCTTGAGTCGAGTAGCATATATAATCCTTTGACAATAGGATATCATTGATTTTGTGTGAGATCCTCCACACTTTGATGCCATGTATGTCAGAAACCTTTTATGGTCTGGCCTCTAGATTTTCGTTGGGTGTGGACCGATGCACTCTTTAATCAAGTGCGAATCAAGATAGGATCTGTCGGCCTGTATATGTACCATAAGGGGTTTAGGTATCCATGTAAGTAAGTCGCGATTCTTAAAACTTTGGCCAAAAGCGATCACCTAGGGTGGATCACATCAGTTATAAAGAATCGTGGACACGTCGACATGAGGTATGCGCCTCGGAAATTTGACGGTGTATTCTATGTTTCCTAAACAACTCGGATAGCCTACGATGGAGGGATTGATAAACATATGTGATGACCTCGACTTGTATAGTTCAGAAAGGTCGTTTGTGTTCTTCGTGAATTCAGAGGTGACCGAATTACGTACATATTAGCTAGGCTTATATGACGAACGTGTCTGAACTTAGAGAGTCACAATATAAAGTGTACTCGTTGAGTATTTGGGTAGCCGATTAATTTTGATAAAAGATAATATTTGATATTATAATTATCAACTAAGATAATTAGTCATTTTTTTTAAAAAAAAGGCTCCACTATAATTAATTATGGCCGCTCTTGGGATTGAGCGGCAAGACATTTGTTGAAGTTGGTGTTTGGAGTGCCAATCCAAATAATGTATTGTACATTTTATTAGTTATTAATAAAATAACTACATTTTCATTTCATACATTATTAATGGTATTATCATTATGCATATTAGATTAATGTATAAATATGCTAAGAATGACATCGAACTTAGAATAGTCTTGTAGTAATACTGGACATTAGGTGGTCCGACATTGAGATAAAATTACTATTATAAACTATTCTTAAAGTAAATATTCATAGTCGTTAGTTTTGGAATACGGTCGAATTCCTATAACCTAGAAGACTAGCACATGTCATATATTGGAATTGAAGTTTCATTGGTTTAACCCGATGTACCATGAGTTTTGGAAGCTCGTATAGACGTGTGGGTATTGGTTGGACTGAATACTGAATGACTCACATGTGATTCGTAATACTTGGAAGTATACACCACCGTCAATAGGAATCTCCTTGAGTCGAGTAGCATATATAATCCTTTGACTATAGGATATCATTGATTTTGTGTGAGATCCTCCACACTTTGATGCCATGTATGTCAGAAACCTTTCATGGTATGGCCTCTAGATTTTCGTTGGGTGTGGATCGATGCACTCTTTAATCAAGTGCGAATCAAGATAGGATCTATCGGCCTGTATATGTACCATAAAGGGGTTTATGTATCCATGTAAGTAAGTCGTGTTCTTCTTTAAAACGGCCAAAAGCGATCACCTAGGGTGGATCACATCAGTTATAAAGAATCGTGGACACGTCGACATGAGGTATGCGCCTCGGAAATTTGACGGTGTATTCTATGTTTCCTAAACAACTCGGATAGCCTACGATGGAGGGATTGATAAACATATGTGATGACCTCGACTTGTATAGTTCGGAAAGGTCGTTTGTGTTCTTCGTGAATTCAGAGGTGACTGAATTACGTACATATTAGCTAGGCTTATATGACGAACGTGTCTGAACTTAGAGAGTCACAATATAAAGTGTACTCGTTGAGCATTTGGGTAGCCGATTAATTTTGATAAAAGATAATATTTGATATTATAATTATAAACTAAGATAATCAAGTATTATTGGATAACATTGATGATTTACTTTGACCTAATTGGATTAATTCAATATTTACACAAGGGCTTAATTGTAAATTCATAAATATCTCTATCATTTGATGATATTTTGGTAAATACAAATATATAATTATAGGTGTTTTTGGCTTGATTTAATTGGATTAAATCAAAATGGTAGACAAAAGTGATTAATCACACCTAATTATACATATTTGGATAAATTAGATTATGCCTACATAAAAGTTGATTAGAAATTTTATTAATTTAAAATTGCTTAAGTTTTGCTATAAATAACAAGCTTTATGAAGTTTTAATTAAGCTTGAGAAAACTAAATACAAGTAATTCTTTAAAAAATTAGCCTAAGTTAGAGAAGTGTTTAGAGAAATTTTGTGAGGTCTCTATAATATTTCATCTAGGAGAAATAGATTGGATCTTCGAGTGAAGCTTGCTAGCATTGGAATCAAGATTTGATCTTGGAGTCAAGCATGCAAAGCTTGGAAGTTCTCCAACTATTTCAACAAGGAGAAGGAGATTGGATCTTTGCATCAAGCTTATTGGGTAAGTTTGAACTTCTCTTAAACTATGTTCTTCATTAGTGAGTTTTCATTATTGAGAAATATAATAATGTAGTATGTATTGGATGCATTATTACATAACTTAAAGTTGAAATAAGACTAATAAATTGTGTTAGGATAATTTGGAAGTATAAACACGATATGCTTGTTAATTAGATCAGATGTTCATGTTGGATATGAAATAATTAATAAGAGTTTGAAACTCTAGATTAAAGCTTAGAGTTATGGCTACCATTATAGAATCACTTGATCGCCTTTGAGTGACTATAATTGTTCATGAGACATTTCATAGTAGGATTCTAAATTGGTTTGTGTTTTGATTCAAACAAATGCATGTAAGTTTTTAGAATACATTTATGCTAGTGGTATAACGTGTGTTGATGGTGGTTATGATGCTAAAATTGGATTTTAGGTGTATTTGAAGTGTTAGGAGAAAATTGAAAGTGTGTATAGTATTGGTTTGAAGTAGAAAAATACTCATTGCCTAGGGCAGCGTCGCGACACCGAACATCAGACCTAGGAGCGTCGCGACGCACACCCTTCCGCATCGCGACACTGAGACGTTCAACTCTCGCACTTTGGAGCTTCTCACCGCCCAAGCTTCCGCGTCGCGAAGCGCATAACTGATATTTACTGAAACTTCATTTTCTCCGTTCTGGAGTTTCCACACTCCGTTTTGGTCTCTGTTTTTTCTTACGGACTCGAAACGGAATGTAGTTTTACGTAAAAATATTTTAAAATACACCCTTACTAGATATCTGCGGGTTAGTCCCACTTCCACTGCGCGAGACACCAATCTGATCCTAGGGGTTCCACATCTGCCCCAACAGAATGATATCAGTAGCAAGAATTAACCTCACAACACATGTTGCATGTTTGACATGTATTTGAATCTATGCCTCTGTATTTTAATTTAATTATGCATAAATCATTTGGATATGTGTTGCATATTTTAACTTAAAATTTTGACATAATTATGCTAATGACTTGATTTTTATAAATCTCTCAAGATTATGTGATTACTTTATTTTAAGTAATGGTATTAGTAATGTTGAAGCATTATTGGAAGGTACATCTTGTCAATACGGAGATGGATGAATTCTTACTACTTATATCCAAGACCATCATTATTGTGAATGTATAAGTGTTCAAAACTTAGGTCGCTCCGGTAAAACATTAGATGTAGCGTGATGAGTTAACGCAGTCACTCAATACCGTCATTATTGTGAGGGTGTACATAGAACCTCATTAGTGCACATTGACAAGTATACACTTGTTATGATATTTTATATTGTACCGCAAGTGTACGGTGTCAAGTTTTAGTATGAATGAGTTTAGAGTGTCGAACCCACATAGATTGCGTTAACTCGCACTAAATACTACAATTGATAATCCTAACTTTATTTAGAAACAAATAATAAAGATTTTAATAAATAAATATAAAAATAATCATATAGGAGGAACTAATACGATAGAGATTCTAGATTCTGATTTCACCTAGCTGTCGCCTATGCATTTGTCATGCTAATTAATCATTGTTCAGTCATATTGTTTATAAGTCAATATTCCTAAAATATTCACTCCCTCTCTCGAGCAACAGTGAAAATATCATCAACTACAGACTTCGATATCTCTATAAAAATCTAGTAGTTAACAACTCGTTACGCTTTGTGATTTTATGTTAACGATTTCAAAGGAACTACAGATTCTCTCGAACTCTATAAAATCCTAGGTCATATTCTCTAGATCTATTCAAAATCTCATCTCTCGAGTGATAGATTCTAAACATTCATCAACTTCAATTGTGGCCAACAATCAAGAAGCATTAAACTCAAAAGAATATAAATAAATTAACAAAACTTCATAACAAAATCGACAATCAATACAAAGGTTCAAGCATCAGTTACACCATTCTCCAGAATTAAGGAGTTTAATTCATGACAATAGATAAAAAAAAGAATAAATAAGGTCATGAATCTAATGGAAATCATTAAAGTTCTAAGAAAGAAATAAGATGATAAAACCTGAATTGAATCTCTTCCTCTTCGGACGTCACCGCATTCATCTCCTCTTGTTACTCTTCAATCCTCCTCCTTGGATCTCTAAAAATATGTGTTTCTGTGTTTTATGATGTGTATTGGCCTCCTCTTAGGTTTTAGACGAACTAATGTATTTATAGTGGAGCCTTGGGTCATTGAGTATCTTAAAAACCCTAAAATCACGTTTCTGGAGCGTGTGTGTCTTTGTCTCGCAGTGCCGCGGCGCTAGTCAATTGGCGCCGCGACGCCCTTCTCTCGGGAATGTGTATGAGGCTGGTTTGGGCGCTGCGGCGCCTGGTGGTTGGCGCTGCGGCGCTAGTGCATTCTCTGAGGCTGGTGTTGCGTTTCACTTCCTATGTTCCTACGCGCGCCCGATGCTTCCAATAGGTTTCGAAACACGCGTATTTGCTCCATTCTTGATGTTTTAATGCTTCATACAAATAAGACATAAAAGAACTAAAAATACATTAATGACTCGAAATATAACAAAATAGTAAGCTAAGAATGCCATAATAAGTGGGTATAAACCGCACTTATCAAACACCCACAAACTTAAGATTTTGCTAGTCCCGAGCAAAAGAAAAAATAAAACTAAATATAAGTAAACAAATAAAAATAACTAAATTAACTAAGCCACTTTTGTAGGGATCACGATTGCATTTAGTATATGCAACAAGCCTTTAAACCCCTAGGCGGCCCTAGTGGACGAGTTATAGTCTTGTGAGGGCTTACAGGGACGACACCACACAAACGTCATTCACACACAATCATGCAAAAAAATAAAATAAAATAAAATAAAATAAAATAATCCCGATAGTTATACGTAAAATTGTCCTCAAAGAATGATTATCAATGAAATCAGAGAATCTTCAAAGTACTCAACTGCGACTCAAATCCAAATTCTTGAATAGATTATCTAAGCCAGACTCACAGTGTGTGTGTGTATAGGTTCATTCATAGCTCGACTCATAAGTAAGCTAACTCGATGATTTCGTTTCAAAAATTGAGATTCGATGGGTCAAACCAACCTAGATATCTTATTAATACTCTGAATTTGCCTTTCTTTGTTTAGTATGGTACGATTTTATTTTCTTTTTCTTGTCTTTTTTTGCACTTTTTTTTGAACTTTTTCTTTTCTTTTTTTAACTCACCTACCCTTTAACGTAGCATTTCTCCTCATGATGGTCTTAATACTCGCCCATGGGTGGCTTCACGCTTATCGGTTATAAGTGGTTTATTTTCTTTCTTTAGAGACTTTTTTTCTTTTATTTCTATCCATACCATACATCATAACACTAGTAAATCAAGATAGATATCTAAGTAAACGGTCATTCATCGACATGCAATTTCTTCAACTAGTCACATTGTCAACTACTTAAGTTTTCACTGCTAAAAACCTATAATTGAGTGCTTACGAGTTAAACATAGATCAACTACTCAAGGCATCAGATAAAAGTAAATTGGGCACCTATCGTTTCTAAAATTTCACCCATAAACAAACAGTATCATCATAGGATTTATGATTTACTATCAAAGACTAAATAATAATTTATATATATATATATATAACAAGTAAACAACATGCACACACCCCCAAACTTAAAACTTGCATTGTCTTCAATGTAAGATAAAAAATAAAGAACAATAGTAAGGAAAAACACTACCGTGCATGGAGTTGATCAGGCTCTTGCTGGTTAGAATTTGGTTGCGCAGGCATTATGTGTTTTAAGGGTGAACATTGGGTCGGGTCAAACCGCGAACCGACCCGACCCGACCCGAACCGCAGTAAAAACCGCGATTTATAAGAATATATATGTGTTTGTCGGGTCAAAATACCCTGAACCGTAATTTGCGGTTCAGGTTATGGTTTTGAATATTAGATATCGGGTTCAACCCGACCCGCAGACCTGTTAATATATATACCAACGAAATTTAGGGTTCCTCTCATTCCTACATTTTTTTCATCTCTTGCGCCGACTTTCCATATTCTTTACTCTCAAATCTGAATCTCTCATTTGTAATTTCTAAAATCTAAACAAAGTCCAGTACATCCTATCACTTTTCAACCTTCAATGGCTTCAATTTTTGCTCTCGTTAGTCGGTCTCTCCTCTGTAAGCAGTAAGCAGTAAGCATGCTTCAAACTTCAATTATCAACCTTCAAAGGCTTCAAGTCATGTTAGGTATTTCATTTTTTGCTCTCTCGGTCTCTCCTCTGGGTTTTTCTGTTCTTTTTTTTTTTGGATCAAAAGGTAGGGTTGCATGTTGAGATCTATAATGAATATTCTTAATTCTTTAGCTTGTTCCTATCTTCTGTCTGCTATTTGGTATGCGTTGTATTTTTTTAAGGTCTAAAGCAACCACATTTTGTGTGGTATTGATGATTGATCCATTTCGTATAATAAATCTGAAGTTTGAATTTTTGGGAATTAAGACTGATATATACAAGGAGATTATTTCAAAGCGTGTTTGGGTACTAAACTATTTGCTCACATTTTCTTCAAAATCATTTATGTGAAACTAAAAACTGAAGATTTGTTATTGTATTTTATTTTATATTATGGTGGGTTTCATTTGGTGATCAGCATGGTAAAATCCTTTATTTCTCTTTCCACACACTATCTCTAGTACTATAACCGAAGCTGTTTGTAACCTTTTATTTTAGCTGTTTTGGTTTTGGGTGTTTTATGAAGTAGTAATTATATTTTATCCTTAAATTGTTATAGAGTGCCAATTTGGTGTTATTAGACTAGAATTTTCAGTACTTGTGTAGGCTTGCACTACATAATTTTTTTCGTGTCATGGTAGTTTAGTTATATTCTCTTGTAAAGGATATGTATTTTCTGGGTTTAGGATTTGACATATGCATCATTATCCAAAAGGAAGACTGTTGTCTGGGTTGTGTTTTTCATTAATTATGCTGTTATTTTTATAACTTGTAATTGTAAGGAATTCAATTGACTAGTTATGGCTTTTGATTTTGGTCAATTGTAGATGGAAGCATCAGCAGACTCAATGAATAAAGAGGTTGAAATTGGTTTAAGTGAGGAAGAGAATAATGAAGCCATAAATTTGAAGGATATTTCTACTCCTACTAAAAGTAGGTCTTCTGTTCCTAAAAAGAGAAAATATTTTAGGAAAGTGAAGCCTAAGTCGCAAGATAGTACATCTTTTGAAAATTCTGTTTGGGAGCATTTTGAAAAGATAATTGTTGACGGTGGACAAAAAGCCAAGTGTAATTACTGTTGGTTTGAATATATGGCAGATTCTCATTTACATGGTACTTCAACTTTGCGTACCCATATAAATATTAGGTGTAAGAAGTACCCTTATAGAGTTATTGATCATAAGCAAAAAACATTGAAAATTGAGGCACTGAAAGATGGCACAGGGTTGGGTAGCTTAAAACCAGTTCATTTTGCAGTTGAAGAAGCTAGAGTTATGCTTGCTATAATGATAATAGTTGATGAGTTGCCATTTAAACTGGTGGAAGGGGAGGGGTTTATGAATTATTCTCAATATTTGAATCTCGAATGATAGTTCCTTCTCGCATGACTATAGCAAGAGATTGTTTGAAAATGTATCAAAATGAGAAAAATAAATTGAAAAATGTTGTTAAGTCTTAGCGAGTGTGTCTAACCACATATACTTGGACTTCAATTCAAAACTTGAATTATATGTGTCTGACAGCCCATTGGATAATTGGCAGTTTCAGAAGCGAATTATAAATTTTTGTCAAGTGCCTAATCACACGGGGGAGACAATTGGTAAATTTATTGAGGCTTGCATGTTAGATTGGGGAATTGATAAAATTATGACTATCACTGTAGATAATGCTAGTTCTAACGATGGTGCAATCAGATATATTATAAGAAAAACTAAAGATTGGTCTACCACTGTTTTAGGTCATAAATTTATTCACATGAGGTGTTGTGCACATATTGTTAACCTTATTGTAAAAGGGTTTGCGAGAGAATAATGAATCGATTGAGAAAATAAGAAATGCGGTAAGATATGTGAGATCATCTCCTGCTAGGAAACTGAGTTTTAAAAGTAGTATTGAGAGGGAGAAGATTGAGTCTAAAATCCATTTATGTCTTGATGTGGAGACTAGGTGGAATTCCACTTATTTGATGTTAGAGGCAGCTGAGATTTTTTAGAAAGTTTTTTTTAGGTTGGAAGATGATAATCCTAGGTTTAGGTTGTATTTTGATGGGGTTAAAATTAAAGGACCTCCTAGGTTGGATGATTAGAGTCGATGTAGATGCTTAGTAAAGTTCTTGGAAGTGTTTTATGATGTTACACTTGCATTTTCGGCTTCATTACATGTGACTATAAATAATTTTTTCAATGAATTTGTTAGAATTCAAACTTTATTGGGTGAATATGCCAAAAGTGGTGATAAATTGTTTGAATGTATGGCAACTGACATGAAAAAGAAATTTGACAAGTATTGGGAGAATCATGCAAAAGTGAATTGGGTGTTATTTTTTGGTGTTGTTCTTGATCCAAGGTGTAAGATGAAATATGTCAAGTTTTTTCTTTCTCAATTTATGATGTTTCTAAGGCTCTTGGTTTGAGAATCGAGTGCGAGATGCTTTGAATGACTTGTATAGGTATTTTAAGGATGAGTCATCCATGAGATCATCTAGTAGTAAGGTGAGTATGTCATCTAACAAAGATATTATTTTGGTTGATAAACCTGATTTTGGTGGGGAAGCTCAAAAGTTTCTCAATTTCCAATTCCAAAAGTATTTATTGGATAAACAAAGTGTGGAGACTCAATGTGACTTGATTAGATATCTGTCGGATGGGTGTGAGGAAGATTCTGAAACTTTTGATTAACTGAACTGGTGGAAAGTCAATTCTTCCAAATTCCCAATCCTTTCTAAGGTAGCAAAGAGTATATTGGCTATTCAAGTCTCTACAGTTGCTTCTGAGTCAGCTTTTAGCACCGGTGGGAGAATAATTGATCCATTTAGAAGTTCATTATCTCCTAACACAATTGAAGCATTAATTTGTTCTCAAAATTGATTGCAATCTAAGCCGACTGAAATTGATATTCGGGCTGCGATGGATGATGTGCAAAAATTTGAGGAATTCGCATCATGTAATTTTTAGTTTAAAAATATTGAAATTAATATTTGTTTGACATAAGCCAATGTGATTTCTAATAAATTGTGTTACTTTTATTTGTAATGTTACTTTTGTAGAATTGTCGGGATCAAGTTCCACGTGTACGATTGAGTCTAACTTGCTTTATGACGATGTGAATGAGGATGTCAATTCTGATGATGAATTCATTTGTATGTTTTTGTTATTATTTGGTGTTGTTTCTCTCTTGTTATTGCATGTATTTATATTAATGAATAATATTATTTACATTGCTATTATAGATAATTGACTCATAATTTTATTTGATGTTACAGGTCTTTAATATTGGAATTGAAATTTTTGATGAACAATGATGTGGCTACTGTTTTTTCCCTTGAAACTTTTGATGAACTTCGATGGTTGTAGTTGTATAAACACTTATTCAGTTATTTTGTATTATTTCTTCTTTTTTTGCCATTAGAAGTTGAATTCACCAATTCACCAATTGCTGACTTGCTGTGATAAGGTGATTGTTTAATGTTTAATGTTTAATATTTTATAACCTTACTGATTTTACAAAGTATTTTGTTCTTCCAAATCCAGCATAACTGTTTGCGAGCTTCTCAACATGGCAAAATTTTGATGGTCAGAGTTTCATGTCTTGTTTTACTAGAATTTATGTAGATTTCGAACTGACATGCAGAGCTGTTGGTAATATTATCAAAATGTAAAAAGTAGATCTCTTAAAAAATTAACATGGTTTCATATTTCCTTTACATCTCAATTACATTTAGCACTTCTCAACAATCAACATGCTGCTTGGATTTTCAATTTTATAAATATATTGCTTCGACAGTTGCTGTAGGATATTTTAAAGAAATAGCTAATAATTTCTAAAAATTAAACCGCCAATCCGCACCTCTCAAACCGTTAAACCGCCAAACCGAACCGCCGCGATTTTATGTAGGATATTTGCAATTTCGGGTTCTAATTTTCTAAACCGCAAACCGCACGGTTTGAACAAAAAAAAAAAAAAAAAACCGCTTCAAACCGCACCGCGAACACCCCTATTGTGTTTCGTGCTACCTGTATAAATAACATGCAAATTAATAAATAGAACACAATAAACTAAAATAAATAAACAAAAATAAACAAGATGCAAATAGAAGGGTTACCTCCCCGCTAGTGCTAAGTTTAACGTCTTCAGCCATACGTAACCACCCAAATGGTCATGGTGGCTTAAATGTAGTGAATCGGGTAATCTCATCTGCTTTCTTCTTTGGTATCAACCGGTTCTCATGACATGAAAAAGACAGCTTGGCAGGCTGTGGCAGTTTATCCATAGATAGTCCCCCATGATATGTAGATTGTCCCCCAGTTGGAAATTCTGGACTGCACATTCGGTAAAATTGGCTCTGCCTCATTTTTAACCTTTCAGAGATCATCTCCAAATGGACAGTGACTTTTCTTTTCCTCTTTTTGCGGCGCTTTGGGAGTGGTTTCAGGTTTAGCTGCGGAGAATTTTCTTTTATGCATGGCTGCACTATGCTCGTAGGTTGCTGACATACTGATTTACCCTGCGTGTTTGCAGCTTCCTTCTTCTACTATATCTACCATGTGACATTCTGCATCACCTTGAGGACGCGACATGGTTTCGAAAGCACTGAAGGTGATTCTTTTATATTTATTACTATAATTACTGCCTAAATCTTGAGAGGTGTCTTTAATCTCTTTTCCATTCCTAAGGGTTATGACTTGACATTGCTCTTTGGGGTTGACTTCAGTATTACTATGAAACACCCATTCCTGTTGATTGGCCATGGAAGAAACAAGCAGCCCAATTTGCGCTTCTAAAGATTTCAATATTGCCCTCATATTGCCCATATGTGCTTCAATGTTATCCATCATTGACTCATTCTTCTCAAACCTCTGTGAAGCTGAAAATACAAATGTGCTCATGAAGTCTTCTAAGGAAGGTTTCTGCTCATCTCTTGGATAGTTGAAGCCATGATGAGTTTGCAAGATATTCTACATATTAGCATATGAAAAATTCAGATGATAATAATTAGGCATAGGACTGCCTCTATAGTTGTTGAAATTCCGATTGTTCATATACTGTACTTGTTCAAATCCTGCTCCTCTGTTGGGTAAAAGCATTCCATGAGCAGAAACTGCTCCAATAAACGGTTGACTCATTTGATTTGTCAATACTTCTAGATGAGTTGTGAGGGATAATACTTGAGCTATCAGTGCACCAATAGGATTTGCCATTGCTTCTTTTCCAACTCTCCTCGTACGAAAGAAAAAAAATATACCAATAAAAATATAAAATAAAAGAAATAAAATAAAAAATAAAGATGAAAATAAAACTTAGGAGAAAAAAAATATAAATTAAAATAAAATAAAATATCTAAATCGAAATCTAAATCTAAATTAAAGCTAAGATTACTTGGTAATAGTATTAATGTGAATTAAACAAAGAATCCCCGGCAATGGCGCCAAAAATTTGTTGTGATATTTTATATCGTACGGCAAGTGTACGGTGTCGAGTTTTAGTATGAATGAGTTTAGAGTATCGAACCCACAGGGATTGCGTTAACTCACACTAAATACTACAATTGATAATCATAACTTTATTTAGAAACAAATAATAAAGATTTTAATAAATAAATATAAAAATAATCATATAGGAGGAACTAATACGATAAAGATTCTAGATCCTGATTTCACCTAGTTGTCGCCTATGCATTTGTCATGCCAATTAATCATTGTTCAGTTATATTGTTTATAAGTCAAGATTCCTAAAATATTCACTCCCTCTCTCGAGCAACAGTGAAAATATCATCAACTACAGACTTCGATATCTTTATAAAAATCTAGTAGTTAACAACTCGTTACGCTTTGTGATTCTATGTTAACGACTTCAAAGGAACTACAGATTCTCTCGAACTCTATAAAATCCTAGTTCATATTCTATAGATCTATTCAAAATCTAATCTCTTGAGTGATAGATTCTAAACATTCGTCATCTTCAATTGTGCCCAACAATCAAGAAGCATTAAACTCAAAAGAATATAAATTAATTAATAAAACTTCATAACAAAATCGACAATCAATACAAAGGTTCAAGCATCAGTTACACATTCTCCAGAATTAAAGAGTTTAATTCATGACAATAGATAAAAACAATAAGAAAAAGGTCATGAATCTAATGGAAATCATTAGAGTTCTAAGAAAGAAATAAGATGATAAAACCTGAATTGAATCTATTCCTCTTCGGATGTCACCGCCTTCGTCTCCTCTTGTTGCTCTTCAATCCTCCTCATTGGATCTCTAAAAATATGTGTTTCTGTGTTTTATGCTGTGTATTGGCATCCTCTTAGGTTTTGGACGAACTAATGTATTTATAGTGGAGCCTTGGGTCATTGAGTATTGTAAAAACCCCAAAATCACGTTTCTAGAGGGCGTGTGTCTTTGTCTCGCAGCGCCGCGACGCTGGTCAATTGGCGCCGCGGCGCCCTTCTCTCGGGAATGTGTATGGGGCTGGTTTGGGCGCTGCGGCGCCTGTTGGTTGGCGCTGCGGCGCTAGTGCATTCTCTGAGGCTGGTGCTGCGTTTCACTTCCTGTGTTCCTACGCGCGCCCGATGCTTACAATAGGTCCCAAAGCACGCGTATTTGCTCCATTCTTGATGTTTTAATGCTTTCTACAAATAATACATAAAAGAACTAAAAATACATTAAATGACTCGAAACAAAACAAAATAGTAAGCTAAGAATGCCATAATAAGTGGGTATAAACCGCACTTATCAACACCTGGAATATATCTTAATCCAAGACCGTTGATAGTGTGGGGATAAGAAACGCTTCAGGACCAATCCTTGGAGGTCTACTTAATGAATTTATAAAGGCCAAGACCGTCGATAGTGTGAGGCTGGAGTAAATGTCATGGGATCCACCTTCCGTTATGAAATTTTGATAGTCAAATTTCTGTTTTTTCGTTAAGGGAGATTACAGAATTACGTAAAGTAGTGGGATAGCACTAATAGATTTAAAATTCCAGAATCAATTAGTGTTATTTTTTTGCAATGAAAAATATTATACTACTGTTTAAAATATTATCTTGTAGATGGCTGTCCCAAATCCATTGATGCGATTTTTAGATTCTAATAAACTAAAAGGAGCCGAGAACTATTTCGAATGGGAAATGAACATTTGTCTTGTCTTGGAGTTTGAAAAGTTAACCTATGTAACTATCAATTCACTGCCTGTTGAAATCGATCATGATTCTGTTAGTGTTCCTAGAACATGCCAAGATCGTCTAAGAGTGATTTGTGTGTGAATTAATCAAAGGGAGTTGCGGAATACTCACATTGATCGGATTGAGTTCAAAACTTTTCTTTCATTGTTGGATGTGTTGGAAGCTTCGGAACTTGAGATTGAGTTCCAAACTCTAGGGCGAGTCTCCCTATCACCTTCCCATGACTCCTTAAAGTGCTAGCTATGTAGATTTTTGAAGCAAAAATCCATGGGAGAGAAGAGAAAGTCACTCACATTTGAGAAAGAGAAGAGAGATGATTGCTATGAATAGTAAAATCTGCACTTCTAAAGTGGACCAATTAATATATAGTGAGTTTGAGTGTTGGAATAAGTTTGAGTGTGTTATAAGTAAAGTCATGCCATCTTTCAACAAATCAAACTCATTATTTTATGCCTAACCACTTTCATCACATGTCTAACATGTGATGTAAGTGAAGTGGGTCCCACCACTTTTAAATTCCAAATTTAAGTCGACTAATTCAACACGCAACTTCGCATGGGCTCGGGTTCACTTAATTCCGAATCAAAAGAATTTGCCGTTGCGACTTAGTTAAATCCAATTTAATTAAATAATAATGCCTAGCAAAATTATTACGAAAGTCGCTTGCGAATTAATTCTAAATTAATTCGTTCACTAGAATTAAAATCCAATTTAATTCCGCTTTGAAATCTGATTTCATTTAATATATCCAATATATTATTTTAGCCCAAATAAATAAATTAAATAGTAAAATCTAATTTAACTATTAAATTTACTTTACCGATTAATTCCAAATTAATCGAGTTCTCTCTTCTCGACGAATTTAATCCCAGATAAATTCTCGATGCAATTAATCCCAGATTAATTCTTTCTCTTTTAATTAATCCCAGATTAATTTATTACTGTAATTAATCCCAGATTAACTTTCTCTCTCTCTCTCTCTTATAATTAATCCCATATTAGTTCTGTTCGAGTCAAACATCATCGGTGAATCTTTGGGAGGCGACCCAAGAGATCCCTGGATATGTTGGCAGTAAATACGGTCATCGGACTATCCGAATACGTGCGTACCCGGTACCACGTTCTTACTGATTTACAAGACATGATTGGCTTCTAGCAAAACAATGTGTCTACCCATTTCTCCAGAAATATTCTTTAAAGGAATATATAATCTTTGTCAGGCGTAGCATACGTAGTATTGCGTATTACGATCTAGTATCTAATATCAAATGCTAGGACTGGGGCTGGAATTGTGTATGCCCCCGTACGAAGCATATATCGGATCTCTGGTAACTATTCTCTATAATCGGATAATCATGACCTTGTCATATTATCCCGATAGCTGCAGCATACAAGAGTACCAGTTCCGTATCCTGCGTGATCATCATCTCCATATGACTGAATCCAATTCAACATTATACAAACATAACCCAACAATCAATTTAGGCATTTCATGCTCCAATCACAAAAATCCCAAATTAAAGTTTAGAATCCTAGATTTTTCAAATCAAACTTAGATCTCTTTAATACCATTGTTAGTGTTCCTAGAACATGCCAAGATCGTCTAAGAGTGATTTGTGTGTGAATTAATCAAAGGGAGTTGCGGAATACTCACATTGATCGGATTGAGTTCAAAACTTTTCTTTCATTGTTGGATGTGTTGGAAACTTCGGAGCTTGAGATCGAGTTCCAAACTCTCGGATGAATCTCCCTATCACCTTCCTATAACTCCTTAAAGTGCTAGCTATGTAGATTTTTGAAGCAAAAATCCATGGGAGAGAAGAGAAAGTCACGCCCATTTGAGAAAGAGAAGAGAGATGGTTGATATGAATAGTAAAATATGCACTTCTAAAGTGGACCAAATTAATATATAGTGAGTTTGAGTGTTGGAATAAGTTTGAGTGTGTTATAAGTAAAGCCATGCCATCTTTCAACAAATCAAACTCATTATTTTATGCTTAACCATTTCCATCACATGTCTAACATGTGATGTAAGTGAAGTGGGTCCCACCACTTTTAAATTCCAAATTTAAGTCGGCTAATTCAACACGCAACTTCGCATGGGCTCGGGTTCGCTTAATTTCGAATTAAACGAATTTGTCGTTGCGACTTTATTAAATCCAATTTAATTAAATAATAATGCCTAGCAAAATTATTACGAAAGTCGCTTGCGAATTAATTCTAAATTAATTCGTTCGCTAGAATTAAAATCCAATTTAATTCCGCTTTGAAATCCGATTTCATTTAATATATCCAATATATTATTTTAGCCCAAATAAATAAATTAAATAGTAAAATCTAATTTAACAATTAAATTTATTTTACCGATTAATTCCAAATTAATCGAGTTCTCTCTTCTCGACGAATTTAATCTCAGATAAATTCTCGATGCAATTAATCCCAGATTAATTTTTTCTCTTTTAATTAATCTCAGATTAATTTATTGCTGTAAGTAATCCCAGATTAATTTTTTCTCTCTCTCATAATTAATCTCAGATTAGTTCTGTTCGAGTCAAACATCATCGGTGAATCTTTGGGAGGCGACCCAAGAGATCCCTGGATATGTTGGCAGTAAATACGGTCATCGGACTATCCGAATATGTGCATACCCGGTACCACGTTCTTACAGATTTACAAGACATGGTTGGCTTCTAGCAAAACACCGTGCCTACCCAATTCTCCAGAAATATTCTTTAAATGAATATATAATCTTTGTCAGGCGTAGCATACGTAGTATTGCGTATTACGATCCAGTATCTAATGTCACATGCTAGGCCAGAGGCTGGAATTGTGTATGCCCACGTACGAAGCATATATCGGATCTCTGGTAACTAGTCTCTATAATCGGATAATCATGACCTTGTCATATTATCCCGATAGCTGCAGCATACAAGAGTACCAGTTCCGTATCATGCGTGATCATCATCTCCATATGACTGAAGTGATACTTCCATCTTGACATCACACCCAATACACTACGATTCTCAGTATACCCAGAAGAGGCGTACACAGAATATGTTAAAGCCCCGGACGACCAAAACCAAAGTATACTGATTGTCGCAAGTATTAGCGATGCAAGTATCAGGTTAATACCAAATACACCTACCCTAATTCGGATTCCCATAGACACATAGTCATACTACCAATGGGATTCCGATGGGTCTATCCAGAGCGAAGCTGTTTCCGTACCATCAGTAAACAGAACCTCCTATTACACTTACATGAGTATCCAATACCCAAACATATGAGAACTATGTCGTTACGCTTCCATAACACGCACAAGTGTAATACTAGCCTATTCTGCATTATCGATGTGAAGTCTCGATAATACTACGACTAGTGATATTTAATGATTAAACCTTACGTGGATTAATATTGTCTCATATCTTATTAATCAGGTACTAATCATATAGACTTTTATCATTTATATATCCCGGTAATCTAATTACAAATGATAAAAGAGCAATTTCATTTGTTACATAGTTAATTTGTACAACAACACCATGTTCTGTACAAATAGTGATGATATGAGTCATAATTGTCCAACAGATTCCACTCCTGAAGAGCGAGAAACTTTGAAAAATGGAAGAATAATAACCTTCGGGTGAAATCCTACATTTTAGGATCGATGGTTTTAGATTTGTCGAGACAATACATAGAGGTACCAGATGCTTGGAGCATTATACGAACACTCAATGAGTTGTTCGAGGCAAATCAAGAGATAGAGATATATCGGAGTTCTAAAGAATTGTTCCATGCTTCACTCAAGGATGTAGGAGTTGTCAACATTTATATTTTGAACATGATCAATCAGATCCGATATTTGGAATGACATGTCACTGTGATTGATTAACGACTAGGCTGTAATTTGATTATGTCTTCTTTGCCTGGAACTTATGATGGTTTCTTGTTAAACCTCTATATGCACTCGATGTAAGCCAGCTATGAAGAACTTTATAACATGTTACGCACGGTGGAATATGATTTGAGGAAAGGCAACCCCACTTTGTACCTTCATGGTGGAGTTGGCTCTTCAAAGACTTCTGAGAAGTCAAAGAAAATCAAAATATGGAAGAATAAGATTTCAAAGAAGAACTCCAATAAGCGCAAATGTACAAAACCACAAGTAGCTCGTGATTAATGTCTACAATGCAAGAAGTATGGATACTGGAAGAATGACTCTCCAAAGCTAAAAGGAAAAACATGACCCTCAAGAACGCTTTGTATTTTTCCTATTATTAGCATCTCATTAGCCTTAGATGCAAATAGCAGATGAGTGTTAAACACTGGCAATTCTACTCATATCTATAACTCCCTGCAGGCCATGAGGGTTAAAAGAAGGTTGAATAAAGAGGAAATCCAGCTTAGAGTTGGCAATGACGAGACATTGGATATCAATGCCATAAGAACGGTTGTTCTAGATCTCTCTAATAGATGTAAATTAGATTTACATGACTGTTATTATGTACCCTCACTTATCAGACAAATAATATCACTAAAAATATTAGATAAAGAGAGATATAAAATAAACATTAAGGATGAAATTTTATGTTTATATGATAAAGACAAATATTTGATATGTGAATGTTATTTATCTAACGGTTACTATATTTGGAAAACATATAGAGATGTCTTTAATGTAGAGGAAAATTCAAATATGAGATCTGAATTAAATAGTACTGAATTATGGCATATGAGATTGGGCCACATAGGTGTTAGACGTCTATCAAAATCAGTAAATGATGGTTTGATTGAAAATCTTACATTTGATAGTCATGTATCCAAGGAAATATGACAAAGACCCTATTTCTTGATATTGGACACTATGTTGGAGAATTATTGGAGCTTATACACAATGATATGTGTGGTCTATTAAATCATGTCACTCATGATGTTTCGACATACTTCGTGACCACGGACGATAAGTCAAGATTTGGATAAGTTTATTTGATGAGATATAAATCGGAAATATTTACAAATTCAAAATATTTTGAAACGAAGTAGAAAAATAAACCAGTGAATTTGACAAATGCTTTCGATTAGATCGAGGCAGTGAATACATGAGTGAAGAATTCAGAAGTTATTTAAGGGAGAGTGAAATTCTTGCCCAATATAGCCCCACCACGAACACCTCAGCACAATGGTGTGTCTGAGCATAGAAATCATATTTTATTGGATATAGTGCAATCCATGATGAGCTATACATATCTTCCTTATTACCTTTGAGGTTACGCTTTACTTACTGCTGCCCACATATTTAATAGGTTCCATCGTAAGTTATTTCTACGATCCCCTATCAGATATGGTTCGATAGAAATCCAAGTCTTAGATATTTAAAGATATTGTCCTGCATAGGGGTGTTCGCGGTGCGGTTTGTGGCGGTTTTTTTATTTTTTTGTTCAAACCGCATGGGTTGCGGTTTAGGAAATTAGAAATCGAAATTGAAAATATCCTATATAAAACTCTGACGGTTCGGTTCAGCAGTTTAATGGTTTGAGAGGTGCTGATTGGCGATTTAATTTTTGTAAATTATTAGTTATTTATTTAAAACATTTGTAAAAATAATTAATCATTTGTTAAGTGTCAACAATATTGAATATTGTATTATTGTTCATCATCCAGCAATTCTCGAAGCAATATATAAACATACACATTAAACATTAAACAATTAAACAATCACATCAAGATAAGATAAGAGATGTCAGCAAGATAAGATAAGAGCTGAATTAGTTAATTCTAATTCTAATGGCTCTACACCTCTACCTTGAAAAATAAGATATAATACAAAATAATTGAATAAGTGAATATGATCACTTTACAGTAGTACAACCAAATATCAAAAGTTTCAAGGGAAAAACAGTAAAGTTTTGTTTTAGTTTTTTTTTATATGGTTGTTGGTTGATGCAGGTAGCCCCAAAATCCAATACATTCATGCCTTTTGGCAATGGAGTGCATGCTTGCCCTGGAAATAAACTTTCCAAGCAGAAGATGCTCATTTTAATCCACCATTTAGTCACCAAATTCAGGTACAAAATTTACACACACTGTGGCACATAATTTTTATCAAACACTTGGCATACTATATAATTTTTGACAACTCTGTTTTTGTTTGCAGGTGGGAATTTTTGGTTCTCAAAATGAGAACCAATATGGCCCATTTCTAGTTCCACAATAAGGACTCCCTGTAAGATTTCAGAAATGACAGAAAGTCTCTTCTTGAATAATTTTTTGTCTCCTAACCCTACTGTTTCATTTTTGATAATTAAACCTAATTAAATTATTGGATTAATACAAGACATCATGTAATTTTAAAATCTCATGCCCAAGTGATCTGATATTCTGATTGGACACTGAAGAAGGGTCGGCGAGAGAGACGAATGATGAAAAATGTCATGGTGTCAGTGTCAAGCTTTTTAACACCATTTTTTATTAAATTTTAATTCTAAAACTTTTAATAAAAATTAAAAATATGGTACTGAGTACATAGGAGAGATCGAGAGAGCAAAAATGACATACCTAACAGGCTAACACTGCTTATTGCTTACAGAGGAGAGACCGAGAGAGAAAAAATTGAAGCCTTGAAGGTTGATAATTGATATGATGTACTTACTGGACATGGTTTAAAAAATATAAAGGAGAGATTCAGATTTCAGAGAAAAGAAGAGGGGAAGTCGGCGCATGAGATGAAAAAAGGGGAATGGAGAGAAAACCTAAATTTCGTTGGTATATATACTACCGGGTCCGCGGGTCGGGTTGAACCCGATATTTATTATTTAAAACCATAACCCGAACCGCAAATTGCGGTTCAGGCCATTTTGACCCGACATTCACATATATACTCTTATAAATCGTGGTTTTTACTGCGGTTCGGGTCGGGTCGGGTCGGTTCGCGGTTTGACCCGATCCTATATTTACCCCTAATCCTGCATACGTTAGAATTACGCATTGATATAAACTAGCACCCAGTGGGTATAAATGTAAGTTTATTGGATATCTTGAAAATTCTTTGGGATATCAATTCTACTTAATGTATTTGTTGTTCGTTTTGCCACTATTCTTGAAAAAGAATTTTTGAGAGAAAATGGGAATTGTAGAAAGATTGAACTTGATGATTTTGATCCCAACTGTAAAGAACCTGAGATGGAACCAGATATCCAACTAGGTGAATGATATACAACACAGGTTCTACGTAAGTCAATAGAATATTAAGGCCTTCTAAGAGATTATTTTTAACATCTGATGTGAGTCTTGATGTTCTCTTCTTAGAGGAAAAAAATCTGACTACGTATAAAGAAGCGATATTGGATATCGATTCGGGAAAATGACAAAAAAAGCATGAAATCTGAGATGGATTCTATGCATGACAATCAAATCTGGGACTTAGTTGAACTTTCTGAATGAGTTAAACCTATTGGTTGTAAATGGGTATATAAAAAGAAGCGAAAGCCCGATGGAAAGATGGAAACCTTTAAGGCCCGAATGGTAACGAAAGGTTACACTCAATGTCCTAGGATTGACTATGAGGAAACTTTTTCACCAGTAGTCATGCTAAAATCTATTAGGATTCTTTTATCCATTGTTGCATATCACGACTATGAGATATGGCAGATGGATGTGAAAATCGCTTTCCAAAATAGATTCCTTGAAGAAGATATTTATATGGAACAAACAGAGGATTTCGTATCCAGTGAGACTTCAAACTTGGTTTGTAAGCTCCATAAGTCTATTTATGGACTTAAACAGACATCATGAAGCTGGAATCGTCATTTTGATGAGATAATTAGGTTATCTGGATTCATCAAGAATGAGTAAAAACCATGTGTTTATAAGAAATTAAGTGGGAGCATGATAGTTTTCCTAATTTTGTACGTATATGACATCTTTATCATATGGAATGATATAGGATTGATGCAAAGTATGAAAGCCTACCGTTGCAAGAACTTCTCAGTGAAAGATATGGGTGAAACTTCCTATATACTAGGTATAAGGCTCTACCGGGATAGTGTTAGGAAGCTTATAGGATTTCACAATTGACGTACATAGATAAAATGTTAAAAATATATGATTTTACTAGCTGCAGTGCAGTAAATTTACCTTTCCGATATGACATACATCTTTCGAACAAAATGGCACCTCAGACTGAGGAAGAAAGAGTTAGAATATCTAACGTGTCATATGTTTCTCGTATTGGAAGCATCATGTATGTTATGCTATGTACAAGACCTGACATCAGTTTCGGCGTCAGTGTGACTAGCAGATATCAACATATCCTGTAATATCTTAAGGGTACTAGGGATAAGTTTATGATATATCGAGAAGATGAGCTATAAGTTAAGGGTTATACAGACTCCGATTTCCAGAAGATCCAGATGATAAAAAATCTACATCAGGATACCTATTGACCATAAACGGTGGTGTGGTTAGTTGGCGATGTTCAAAGCAAGGCTCAACAGCTGATTCCACCACTGAGGCGGAATTTATAGCGGCTTCAGAAGCTGCTAAAGAAGTTGTTTGGATTAGAAATTTTATCATAGTACTTGGGGTTGTGCCTAGTATTTCAGATTCAATCTCACTATATTGTGATAA
Organism: Zanthoxylum bungeanum; assembly: GCA_019454045.1. Lineage (NCBI taxonomy): Eukaryota > Viridiplantae > Streptophyta > Magnoliopsida > Sapindales > Rutaceae > Zanthoxylum > Zanthoxylum bungeanum. The sequence continues at coordinate 311,082 of SKCR01029801.1, forward strand.
TAGCGGAGCCATTGCGTAGGGTAAGGATCTGAGGGTGCATTCCAAGTCTAAACAAACGTGGAAATGAAATATTGCGTAATTAGAGAGATTATTGAACGAAAAGACATATTGGTCTTGAAGGTTCAATAACTAGACAACATAGCAGACTCGCTTACAAAGGTCTTACCTCCTGAGTTATTCGATAAACATGTGAAAGAGATGAGACTGTGGTACCATTCAGATTGTCACTAAGCAAGTGAGAGTTTGTTGGAGTTTGTGCTTAGAGTGCCGATCCGAATAATGTATCGTACATTTTATTATTTATTAATAAAATAACTATATTTTCATTTCATACCTTATAATAGTATTGTCATTATGCATATTAGATTGATGTATAAATATGTTAAGAATGACATCGACCTTAGAATAGTCTTGTAGTAATATTGGACACTAGGTGGTCCGACATTGCGATAATATTACTATTATAAACTATTCTTAAAGTAAATATTCATAGTCGTTAAGAGTGGCAATGGGCCGGCCAAAATTTTCTTCGTCGGGCTTGCATCGCACACTAGCGCGTTGAAATTTGTTTTCACTCTTTTTTGAGTTTCCAAACTCCGATTCAGCATCAATTGTTTTCCTATACACTCGTAATATAATATAATATTTCATTAAATTATTTTAAAATACATCAGTGCTTGATATCCATATGTTAGACCCACTTCCACTGCGCGGGACACCGATCCGAACTTATGGATCCCACATCCGTCCCAATAAAAAGGACCATTTTGAGCTCTGATTTTTTACCGTTTTTTCGCTCGTTAATTCCGACTTGGTCTTATTATGATATGGACCTATAAAACATATCCCAAAACATTCGTAAAGTTCGAGATAATCCACAAAATAAATGATAGAGTGGTGATAAATATAAATATATTGATCGTTGATCAAAGTTCATATTGTTTAATACCATCCAAACTTTCACAGATTTTAAGGAATTGTTTTATCACTATTTCAGATTTTAACAAACATATATGTGTAGTTTTGTTAGTGTAAGTGATAATCAAAACTTAATATGGTATTCTTTTAAAATCATAAATAAAGTGGGAAATCTCTATGTAAATAAAAAAAAATTCCTTGTTTTTTTTTTATTCTTTAAAATCCAACATTCAATGAAATCCATTTTTGAATATTCTTATATTTTAATGGATTTTTTAAAATCCTAATCGAATACAACAAGATTTTAAAGAATCTTTTAAAATTATAATTAAATATCCATAAATTTTTAAAATAAAAAATAATCCTATATAATCTAAATTCAATACACAAATAACACAAAAAAAATAATTTTTTAATAATAAAAAACTCTTTTAACTAATAGAGAAACCTTATCAAATACTAAACTGAATATTGATGGTAATTTAACAAAACTGATTGATGGCAATTTAACTTTCATGGTGTAGAGTTGGCAATAAGTTGGGATGATTAGAAATTTTCCAATTCTAATCATGTTTTGATTGTGGCCTGAACTTCATATTGATTTTTAAATTGAGATATTTTTCATCTTAAATCTTGAACCGATAGTTCAGGATTTCGAATTCTCATCGAGATTTAATAATTTTAAACAAAAAAATAAAGATTCAAAACGAAAAATAATCCAATTTTCCTCATTGAATAATAAAAAATCCCGAATCTCAATCACCATTCGGGATTTTCTATCCTCTCTCCTTAAGAGTTACCACCAACCAAACTAATCTTTAAAGCTTGCCACGTAAAATCGTCTTAAGCAGAAACCTTTTAAAAAAAAAAAAATGTCGCATACATTTAGAAAAAGTCATCCCAATTCTGTTTTGACGATACACTTCGAGTTTAGTGACGAGGCCCAAAATTTAAAGGCCTATAAATCTTCCGCTGCCCAAATGATTGATATTTTTTAAGGAAAATTTATATTTTAATTTGCAAAACATAAAACAATGAGGAGATCGCCGGGTTATTACGATGAAAATCATATGATGTTTAAATCATGTTGTTCACGGCTGTTTTTTCGTTTCAATGATGTAATTAGAATTCAATCCCTCGAATAAATCTCTCACAATCAGTGAATTTATTTGATTAGTTGGAAACCAAAATAAACTTAGCAAGCAAACAGAAAAATCACAGGGAAATCAAGAGGTTAACCTACGTCTACGGGCACAAAAAGTAAAATTTTTATTACTTGCTCGGGTCTAAACCAACTAACTTTCTCTCTCACTAAGTTTTTTGGGCTCTCTCTATAAGTGATTAAATAAAAAAATATGTTAACCCTTGAATCTGAGTCTTCAACCCCTTTATATAGATTTCTAAATCTACCGTTCTACCAACTCGTGACATCAATTCACGCCATCCCGTCATCCTCGCCCATGCTCATTTTCCCCAACCATTCTGTAAACAGTGACTTTGGTCTTCTGATTCAACCATTGCCAGCAAAAAGCCGTCAATCCCGCCTTTTATCCTCTACTACACATTCTGCTAATGTGACAGCTTGTAACTCAACCACTTCAATACTTCCATGTGTCAAAGAGAAAGTGTCTGACCTACCCCCGTCATATCAGCATTCTGAAGACTCAAATTTTCATGTAGGGCTTACGTCATTCATACATAAGCACAAGATACTTTAATTCTGACCTCGGTCATCGGGCAGCATGCCGAGGCGAATGATGTTGGATCCTCTTCCTTGCTTGTTTATCAGGTCGGATCGGTAGTCACGAACTACCTCGGGTCGGCCTCAGTAAATGCTCAAGTGCTGCCGAATCTGATATCTCTTCATTAGGTCGGGTCGGTATCCCCACCTATCCAATTGGCTCTTCCCTCAGGTCCTTCCGCACTTTGGGTTCGGGCCCCTTACTCTAACCTCTCATCCTCATAAGGACTTTGAACCATTTATTTAAGTGAAAACCCTATTATACTCCTCTTAAGGTTTCAGAGTTTTTCGAGGATGAAAATCACCATCAACACATATAAATTATTTTTGGTATTCTCTTTGACAGGGAGAGAGTTCCCATAGGACTATTAGAGGCTCCGGCCCCAACTAAGATTAAAAAAAAAATTATCGGTAATATAATTTCTTATATAATCCCCATTAAATTATTGTGAAGCCCCCACTAAATGATAAAGTTTATCCTTTCACAGCTAAAAAAAATACTGATTTAATAAATGGTTCATAATTATTTAAAAGATTGAACTAATATATTTTAATGCATATTATTTTTCTAAATAGCATATTCTCAACTAAAGTCCATGTTCTTTGGTTTATTGAAAATCTAGAAATAACACTATTGAATGCCTGTTGGAGTCCATAGTGGAGAAAAAACTATGGTCTTTGGCTCTTGCAAGTCAATGCCCAAATATCTCTTATACATTTGAAAAGGAAAAATGATAAGAAGATTAAATCACGATTAAATAAAGATAAAATAATCATCAAACACCTGTCGTTTTGATGGTAAATAAAATAAAATTAAAAAGATCAAAAAATGTCAAGATTTCATCATTCTTTAATTCTCGTTTAGTTCATTTATCATTATTCATTTGAAAGGATATTCTTGTCCAATTTTCATAATAATTCGTTTTTAAGCATTAAATTTGTGATAAGTAATTATTAGCTGTATGGAAAACTCACCTCTCCTCTATTGCATAAGCTCTTTCACTCAAGTGAAAAATGGAGGCAATTATGATCAGTATAAAATTCTAAAATGTGTTGTAAATTAATTTTGGTCATTAAGCAATAAAAGATCTCATATAAAAGTTGAGAACAAACTCAAAGAATCAAGCCAAATTTCCCATGATGTAGTCCAATTTCTGCCAAATGAATTAATCTCTTCTCATAATGAATTTTTCCATGAGAATAATGTGAATTGACAAAAATCAGAACCCAATTCCAATACCTTTTATCAATTCTTTTGGGCTGTCAAAAGTTTCCCATTTGTATATTGTTATTCACATGCTATGGCTGAAGCTAAAGAATTGCAGGGACCATTTTGAAATTTTCCTGTTTAGAATGATTTCAAGGACAATGAACACAAGAAGATTTCAAAGTACATGTTAAGGTTCACATGCAGAGGTTGTCATGGAGATAATTGACGCGTTAAAATTTAGTCTAAAATTCGGATCTCAAGTATATATTTTTTTTTGTCATCGATTATCAGTATGAGTCGCAATTCAAAAACTTATATAACTTCTAAAATTTAGGACAACTAATGAAAGCCGCCTCTGATCACATGATGCTAGTGATGAGATTTGGAATCATATGGAGATATTGTGGGGTGAACATAAGGTAACGTACTCATGTTGCATTAAAAAAAAAGTGTTACTTTTAAAAGAATAATTGGCATACAAGGCAGCACCCAAAGGAGTAAATAAAATATGCATCATGTTTGAGATTGAGAAGAAGATTTAATGCAGCCCTAAAGGAAAAGTCTGTTACTCCATTGAAGTCAAAATGAAGGTACCCCCCAAAAAAAAAAAAAAGTTACTGTTTTGTGATTGGGATTGATTTTTATGCTCATATTTTAACATCTTCATAGATATAATGAAGTAATTGGTATTGTGAAGAATGGAAGGGGGCAATGAGGTACAAATATTAGTGGAATAAAAAGAGAGAAATTTTAGGGTTAAAGTCACTTATTTTATGGGTGATGTTGGTACCATGTCAGCATTTATCATAGGACATGACTTGGGTATAGGCAGGTTAGGTGTCTGTGGCTTCGGTTTTTTTATTATAGTCCCCGAATAATTTAATGGCCTAGGGTCTCAATTTTTTTATTATAATATTATATTATGATTAAGGGCCTCAAAATATAAAAAAGATATTAGACCTCGAGGATATATATATATATATATGATTGGATGTTGAATCGATGGTGGGAATAATGACGTGGCGGTATCAACTCCATCACTCATGAGGCCTCACCTCGTCAAGATACAGCGAGGCCTCGCATTGGTCAAATTAATTTGAAATATATTTATAATAATAAATATTTTAATATTATATATTAGATATGAGGTATATAGAAAGATTGTTAGAACAAATCCTCTAATTTGACTCTCTAAATTAAAAGTACTGTCATTTTCTGAAAAAGTATATGGAACTTTGTTAGAGGTACTCTAATAAATTTTTAATATTCAATTTCATCATTTGTGTTAACACATAAACATTAAATATATATATATATATATAATATAATATATTATATATATATATATATATATTGAAGAATAAATGTGATTTTTTTTACAAACAAATGAAGGAATTTTAATTTGTAGAAATTTTAGATACTCAATTTATATGTAAAAATATCATATTTACCCTTCAATAGTACTTTTACTTAACTATTTTACCACTAGAGATGAAATTGTATATTAAAAATTTATCAAAATGGTAAAGACAAATTCTAAGAGAGATGAAAGTGTCATTTTTTTTTTTTAATAATAACATACTTTTTCGTTTGTAAAAAAGGAGTGTTGATCGAATTTTTATCTAGTGGGAGCAAATTTTTAACAAAGTATTTAATTTCTAATATTGACTAATGTTTAAATTTAGATAATGATCTTCCTTTGGTGTTGAAAAATCTAGATATTATTTTTTTGTGTTTTAGTTGGATTAGCAAATTTAAACCACCTTTTACAAGTAGATCAATATATGGGGACCATTTGTGATTTACACAAATTTGGTGGATTCTCTTCATTTCAACAAGGGACCGACGTTTATTAAAAAAAAATGTTGTATAAAATATAACGAAAGAATATTGATTGAAGAAATCTATCACTAAATGAGGTAATAAAAATTGGTGTTACGATTTAATGATGAAATACTAACGAAAAATTCATCAGTAATTTTACGATGGAAAATCTACCGCTAAAAGAGATGCCATAAATTGAAGACACAATTTATGGATAGAATACATGCGGAAAATTTTGTCGCTAAATTTAGTAATGGAATATCGATGAAAAATTCTACAGGTATTTTATTTTTATTATTAGTATTATTTATCATTATTATTTTATTAATAAAAAATAGTATTAAGTTTTTGATATTTAAGTGTGTGTATATATATATATATATTCTATTTGTTAATAATCATGGTCTCTTAGCTTGGGTGATTTCCAAACACTGTTTTAGGTGTAGGTCCCCGGAGTGGGACCTCCTTAGGGAGATTGCCAAAATAATATTTTAATTTGAGAAACCATAAACTTTAGGGATCCAAAAGTATTTATCCTTTTAATTATTCAGATTTTAAGAAACAAAAATCTCCATATACCAGAAGTCAAGATCTGAGTTTAATTAATGGTAGTTAGGCCGTAATCAAATATCAAATATATTTGATTACGATTACCAAACTATGTAAACAGTAAAGCACCACAGATTAATTAATGTTAGCCAAAAATAAGAGAGCATTATAATTCTAACATTAACATATAGAATTTTAAAACTCAAGCGAGTTTTTTTTGTTTTGCCGTAAAATTATTTTTGTAAGTAAAATATTTTTTTTAGTAAAAATTCGTTTCCATAAAGGAAACTATTTTTCGTTATGGTTAACGTTTTTAGATGTTTGACGGTTCCAAGAGAGTTTGTTTTGTTTTTCCGTAAAATTATTTTTGTAAGTAAAATATTTTTTTTAGTAAAAATTCTTTTCTAGAAAGGAAAGTATTTTTAGTTATGGTTAACGTTTTTAGATGTTTGACGGTTCCAATATGTTTTTTGAAAAACAATTTCTGATAGTTAGAATTATGGAAGTTTTGGAGAAGTGGGAAAACATTTGTTTATCGTAATATGACTTATAAATTTATATTATGTAAGTCATTTTTTAGAAAAATGGTTAAATTTTTCTATTGAGCAAATTTCCATAAGTGTCTAATTCGGTAAAATGAGAAAAATATTTTCCGGAAAACTTATACAGCGAAACAAATCATGGATATGAATAAAAATTAATCATAAATATGATTATGATTTTATTGAGTTTAATGAAATAATAATTTCGGATAGAGAATAATAAAGTCAAAAATTTCATATATCCGACCGCATTTAATTAAAAAAAAAAAGGCTTAATTTTATTTAGTCTAGCTATCCAACCGGCCAAACGCTCATAAAGAGTTGTATATGTCACTAACGAATCGCTACATGTTCAAATTTTCATAAGTTTTATTTATTTATTTATTTATTTTTGGAATCGTTGGAAATCTCGCCGCTAAACCACTCATTCTGGGCTTAAGCAGAGCAGGTAAAACCCTCAGCTGTCACAAGTTCTTACAAGAATTGCACTCTCCGAATTCGAACTCAAGACTTATAGATCAAATTCTGAATCCTAAACATCAAATCACGTCGAATTTTGTACAATTTTTCATAAGTTTGTTTCATTGCAAATGAAATTTTCTTCAGTTTGTTGCGTTAACAACATCAATTCTAAACCGTTCACATGCTCGAACGAACCAATTTAAGCTTCGTGTTTGCCTTTGCTTCTAGACAATAGAATGAGAAATATTCATGGGACAAGCTGTAATTTCAACATAGGTCATCTTTTCACTCATATTTGTAGTTATATTAGCAATTTAGGGTTTTTATTATATAAATTTTCATGTTCCTATATATAGGTTTTTTTTTAATTTGAAGATGCAATATGTGTTGTTGTAGATTTTGGATAATTTATGACATAATCATCAGGAATTACAATTAAATATTGTTCAATCCGCATAAAATTTGGGTCTCTTACTAGTCAAATAGAATATTTAATTTTTTTTATTACATTGCACGTCCACTCCATTCAAGTCCCAAATTAAATATATTATTTGCACGCCGACTCCATTCAAACCCCAAATTAAATATAATAAACGGAATCGTTAATTAAATTTTGAAAGAATAGTCCATTTTATACATTAGTTCATCAAATATTCCACTTGTTTGTGGAAGGCCAAAGTAAAGATTAATGCAAATTTGCGCAAATCACGCAAAGCCAAAAGGTTATCATTTTTACAAATTACAAAAGCTGTGTTAATTCATCAGATGAAAGAAAACTCGTGGTGCAAAAATGTTCATTTTCAATGATGATGATGATGTAGTGTTTGTTAGAACTTTGAACACGAAAAAAAATATGATGATTCGGAGAGTGATCCATTGTTGACTCGTCCTTTTGTGGGTCTTTTTTTTTTTCCCTTTTCAACCGTCATAAAAAAGATAAGCCGGCGAAGTAAGAGAAGTCCAGTTTTTTTGTATTGTATATTAAATTTTATGGGTGGTTTGACGACGGAGTTTCTAATCATTTTAAAAAAAAAGTATATTAAGTTTTCATTGTTGGTGTACTCTTTTTTTTTTTTTAATGATTAGGCATGTTATAAAACTTAGGAAACCGTCTCTTTATTTATAGGGGTAAGACTGTATATATTTGTCTTTCATAAATCCCGTAATGACGAGAGTCTTCGTCAGGTGTGATCTTGAGTTTTAAGAGATCTTTTGCGAGTTTTTAAAATGTGACTCTTATCAATAAATTATGCATATAAAACAAATAGTAAAACATAATTAATATTAGATTTGAGATCTTAATCTTGAATCCCAAGATTAGACATTGCCTTCATGCACTAGGCCGCTGTTTAGGCCAGCTTTAAAGATAAGCACAATCTAAATAGTAAAAGCATTAGTGATTTTATAACATATTTTGAAGCTAAAATTTTCTATTATTAGTTTTGAAGATGACAAGTGTAAAAAGCTCCACCAAAATGGACATATTCCGTTTTAGTTAGGTAATAAAAATATCCGAGGTGTAGTTCTTAGTCACAAGCTCGAAATTTATGTAAATAATGACAAGGATCTATCTTTATTTTGGACTTATTTATTTATTTATTGATAATTTTTGTCTCATTACAAGAAAATTGAAGGTTACCGACTAAATATTCGGTCGATAATCTAAAAAATTCGATCGGTAATTCGATCGAATGTCTTCGATCAGTATTTGACTCGTCGGTGATAAATTACTGATCGAAATAGCGTCGGTTGGTAACTTACCAACCGAATTACCGACTGACTATATTTCAATCGGTAAAATTACCTACCGAGTGAATAAATAAATAGATTTTACCACTACGATCAGTAAACTAACTGCATTTTAAAAAAAAAATTATGGGGCCTACCATAGGCCCCACACAATCCACATAAACTAAACCCATAAAATCCAAATTTATTTCCACAAATTAATGTAATTGGTGTGCCTTAAACTCTTAACTTTAAGATTGAATGTGTAGTATAATTAATGTGTGTATAGTGTGTGTGAGAGTATATATAATGTGTGTGTATTTTTTTATAATTAATATTTGTTTATTATCAATTTTGGTCGGTAATTATTGGCGGTATAAACTGGCGTAAAATTAATCTTCCGTGCTGTATTACCGATCAACTAGCGATTGAATATTCGGTCGGTAATTGGTCAGAAATTATTTTTATCATTTTTAGTCGGTAATTATTTTTTTTTTTGAATCGTTGGAAATCCCACCGCCAAACCACCCCTTTCGGGCTTAAGCAGAGCAGGTAAAACCCCCGACATAAATAATCAGTCGGTAATTCCATATTTTCTTGTGTTATTACATATTCATTTTGCCCCAAATTACAACAAGAAGATAATAGATTAAAATACTTTAAAAAAATATTAGCAAATTAATTTTTGATTTCTTACACATAATTTTATATCAAATATAAAGTATGATTATTTACATTTTACTACTAAACTTATAATATAAATAACAATTGAGTACTATGAATTTTAAAATAATATATTTTACTATTAAACTTATGGTAAAATAATTAACATTTTACTACTAATTAAATAAACTTACAAAATAATATTTTACTATTAAATTTATATAAAATCTAACATTTTACTACTTTTATGTTAGATGACCATTAGTTGACTTATAATTGACCTTAGTATTAAAATATAACGGTTAACTAAAATTTTAAAATTCACAGTATCAAATTATTATTTTTCTTTAAATTTAGTAGTAAAATATAAATAACATAGAGCCGCCTAAAATGATAATAATCAAATTAACAAGTGATTGTATATGACTTTCTATTATTTTCTACATTGTATTTTTGTTTAGATTTTAAAAAGAATGGGTTCTTGATGGGAATAAAATTTGGCATCATCCAAGAAATATTAATGTGTTAATTTGACTTAGCACACCAATTAATTCACGTGCCAAAAATGTCTAGAATATGATATTTATTGTGAACTCTAAATTTGTAGAAAGATACATGCCAATATGCAATCTTACTCATCAATTAATTAGGTTTTTTCTTTCGTTTTTATTTAATTTTTTTCTTAATTCAAGTAAAGGACAAAGGTTATGCAAAGTGATGCAAAAGAGATTAAATAATCAATTTGACCACGCACACTACTAAGTTATTATAATTAACTCACGGGAAATATTAACGAGTGTCTTTTAACGATTTATTTATGGAAAATTTTTATGGGAAAAATGAAAAAATAATTAATATTTTGACAATTTTTTACATTCCCTATAATAATGATGTGAAAATTTTCTAAAAATTAATCTTTAATAAATGTACTTAGGAAACTCGTTAACACTCGTTTTATATAAATATGTGAAATGTAATTGAATGATATAATTAATGACAGGATGATATATCGGCACCATCAAAAACTTTCTAGGAATTAATTAATTTCACACAACTCTTTTGTTATATACATCAAATAGTCTAATTGACTATTTTTCGTGTACAAACAAAGTGATCTCAACGGGAGTAATTATTTGATATAATAGAAATATGAGTGACGTGATATTATAAATTAATAAATAACATGTGTATATATATTAAATGTAACTATTATTTTTTGATAATTTTTTAATATTTTAACATATATGCCATGATATTACCGAGTTGTTATATGATTGACGTGACTCATTGTAAAATTTTTCCATAATAGCATACATGTTTTTTTTGACTAGATATGACAATGGACAATGGTTAGTATCTGAAACATTATCCAACGTATCTAAAACCGACATCCAATATCTGATAACTTTTTATGATGGAAAAAAAAATTCACGATTATTATTTATATCCGAAATCGATTGAGAATTCAGATATCTAATATCGACTGAAATAATCGAAAAATTAAATAAAATTAAGAATATGCTAAAGGATATGCGGTGAATACTTGATATCTGATTTTTGAAAAAAATCAAATAATTGATTAGTATCTTAAAATTTAATTTTTGTCTTATTATTATTATTATATTTTTTTGGTTAGATATCAAGTATCTGAAATACTAAAAATCATATCCGATCAAAATCAATTTCAGATTCCTAATTTCCAAACCGAAACCTAACCACTATTTATTAAATATCAAATATCTGATAGTATTTTCGATAAGATAATATCATATAATAAAAAGAAATGCTAACGAGTGCCCTTAGGGCATTCGTTAAGGATCAATTTTAGGAAAGTTTTTATAGAAAAACGGAAAAAATAATTAATGTTTTGACAACTTTTTACATTTCCCATAAAAAATTATGTGAAAAGTTTCCAAAAATGGATCCTTAATGAATGCCCTTATGGCACTCGTTAGCATGACCCATAAAAATAATTCATATATAAAATAAGGGTTATGCTAACGAGTACCCTTATGGCACTTGTTAATAATCCATTTAATGAAAGTTTTGACATTATTTTTATGGGAAATATAAAAAATTGTCAAATCATTAATGATTTTTTTTCTTTTTTTCATCAAAACTTTCCTTAAATGGATTCTTAACAAGTATTCTAAGGACACTCGTTAGCATTTCATCCCTACTTCTCACAGAACTAATGACTCTGATTGAACTGTCATGCGATAGAGAGACAACCACCTGTTATGTTAGCTTCTTAAAAGGCACTTACGAGTTGCTCATTTTGTTTAGTTACCAATTTAAGCAACCTGGTTTAGTACAAAATCAGCCAATGGTTTTTAAAATTAATAAAAAAAAATAAAAAAATAAAAACTTTTGTAGCATTTATCAATAAATAAACAAAAAATTTCCTGGAAAATTCAAAAACTGGACAAAATATGAAAAAGCAAAAAAAAATAAAAATAAATAAAGCTACCCATTGACACATTCATTTATTTCGCACTAATGTTAGATGTATTGAAAAAAAATATTTTTTTTTTGAAATCGTTGAAAATCTCACTATCAAATCATTCTTTTTCTGGCTTAATCAGAGCTGGTAAAACCTCCAGTTATTTCAGGCTCTTACAAGAAACGCACTCCCTGAATTCGAATCCAAGACCTCGAGGTGAGATCCTAAATTCTACATCAATAAACCACACCCCTTGGGGATTGAAAAAAATACTCATTCAATACAAAATCATAATTTAATTATGATTTAAATTAAATTTTTTTATTTAATTAAATAATTTTTTTATACACAGCAACTGTTAAATGATTTAAAATTAAAATTATATACTCATTCTATAGTCATCGATCACTGCTCTTTATTTCAAATCAAAAAGTAAATGAATGTGATTGAAACTTCCATATGTTTCCACTGAAACTGAGTCAGCTGAACCACTTTAGTCACGCCAAAACCAAACATGTTAATTTTTTTTTCCTCAGTAAAAAAATAAATAAAATTTACAAGTGACAACCTTTTCAGAATTTCCAATTAAGGTAATAAATTCAATGTAAATAACATAAAGCTTCATGTCTATTATAGTCATTAATTTAACTTCTACTGGTTAGCAGATCTGTAAGTAAAGTAAGAAGCAGTTTCAGAAAGAGACAGGGAAAGAAGCAGAGCATAGAGATATATCAATAAATAAATAAATTAATTAATTAATTAAAATTAAATGAAATAAGAAGCTGGCAGATCATATGGCAACAGAATGAGCTTCTTCTTCTTCTTCATGAAACTGTAACAATGCCAGTAACTGACAGGGGGAAGGTACTTTTCTATTAATAAAAATATGCTTTTTATCAATTTTTTTTTAATAATAATAATAAAAAGATTGGTAAAACATTTAAGCTAAATTACAGAAACTTGAGCTGAACCCATTAACTACAAATGCTTCAAATAGTGATGAACATTGAACAATGAAAATAATTTTGGTTTCTTCATTAATAATTTCTCTCTGAATCATCAGTTGTTACAGAAACAAACCCCATGAGAAAATTTAAAAGAGATGATGAGTGTTACAGTTAGAACATTTAGAACAAAATATATAATTAAAAAAAAAAAAAAAAAAAACCAGTTGACAGCAGCAACTAATGGCATAACTTTAGATCCAAAAAATCTTTACCTGTAATTCACTGCTTGATGTGATTCACAAATTCAGCATCAGAAACTGCAGATAGCTCAATCTGGCTAATATCATCATCATCAATTGGTGCAGGAAGATTAAGATCTATCAAAAATTCTCCTAGCTTTGTGGAAGCAGAAGCACTTCTGGTAG